>BSUD01000004.1:23513984-23534340 GCA_033239045.1 Fagopyrum esculentum | reverse complement strand
TATATATATATATATATATATATATATATATATATATATATATATATATATATATATATATATATATATATATATATATCGTACGGTTTACGAACCTTTCATTTACTTGTAAAGGAAGTTCTAAAAATATTATATAGCTTAATTATACATTGTATTAAAATAACATAACAATGCAAGACTAGTGCTATAAACACAATAGGCATATATGGGCAACAATTAACAACATGCAAAAAAAGACAACCCTAAGAATATATAAATATATCAACAAAGTTGAATTTGTCCAAGGTGGACTTTATATTTTGACCAATTCTAATAATTATAAATTGGATTTAGTAATCAATATATAAGTGTTTGTGAGAGTTAGGTTAATGTAAAGTTGTTTGTATTAGGAGATGTCCATTTCAACAAGTAGGCTAGAGCTTCTTTTTTCCCGATATAAAGTTTTTGATAAATCAATGACTAATATTAGAAGGGAGATGATATATACACGCCAAAATTTTACTTAGCCACGCCAAATTCTGTGCGCTTTTTGATGTGCATGATCCTATGCGCATCGTGAGGTGCATGGAAGTCATGCACATCCAAATGTGCACGCCGCATTCACATTTAAATGTGCACGCCGCATGCACATCCAAATGTGCATACTGTATGCGCCTCCTAAGGCGCACACAAGCATGCACATCAAAAGATGCACAAGACATGCGCCTTAAAATGCAAATATATGTAATCTCAAACGCTAGCGGATCCCGGATATGTTATTATAACGGGGAAAAATCCCGGGCTTTGATATGGTATTGTGCATTTCGTAAAGCGCACAACGTTGTAAGGAATCGGCGTAACACACAATTTTGAAGACATTAAAACCTATAAAAGCATTTAGACATTTTACTTAGTTACACCAAATTTTGTATGTCTTTTGATGTGCATGCGTTGATGCGTCTTAGGAGGCACACAAGCGTGTACCTTATGATGTGCTTATAACACTTTTAAATTAAATTTAATTAATTATATTTTATTGTTAAAATTTAACTAATTTATGATTCATCCATTGTTAGAAATTTTTTGGGCTAATTTGGAAACTAAGCCTTTTTGAGTTAGGCTTATAGTAACTAGGCTTTTTTTATTTTTGATTAAGTAACTAGGCCCTTTTTTTTTTTAACCGTTCAACCCTAACTCCTTACTCTCCTCTTCCCTCCTCTCTGGTAGCCGCAAATATTTGTCCAACACTTCAACGCTTCTCGCTTCTACCGCTTCTCCCATATGATTTCTGGATCAAAGATGCCTCCTGCTTCAAGCTCAACGTTCCAGGTACTCAAGTTCTCTTCTATTATCAACCCTAATCTTCTCTCTATATTGCAAACTCGTTCGAAATCTAAGCTTAATCTGGCCAGATCTAGATCTAGATCTGGCTTCTTGCCATCGGCTGTCGAAGATCTAGGCTTTTCTAACCTCCTTCTCCCAAAGGAAACCTCCTCCACTTCCCTCTTATTTCGCTCCAAATCGTGCTCGTAAACCCTAACAAGCAAGCTTTCTTCCTCCACGCTCACATTCACCGGCGTTGACCCGATTCCACGCGCAATCGCCGCCAGGATCTCCATGAGCATCGACTTGAACTCCTCCCCGTCAATCCAACCGTTCCGATCGACATCGAACCTACTGAAGAATAGATCGTAATCCCTAGCAATGTCCTCATCTTCCTTCCCTTGCTCCAGCGCAATTGATCGGGATAAAGTCCACCGCAGATCGTTCCGGGAGAGGAATCTGTCTCCGTCAATGTCCAGCTGGTGGAATCGCTCGTCAGCGCATTTTTGGAAGCTATCTACGTCGTTGATGAATCGGTTGATCATCGGGCCATCCAGCATCACCAGCATCTTCGATATTGCTTCAATTTGTCAAGTTTCTATTAGTACTTATTTTCCATGAATCAAGACAAACATTTATTTGTGCCGCATCACAAGTTATTACACATTTAGAACTTTACCTTGATATGTTGGAATGCCTCCTATAAAGCAAAGGACTTGATGCAATCCCCACAGTATGACATATTTGGGGGTTTTTTCATCTTTTTGGTTGATCCTGATAAAATTGTGAGTTTTTTGTTCATTATAAGAATGTATAGTTGCTGTTAACTGAAAATTATGATATTGATGGCTGCCTTGCTGCATATGTTTTGGTTTTTTTTACCATTTGATACTATATGACACCCATTTTTCATCGTGTTTGTGACACCCACATCTTCGTTTGAGTAAGTGTAATCTGGATTATGCTTGTATTCCAGGCAACTGCATAGACTTAAGCCTGCTTCAATGTAATGGTCTTGCTTTCATTCATCAAATAATGTATTTAACAGCCTGATTAGGGTTACTGAAAGGCCTTCTTATTCCTCACGTCTTCGGTTTTGCCCCTCTCGTTGGCTCTTGGGACTCTTCTAAAACCGTTAGTCATTACTCTCGCTGTCTCTTCTAAAATTTTCTGGTACAAATTTTTATACCATAAAATTCTGGTATGAATTTTTTGGTATGAATTTCATACCAGAAAACTCATACCAGAATTTTATGGTATAAAAATTTGTACCAGAAAATTTTGGTATGAGTTTTCTGGTATGAAATTCATACTAGAAAATTCTGGTATGAAATTCGTACCAGAAAACTCATACCAGAATTTTATGATATGTAAAATTTTTGGTATGTAATGTAAAATTTTTGGTATGTTAAGTTTCTGGTATGTGAAATTCTGGTATGTCAAATTTGGTATAATAAAAATTCTGGTGTAACACCCCGAATTCTCGGAACTCGGAGTATTACTGGTTAGGACCTCACAATGGGTCCCGACCTCAGTTTGACAACAACATTACTAGGACCTTGCAACAAGACACAAATAAAGAAACCGAAATTCATAAAATCCTGTTTTTATAGTAATGAATGCAACACTGTTTAGCAGCCTACGGTACTTAAACAAAAGAAAGGAACAACTGTCTTAACCAAAAGAAAGGAAAGACAAACAACCCCAACCCCACTCTAAGGAGTACGGAGACCCGGCTGACCACTACTTCCGGATCACTCAGCTGCTGATCTAACCTTGTAATAACCAAAAATTTTAAGTTCCGGTAAAGTGAAATTAAACAAAGTCCGATGAGACCATTGTAAATAAATAAATCAGTAAAATAAAACGAGTTTAGTTCTATCATTTTATGTGACCTAGATTCACATAAATGATAAATTAAATTCCCGGAAATAATTTACGCTTTTAAAATAAAATCAATTATAATTTATAAATACGGAAACTAATTCCGTATTATATAAATTCCCGCACTTTAACGAGTTCCGAATCCTGTTCTAAAGAGAGTGAGGTTGGAGTTAACCCGCTACTAGGCCCAAATTTCCGGCCCAACCCAGTCAGCCCATTCTTTTAAAATTAACCTAATTAAACCTAAATTAACCTAACGTAAGTTCCTAAGCAGCCGCTAATCCCCTCCTTCCGCTTACCTTTTCTTCTGAACTTCGTAGTTCCTCATCCCTTCCGTTGCAACAGAAGAAGCGCAGCACCGTTACCTTCAACCGGAGTGCCACCACCTGGCCTGCGCCGCCTTGCCTAGCGTCTCCGTCCGCCGGCGACTACAGCAACAGGTGAGCCACTGTTCCCTCCTCCCCTCTCGTCACCCTTCCTCTCGATTCCGAGTTTTAACCGTCGCGCCTTCCCTTGGACTGAAGTAACGCTCACACCGGACTGAGACGCCGCCGTCGATCGCCGCTGCTGCCAGCCACCGTCCACGCCTCCGTCCTCCGCCGGAACCCCTGCGCCGCCGCCGCTGCCTACCTCCAGTCGGACCGGTGAGTTTCTGATCTCCCTCCTCTGTCCATCTGTTTCCTTCCGCTGTTGTTGCGATTCCGGGATCAATAATCGCCTTCTTGCGCAGCCAGCCCATCGCCGCCAGAACGCAAGCCTTCGCCGCCGGAAACGCCAACCCCTTATCGCCGGACTGCAGTTCCGTAAGCTGGCTCCTCCTCTTTTCGATTTCACTATCATCCATATGTATGTGAGTTGTTGTTGTTCAGCCCTAAGCATAGATAACATACTGTTAAGGAGCTGCTGGGATTTTTTTTACATAAAATGGAAGGCAAAGGCTGCTGTAAATTTATTTTAATCCCTTCAGTTTTTAGGTTACGAACAGCCATCTTGTCGATCAATTATAAAACGTTTGAATAAAGATCCACCGTTGAATTTTGGATATGTTGTAGAAGGATATATGTAGTTTATCATATTAAAATTTGGGGAGAAATGAACGGTCGGATTGAAAGTTACGAGCTCCCGAAGTTAGGTAGTTGAGCAGTTTTATTAAACTTAAAATTTGACTAAGTATAGGAAAGTAGAGTGAGGAACCGACTTTGGGAATTATTATAAAAATATCGGCTGAACAGTTTGGAGAAATTCTTTCTTCTAAGGCTAGTTAGAACCTCATAGATGATCTAGATATTTAATTCGGAAATTTTATAAGCCGTTAAGAATTTTATATTTAGAGCCGAAGTTAAACCTTTTTCGGTTCTTCCGGAAAATAGAAACATAGGAAAATTGTCAGTTTCGCACCTAATAAAATTCTAAGAGTTAGGATATATTTTAGAACTTCAAATAAGAGTTTGGACATGAATTTTAGGGTTTTCGAGAAAATCGGAACCAAGGGTAAAATGGTCATTTTACCCTAAAACTAATAATGTAACTAGTACGTCTTAATACTTATTTGATCTTAGAAGTTTTAGACTTCTATCTACGTGAAAGTGTGCTAACACACTTATCGCCTTTAACAGGCAACTGAGTGGGTACAGTTTACAGAGCGAGTGGTTATTAAAGAGTCGAGCGTGATAACAGGTAAGTCCTTTGGGCTTACTTAGCTGACTGTTAAATATGAGTATAAATGATGATGGTGGTGTGTGATTGACATGTTAGAGAGATAGGTTGTGATATATAAATACCGACCTGTATTTTTGGCCTAAGAGTAACGGGCGGTGGCATTCCGCTCAGTAGCTCGCAGGGCGCTGGGGGTTTCTTTCGGGACTAGTCCACACATGGTTTGTAGTGATGCTACCAAAGGAAGTCAGCTAGACCTACACCAGTTGGATAAGGAACGGAGGCGAGAACTAATAATAGTTCTCGTGCCACAACTTAAATTGAATAATGTGAATCACTTAAATAATAGATAATAATTGGTTGAGTGCCAGCATGATGTTTGTTTATTTTTGTTTCAGAAGATTTCAAGTGCCATTGTTGCCAACCTAGAGCTCTGATACCAAGTTGTAACACCCCGAATTCTCGGAACTCGGAGTATTACTGGTTAGGACCTCACAATGGGTCCTGACCTCAGTTTGACAACAACATTACTAGGACCTTGCAACAAGACACAAATAAAGAAACCGAAATTCATAAAATCCTGTTTTTATAGTAATGAATGCAACACTGTCTAGCAGCCTACGGTACTTAAACAAAAGAAAGGAACAACTGTCTTAACCAAAAGAAAGGAAAGACAAACAACCCCAACCCCACTCTAAGGAGTACGGAGACCCGGCTGACCACTACTTCCGGATCACTCAGCTGCTGATCTAACCTGCGGTAAATCTAAAACAACAACAACAAGAACCGTTAGCTAGTTATCTAAATATTAGCAGAGTAATGGTAGCACAAACACACTCAGGTAAACATAAACACTCAACATGCTTCCAAACAAGTCCGTTTTATTATCTTTCTTTAAATTACTCATTCAATCTAATGATACTTATTTTGTGACACGAGGGATTCCCAAACCTCGCCTCCGCCCCCGTGTAACCATCAGGAATGGATCCGATGCATCTCACCTTGTACCTGTATGGTCTGGGTATAGAGAACCTCCCAGTCTCCTGTCAGAGTTGGGCAGTGATGTCACGACCCGTTATACATACACTTGGGCCTTGCGTAAATAATAACAGTCGTCCTAACAAGTTATTATTAATAAATCAAGCAATAGCACACACCACTACTATCACTCAACTAACACTCAGAAACCGGCTAAGTAAGTCGCAAGGACTTACCTGAGTCAAGATACACTCTAACACGTCTCAAAAGTCCATACTCGTGGTAACTCAGATGCCTGTCAAATAAGGCATGTGTATCAAAATCACATTCCGATGTCCAACCTCATGCTAAGGAATTACGGAACAAGTTCTTACGGTAGAAGACCATTTTACCCTCAGCCGAAGGCTTCTCAAATTTATTCTTAAACTTTCTTATCACCCACTTATTTAATTGTGTAATTATTCTATACTCATATATATATCTACATATTTAATTTCTCATCTTGTACGGAGTTGGGTACACTTACGTCCTGAGTATATATATATATATATATATATATATATATATATATATATATATATATATATATATATATATATATATATATATATATATATATATATATATATATATATATATATATATATATATATATATATATATATATATTCTTATGTTATGTATATAACTTGAAATCTCAACTTATTTCTATATACTTATCTCTTTTATATAGTTTTCCTTAATCCCAACTCGTATTTATGTGTAGATACTCGCATTTTTATATATTCTATATATTATGTTTATAAATATACTTTTCTATAAAAATATTAATAGATTTTAAAAAAAATACCTATATGTACTCTTTTATTTCATTTTAAATATATATGTATCCGTATATGTGTATACTCGGCATTCAACTCCTATATATAACTTCACCAAACCGCTCTTACTAATCTTCCGTACTCGAAAGTACATAAGTACATATATGTATCCTATATATATATATTCCGAATCCGGTTATTCATACACAACTCGCATCCACACACGTTCCTCACCCTATATTAACACCGTACTCGTATATTATACACACTTACGTCTCTTATACTTATCATTCCACACATATATATATACGGGTAAGATACGTCTCTAATATACATATATATAGGTACTGCAGGTGGGGAGGAAGAACGGAGAAGCCGGCTTACCGGGCTGCAGTCCGGCAGGGCGTTCGTTAGGGAGGCACGCGGTGGCGGCGCTGTGGTGTATCCGGCGGTCTTCACTGGTACTGCAGTAGGCGGAGGTGCTGTGAGTTCCGCATCACAACAGCGGAAAAACAACAACGGAAGGAAAGGAAAAGCGACGGCTTACCTGCGGCCGGGTGGTTGCAGTGGCGGGGCGGTGTTGCGAACCTACTGCGGAGGTCGGCGGGGGACGGCGCGGCTCGGTGGCGGTCGACAGCGGCGGTCTCAGTCCGGTGTGAGCGTTACTGCAGTCCAAGGGAAGACGCGACGGTTAAAACTCGGAATCGAGAGGAAGGGTGATGAGAGGGGAGGAGGGAACAGTGGCTCACCTGCTGCTGCAGTCGCTGGCGGACGGAGACGCTAGGCAAGGCGGCGCCGGCCAGGTGATGGCACTCCGGTTGAAGGTAGCGGTGCTGCGCTTCTTCTGTTGCAACGGAAGGGATGAGGAACTCCGAAGTTCAAAAGAAAAGGTAAGCGGAAGGAGGGGATTAGCGGCTGCTTAGGAAACTTACGTTAGGTTAATTTAGGTTTAATTAGGTTAATTTTAAAAGAATGGGCTGACTGGGTTGGGCCGGAAATTTGGGCCTAGTAGCGGGTTAACTCCAACCTCACTCTCTTTAGAACAGGATCCGGAACTCGTTAAAGTGCGGGAATTTATATAATACGGAATTAATTTCTGTATTTATAAATTATAATTGATTTTATTTTAAAAGCGTAAATTATTTCCGGGAATTTAATTTATCATTTTATGTGAATCTAGGTCACATAAAATGATAGAACTAAACTCGTTTTATTTTACTGATTTATTTATTTACAATGGTCTCATCGGACTTTGTTTAATTTCACTTTACCGGAACTTAAAATTTTCGGTTATTACATCAGTGCCCCCTTAAAAGAAGTTTCGTCCCGAAACTTAAATTATTTCCCTTACTCACACATTTCTTTCGGTATATTTTAGTTTTCTCGACATCTTTGTTTTCTACCAAGCAGCTACTCAGGCAGCAAACAAACAAGTATCACAAAAGAGAAACAGAAACACTCAAAACAACATGAAAACCTGAAAGGTCAAACAACACAACATCCGAGTACTAACTCGTCAAACAGGAGTAACCTCTAACCCCGCAAAGAACTCGGGGTAGTTACGTCTAACACTCTCCTCAGTCTCCCAAGTGGCCTCATCAGCTCCTCTCCTAGACCACTGGATCCTCAACATAGGTATCTCCTTGGATCGCAGACGTCTGGTACTGCGTTCCAAGACAGCCACGGGGTACTCTACAAATGTATGGTCAGGCTCAACTGTCAGATCCTCATGGCTGATGACGTGTCTCGGATCCGGAATGTACTCTCTCAACTGAGATACATGAAAGACCGGATGGATACTCTCTAGTCTCGGCGGTAGTGCTAGTCGGTAGGCCACCTCCCCAACTCTCTCCAGGATCTCAAAAGGTCCGACATATCGGGGACTCAGCTTTCCCTTAATGCCGAAACGCCTGACTCCTCTCGTAGGTGATACTCTCAACCACACCTGAGCACCCACTCTAAACTCCAAAGGTCGCCGCCTCTTGTCGGCGTAGGACTTCTGACGACTCTGGGCTGCTAACATCCGCTCTCGGACTAGGGCAATCCGAGCGATGTCATCCTGTACCTGATCTGGAGCTACTCCATCAACTCTGCTAGGCTCATCCCAACATAAGGGTGTACGACATCTCCGCCCGTACAAAGCCTCATAAGGAGCCATCCCAATAGATGCGTGCCAGCTATTGTTATACGAAAACTCTACCAGTGGAAGATGATCTGGCCATACCTGTCCCCAATCAAGTACACACACCCGAAGCATGTCCTCTAAGGTCTGAATGGTCCTCTCAGACTGCCCGTCTGTCTGTGGATGATAGGCGGTAGTGAAGTGGAGACTCGTCCCCAAGGCAGTATGTACCTGCTGCCAAAATCTCGAGGTAAAGCGTCCATCTCTGTCAGAGACGATAGTCCTCGGTACCCCATGGAGTCTCACAATGTGCCTGGTGAACTCCTCAGCCAGACGACTCACCGGCCACGTTTCCTTAATCGGAATGAAACGTGCGGTCTTCGTCAGGCGGTCTACCACTACCCAAATAGCATCAAATCCTCTGCTGAGTCTCAAACCAGTGACAAAATCCATAGATATATCCTCCCACTTCCACTATGGTACTGGAAGTGGGTGGAGCTCTCCTCCAGACCTACGGTGCTCAATCTTGACCTGCTGGCAGGTCGCGCACTGAGCTACATATCGAGTCACATCGGGCTTCAAACCACCCCACCAGAAGGACCGTCTCACATCCTTGTACATCTTACTCGCTCCAGGATGTACTGAGTAGGGGGTAGCATGAGCCTCACCTAGTATCTTCTGTCTCAACTCACTGTCCGACGGTACACAAATGCGATCCTGACGTCTCATCACTCCATCTGCACCAATAGTAAACTGTGGGGCCTCATCTCGAGACATCCTGTCTCGGATCCTGATCAAAGTAGGGCAGGTCTCCTGCTTCTGTCGGATCTCATCCAACAGATCAGGAAGTAGCTCCATAGAAGACAACTGGCCATCCGTATCGGGAAACTGAACCTCTATCTCCAACCAAGCCAAGTCCCTCTGCAACTGTGGCTGTACTGTCAACCGAGCTATCGCTCTCTCTCTAGGCGTCTTCCGGCTCAAAGCATCCGCTACCACATTCGCCTTTCCGGGGTGGTAAAGGATCTCAAGGTCGAAGTCCTTGATCAACTCTAACCACCGCCTCTGGCGGTTATTCAACTCTCTCTGAGTGAATATGTACTTCAGACTCTTGTGGTCTGTAAAGATCTGACATGTCGCCCCATAGAGATAGTGACGCCAGATCTTAAGAGCATGGACTACTGCAGCCAACTCTAGATCATGGGTGGGGTAGTTCTCCTCATACGTCTTCAGCTGTCGAGACGCATAGGCTATGACCTTACCCCTCTGCATCAAGACACACCCCAAGCCCAGCTTGGATGCATCACTATATACCACAAAGTCATCAATACCCTCTGGCTGTGCTAAAATCGGAGCGGACGTCAATCTCCTCTTCAGCTCCTCAAAACTCTGCTGACACGGCTCAGACCAGACAAACCGAGTGGTCTTCCTCAGAAGACAAGTAAGTGGTCGGGCAATCAAAGAGAACCCTTCCACAAACCGGCGGTAGTAACCTGCTAGACCCAAAAAGCTGCGAACCTCCTTAACATTCTTAGGAGGTTGCCAAGAAGACACTGACTCGATCTTCGCCGGATCGACCTTAATACCCTCAGCAGTCACCACGTGACCTAAGAAAGCCACCTCCGACATCCAAAACTCACACTTGGATAGCTTAGCATACAGCTGGCTATCCTGTAGAATCTGCAGTACTGTCCTCAAGTGTCCTGCATGCTCCTCCCGACTCCTAGAGTAGACTAGGATGTCGTCAATGAAGACCACTACAAACTGGTCTAAGAAGTCAATGAATATCCCATTCATCAACTCCATGAACACCGCTGGTGCATTAGTGAGCCCAAATGGCATCACTACGAACTCATAATGACCATACCTAGTCCGGAATGCCGTCTTAGGTATGTCCTGATCTCTCACCCTCAACTGGTGGTAACCTGACCTCAAGTCTATCCTCGAGAACACGGACGCTCCATGCAACTGGTCCAACAGATCATCTATGCGTGGCAGTGGATACTTGTTCTTGATGGTTACTTTGTTCAGCTCTCTGTAGTCTATGCACAGCCTCATCGATCCGTCCTTCTTCTTCACAAACAACACTGGCGCACCCCAAGGAGACACACTGGGGCGTATAAAACCCTTCTCTGCCAGCTCCTCTAATTGCTTCTTCAGCTCAAGCAGCTCTATAGGTGCCATACGGTACGGGGCCTTCGAGATAGGTCTCGTGCCCGGCTCCAAGTCAATGCTGAAATCCACACTCCTCTGTGGGGGTAGCCCTGGCAGGTCGTCACTGAATACCTCTACAAACTCGCATGCAACAGGTATCTCCTCTATAGTCAGGCTCTTGCTTTCCTTCATGGCATAACACCAGAAGGCTTCGCAACCCTGGGCTATTAGTCTCGCTGCTCTCACTGCACTGATAACTGTACCTGACTTTCCGAGGTCCCAACCTCGGAATATTACCCTATGGCCCTCCTTCGTGGCAACGGTCACGGTCCTCTTACCAATGTCTAAGACTGCTCCGTGTTTCCTCATCCAGTCTATCCCTAAAATGACATCCTCATGAGCTAAGGGCATGACTAGAAAATTAACTAGCCAGTCTCGATCTCCCATGCGAACAGGACATCCAAAGATCTCTCTAGTCCCTCTTACCTTACTCCCATCAGGTAAGCCTATCGTAAAAGGTATCCCCTCTACAGTAGCTAAGGACAACCTATCTACGCATGCATCAGATATGAAGGAATGTGTAGCACCCGTATCAAATAAAACTCGTACAGGTAAGTCATGAATCTGGATCGTACCTGTGGCAGTAGGTGCATCTGGCTGATCAGCATCTCTCAACTCAAACACTCGTGCCTGAGCTCCTCTAGTATCAGCCACACTACCACGTCCTCTACCCCGACTTGATCCCTGCATAGAACTTTGTGGTGGTGTGTGTCCTGGAGCTCTGTAAGACTGCTGCTGACTAGGAGCTCTGTACTGCTGCTGCTGACTCGGAGTCCGGTACTGTGGCGGTCTCTGTACACTCCCTGATAAGCCTGCAGGAGAAGAACCCTGCTGAGATGGAGCCTTGCCCTGACAGCAGAATGCAGCTCTATGTCCAACCTTGCCACACTGGAAGCAAGTCACAGCTGGCTTCGTGCAGTTCGATCGGATATGTCCATAACTATTGCAGTTGTGGCACTGCAAGCTACCAGCTGAAGTCTGACCAGTAGCTGTATGGCTCTGTCGCCCCTGAGTCTGTCCCCGTCCAAAAGCAGCTACTCCTGAACCACCACTGGCATAACCTGTCCTTTGTCGCTTATCTGGCCTGTCAGACTGAGCAGCTCTCCTAGACCCTGGTCTGTCTCTCTCATACGCAGATGCTCTATCCTGATAGTCTGACAGAGTCTCACAGCGAAATCCTGCCAGATAAGACCGAGTACTCTCTCTCAATCTCCGAGAAAAGAGATAGACATGCTGTTCCTCAGGAGGTGCAGCTGGTCCAAGCAGTGTCAGCTCCTTCTGGAACTTCTTGATGGCAGCAGCGATCGGAACGTCCTCAAATCCAGCCTCAATGAAGTCCTGGAATCTCTCTCTCCTCAAAGAAACAGGGCAGTATCTGTCTCTAACAATGCTCCTCATCTGCTCCCAACTGGTGACTCGACTACGCATGGTCCGCCACCAGGAATGAGCATCTCTAATGAAGCAAGTCTGCACCAAGTCTACCTGCCGATCCTCTGGGCAGCGTATTGCCTCTAACGCAGTCTCTACCTGCCCAATCCAGTGCTCCACCTCCAATCCTATCTCTCCATTATATGAGGGGACCTTCTGAGAGTTGAAAGCCTTCAACCACTCATCTGGCCTGGGTGCTCTAGTCCCAGTAGGCGCTCTATCAGCCACAACTCTCCTCTCACGTACAGCTGGCACCTGAGGCGCTTCCTGTGTCACCTGGACAGATCTAGCCGGTACTGGTGGTACCTGGGTAAGTCTCTCTGTCCTAGCAGCCTCCTCCCTACGCTCCACGTAGGCTCGGTACTCTCTGTACTCAGTCGCTCCAATGGAAACACGCCCTGACTCTGTCGAACGTGCTCTCTGTGCTCCAGACCTAGCAACGGTCTCATTCCTGACCTCAGGACCAACGCTCTCAGCTACTTCCTCCACTCCAGCCTCTGGCAGGATCACTGCTGGGGGATCCTCTCGTGGAGCTCGACCTCGACCTCGGGCTAGTGGGGGTCTACCTCCACGGCCGCGTCCTCTAACTGTAGGGGCCCTATCTCCCCTACCTGGTCCAGTTGGAGGGAGAGGTGGACGACCTCTGCCTCGACCAGTAGCTAGCGTAGCTCTAGTACGTGCCATCTGTACAAGAATAAAAACTATAATTACTACTAGCTGAAAGTCCAAAAGTCCAACTACAGTAACCTAAAGTCCAACTAAGCACACTGAGATCCGCGGTAGTAGTGGTGGTCAGCCGTACTTTTCTATTCCCAACCACACTATGCATGCATTTAAAACCAAAAGTTTTCTTTTTTTTTAAAACTCAGATCCCTTTTCGGGTTCTGCTTAAAACTTATTCGGTCTTTCAGAAGATTTCAAGTGCCATTGTTGCCAACCTAGAGCTCTGATACCAAGTTGTAACACCCCGAATTCTCGGAACTCGGAGTATTACTGGTTAGGACCTCACAATGGGTCCTGACCTCAGTTTGACAACAACATTACTAGGACCTTGCAACAAGACACAAATAAAGAAACCGAAATTCATAAAATCCTGTTTTTATAGTAATGAATGCAACACTGTCTAGCAGCCTACGGTACTTAAACAAAAGAAAGGAACAACTGTCTTAACCAAAAGAAAGGAAAGACAAACAACCCCAACCCCACTCTAAGGAGTAAGGAGTACGGAGACCCGGCTGACCACTACTTCCGGATCACTCAGCTGCTGATCTAACGTGCGGTAAATCTAAAACAACAACAACAAGAACCGTTAGCTAGTTATCTAAATATTAGCAGAGTAATGGTAGCACAAACACACTCAGGTAAACATAAACACTCAACATGCTTCCAAACAAGTCCGTTTTATTATCTTTCTTTAAATTACTCATTCAATCTAATGATACTTATTTTGTGACACGAGAGATTCCCAAACCTCGCCTCCGCCCCCGTGTAACCATCAGGAATGGATCCGATGCATCTCACCTTGTACCTGTATGGTCTGGGTATAGAGAACCTCCCAGTCTCCTGTCAGAGTTGGGCAGTGATGTCACGACCCGTTATACATACACTTGGGCCTTGCGTAAATAATAACAGTCGTCCTAACAAGTTATTATTAATAAATCAAGCAATAGCACACACCACTACTATCACTCAACTAACACTCAGAAACCGGCTAAGTAAGTCGCAAGGACTTACCTGAGTCAAGATACACTCTAACACGTCTCAAAAGTCCGTACTCGTGGTAACTCAAATGCCTGTCAAATAAGGCATGTGTATCAAAATCACATTCCGATGTCCAACCTCATGCTAAGGAATTACGGAACAAGTTCTTACGGTAGAAGACCATTTTACCCTCAGCCGAAGGCTTCTCAAATTTATTCTTAAACTTTCTTATCACCCACTTATTTAATTGTGTAATTATTCTGTACTCATATATATATCTACATATTTAATTTCTCATCTTGTACGGAGTTGGGTACACTTACGTCCTGAGTATATATATATATATATATATATATATATATATATATATATATATATATATATATATATATATATATATATATATATATATATATATATATATATATATATATATATATATATATATATATATATTTATATATATATATATATATATATATATATATATATATATATATATATATATATATATATATATATATATATATATATATATATATATATATATATATATATATATATATATATATATATATATATAAATATATATATATATATATATATATATATATATATATATATATATATATATATATATATATATATATATATATATATATATATATATATATATATATATATATATATATATATATATATATATATATTTAAAATGAAGTAAAAGAGCACATATAAGTATTTTTTAAAGTCTATTAATATTTTTATATAAAAGTATATTTATAAACATAATATATAGAATATATAAAAATGCGAGTATCTACACATAAATACGAGTTGGGATTAAGGAAAACTATATAAAAGAGATAAGTATATAGAAATAAGTTGGGATTTCAAGTTATATACATAACATAAGAATATATATATATATATATATATATATATATATATATATATATATATATATATATATATATATATATATATATATATATATATATATATATATATATATATATATATATATATATATATATATATATATATATATATATATATTCTTATGTTATGTATATAACTTGAAATCCCAACTTATTTCTATATACTTATCTCTTTTATATAGTTTTCCTTAATCCCAACTCGTATTTATGTGTAGATACTCGCATTTTTATATATTCTATATATTATGTTTATAAATATACTTTTCTATAAAAATATTAATAGATTTTAAAAAAAATACCTATATGTACTCTTTTATTTCATTTTAAATATATATGTATCCGTATATGTGTATACTCGGCATTCAACTCCTATATATAACTTCACCAAACCGCTCTTACTAATCTTCCGTACTCGAAAGTACATAAGTACATATATGTATCCTATATATATATATATTCCGAATCTGGTTATTCATACACAACTCGCATCCACACACGTTCCTCACCCTATATTAACACCGTACTCGTATATTATACACACTTACGTCTCTTATACTTATCATTCCACACATATATATATACGGGTAAGATACGTCTCTAATATACATATATATAGGTACTGCAGGTGGGGAGGAAGAACGGAGAAGCCGGCTTACCGGGCTGCAGTCCGGCAGGGCGTTCGTCAGGGAGGCACGCGGTGGCGGCGCTGTGGTGTATCCGGCGGTCTTCACTGGTACTGCAGTAGGCGGAGGTGCTGTGAGTTCCGCATCACAACAGCGGAAAAACAACAGCGGAAGGAAAGGAAAAGCGATGGCTTACCTGCGGCCGGGTGGTTGCAGTGGCGGGGCGGTGTTGCGAACCTACTGCGGCGGTCGGCGGGGGACGGCGCGGCTCGGTGGCGGTCGACAGCGGTGGTCTCAGTCCGGTGTGAGCGTTACTGCAGTCCAAGGGAAGGCGCGACGGTTAAAACTCGGAATCGAGAGGAAGGGTGACGAGAGGGGAGGAGGGAAGAGTGGCTCACCTGCTGCTGCAGTCGCCGGCGGACGGAGACGCTAGGCAAGGCGGCGCCGGCCAGGTGGTGGCACTCCGGTTGAAGGTAGCGGTGCTGCGCTTCTTCTGTTGCAACGGAAGGGATGAGGAACTCCGAAGTTCAGAAGAAAAGGTATGCGGAAGGAGGGGATTAGCGGCTGCTTAGGAAACTTACGTTAGGTTAATTTAGGTTTAATTAGGTTAATTTTAAAAGAATGGGCTGACTGGGTTGGGCCGGAAATTTGGGCCTAGTAGCGGGTTAACTCCAACCTCACTCTCTTTAGAACAGGATCCGAAACTCGTTAAAGTGCGGGAATTTATATAATACGGAATTAATTTCCGTATTTATAAATTATAATTGATTTTATTTTAAAAGCGTAAATTATTTCCGGGAATTTAATTTATCATTTTATGTGAATCTAGGTCACATAAAATGATAGAACTAAACTCGTTTTATTTTACTGATTTATTTATTTACAATGGTCTCATCGGACTTTGTTTAATTTCACTTTACCGGAACTTAAAATTTTCGGTTATTACATCTGGTATGTGAAATTCATCCAGAAAAATAAAAAATAAAAAAGAAAAAAAGAAAAAAAAAAGGAAAATTAAAAAACAAATTCAGGAATAAAAATTAAAACATTCACTTACATTACAAATAACAAACATTCTTTTTTAAATAAAAGGGTTAATTATTTTTACCTACCATTAAATGAAAGTGGTAAAAAAATTTGGGGTACATTTACTAAATCATATTCTCAAAAAAGCCTAGTATGTCAAATTCTCCCAAATTTTTTTAAGAGTTTTTCCTCTTGGTGCTCTCAAGGTTTGGACTTTTTCTCTTGGTATCCACTATGTTTCAAAATTTCCCTTGGTACCCTCATAGTTTCATATGTTTCCTCTCTAAAATAATAAAATAAATGTTAAACAAATTATGAACTCACTAAATTTAAATAAATAAATTTTAATAGAAATAGTTTTTGTATATTTTTTTATTTTTTGAAATAAATATAATTTTATTTTTGAATTAAAGATAGTTATATTTTTGAATTAAAATATTTATTTACTTTTGATTTTAAAAATATATATAAAATAAAATATATTTTTTAATTTTTTTTATCAAGACTCTATAAATTTAACAGTATAATAAAATTTATTTATATTTGAATTTAATTTTATATAATTTATATTAATTCGAAAATTTTTTTAAAAAAATATGTTTTTGTAAGAGTGTGAAAAAGTATATTATGAAAAATCTAAAATTAAACATAAAAATAATATTTTATTTTCAAATTAAAATAGATTATGGAAAATTAACTTTAAAAAATTACTATATGTTTAAATTTGAGAAAATTGGTGTAGAAGGGCCCTTTTTGTATCCATGATACAAAATAGGCCCCTCTATTTTTCTTTCAGAAAATAAAGGTAAAAGAAATGGTAAAGCATTGTTAATAAGGTAGCTAGTTAAGGGCAAATCAGTAAAGTAGCATATTAACTGCCTAGAAATTAAAGATTATCAAATTTAAAAAAAGGCAATTGTTTGATACGATATCTGGCGGTTCGTCTTCTTTCCTAATCATTTCATCCAAAAAGGAAGCGCCATTCTACACCTCCATTGCGATTCTGCAACTGCAACCTCCATCTTCAAATCTTCAACTTCGACCTTCTTCAACATTTTTCGCTGATCTATTCTTTGTTTAACGACAATCAATCCTTGTAAGTATTCCAAATTCTCTCAACAATATACCATTTCTTTTACCTTCGATTTTCGTTCAAATCGAAAACAGGTGATGAACGTTTTCCCTAAAATCCATACTCAAAACCGCCATTGTTGAACTGTAACTACATGGACTTTCATTCTCTCGGCCTTGCATGTGTTATGAAGCATGATTTTGTGATTTATATTCGATTAGGTTTTTGATTCCGACGACACAAAGAAGAACAGATCTGTTTTTGGCTGTTATGGAACTTAATTTTGAAATTAGCCATTTCTGTGGAATTTATGTATTTCAATTAACAGTGATGAAAGATTATGTACATAAATTATGTTTTCATGTGTTTTATGTACTGATACTTTCCCAAAACACTGTGTTATTTTTGTGGTCGATGGTCTTATATTATGTAATTGTATGGTTTGTAACTTCAAATATTGGATGAATTATGTATGTATACGATTTTATGTATGTAATTATACTATGGATCAGATTTATGTACATAACAGATGATGGCAAATGTTATATATTACATTATGTATCCCCTGTTTTTTGTATCATATAATTCTGTATCGTAGTTTATGTATATAATTACAGTATGATTTAGACATTTATGTATCTTATTTTATCACATAAGTAATAAGTTTATGTATGAGGAATATGTATATAGTTATAAAATGAATCAGTTTATGTTTGATCAATATGTACTTTAATTTCTTATGAACTGAGTGTATTAGTCGATGTTCCAAGTTTTTGATTGTCTCAAGTTATGGTTGACAGATTTATGTTTGAGTTTGTATTATGTATGCACTGTAGGTCATGTACAATGCTTTGTTTATGTTATTGCAATGTTTATGTAGCTATTATGTGCATAATATTATGTAGGACATTTAGCATATACAGAAATTATGTAATGTAGTATTTAGCTAGAAATTGACTGAGAATTTTTTCTATTTACTATTTGTTTGAAGAACAAAATGGTAACCACGAAACAAATGGCTGTCAAAAACCAAACAAAGGAACAAAGAGATGAAGCACATGCTCGTCGCATAAAAAAGGTGAATATTTGAAATCAAATTGCTATATTATTCACAAGAATTATGTAACAGTATAGTCAAGCACATAAAAACATAAATTAATCTTTGATTACTATTATGTTATATTATTTATACTTTTAATAGTTTCTGATTACATTTGTATAGTCATATCAGTTATTTTCTTATTTATGTACAATATTGTATATAGTACTAGTTAAGGCTAGTTGATAATGAAGTATTTTACCTTATGTACATTTCAGCGGAGAGAGATGGGTGGTTCTTGTACGCAAGATGTCAATAGACTAATAAATTCTGATAACCCACAGATTAAGGTAAGTAAATTGAAATTTGCACCACATAGTTTACATTTGTTGATCATAAAGATAAATGCATTTTCCATTTTATGTTTATGCAGTTTACGTACAGATGGACAGAAACTAAGAAATCAATAAATGGCAGAATCAACAGCTATATGAAGCTTCCTCTGATTCCTATGATTTTGGATGAGCTATCTACAGCTGACAAAAACAGACTTAAGGGGTCAATTTTTGGGCCTCTGTTGGAGATGAGCACTAAAATCAAAATGTCCAACCAGCTCATTCACTTTATGTTAATGAGGGAGTTAAAGACATGGAGACATTTCTCAATGTGGTTTGCAATTAACAGTGTTCTTTTGAGGTTTAGTGTCATTGAGTTTTGTGAGATTACCGGACTGCCAAATTCTCCGGATTCTGGCCCAGATATAGAAGAAATGGAGGATGTCAACATGAGAGATGTCATTGGGATTGACAGATGCACAAACGATGAATTGGAGCAAATCTTCAAGGATGAGCCGAAGGAGTCTCCCAACAAGTACAAAATGGCACTCATTTTGTTCATTGAAGGTGTTTTAGCATCAAAGAATGGAAAGACTTTGATATCGCAGCACACTATAAATCTCCTAAGTGACATGGAGTTGTTCAACAACTTTCCATGGGGTCGTTTTGCTTACACCATAACTAGGAGATCATTTCAATCTTGTCATGCTGGAAAGGAGAGAAATAGCGGTGGATACCAGATTGGTGGATTTCCGTTGGCATTACAGGTAATGTATAGGTTCTAAATTTGTCAATGGTTAAGGAATATTTACTGATTGTTATGTAATATCTGTGTAACATGCTTATGTATAACATTGTTATGTATATGTACAGGTTTACTTGATATTGTATTCACTGTTATGTATACATATGTATTCACTGTTATGTAAATGAATTATGTACAGGTTTACTTGATATTGTTATGTATATGTACATTGTTATGTATATGTATACATATGTATTCACTGTTATGTAATATCTGTGTAACATGCTTATGTACTCATTCCGTTATGGTAAATGTGTTACATCATTATAGTAAATGAATTATGTATTTATTAGATTGAGTTGCAACATCTATGTATTCACTGTTATGTATACATATGTGTAAATAAGCATTTGTGTTGATTAATTATAGTTTTCATTTTTGTAATATTTGTAGATACTTGTCTTCAATT
>BSUD01000004.1:23500058-23513767 GCA_033239045.1 Fagopyrum esculentum | reverse complement strand
TATACCCTGGATATACTGAGCTCCAGGGTATTGCTGAAACTCTTCAAACAGAAGACATTAAGACAGTTGATGTTGAGAAGGAAGAGGATGATTATGAAAGCTGGTATATGGAGGGTGATGATGACAGGATTGATGCACTATTTGGTATTGGGTTTCATAATGTTGTCCCCATAGTGACTTGGCCTTTAATTTATCATGCAAAGGAGGAAGAGTTTAGGTGTGTTTTAATCAAAATTAGTAAATTTTTTTATTTCATACATTACGTGATATGTAACGTACACCCTGTTTGTCTTATTATGTAGGCCTAGTACTGAGAAAGTTGTGATCCGGGAAATCAACGATGACAAGGATGATAAAGATGATTTTGTGAACCCACCAGAAGACATTGGTATGTAGTAACCATTGGTTTTCATTTTATGTAGATTGACTTTTATATAATAGCCAATTATGTACTACATCAAACATTATACTCATGTGTTGTTGATTATATTAAACAGGAGATGATCAGCCTGATAAACCATCTAGCAGTGCATCCAAAGGTGTAGGTAAGAGGAAACTGGAAGAAGCCATACCCAATCCAGAAGCCAAAAGGTTAAATTTATTTATATTTTCATATAATACAGCCAAAGATTTATGTAGTATAAGAAATATAACCCTTCATATATACACATATAGTTCTGCGACCAAAAGCACAGGAAAGAGGAAAAAGCAAACACCCAAGCCATCTCCAGAACCAACAAGGTTAAACTTATGTATATGTACTTATGTATATGTAACATGGTTATGTACAAATACATGCAACTTACATTGTCTTAACCTTATCAGCTATTACGTGATATGAAGCTCCCCTATTTGCCTCCCGCCGCAAATGGAACGAGCAAGTGTATGTCGAAACATACTTTGTGGTGGTGAAGTATGTTGTTTTACCGAGCATTGAAAAGCGGACCCTCCACTTACAATCTTCATCTACACATCTCGCAGTCACTGCCTTCATTTTCGACTTTACTATCTTGTATTGTGAGCATTCGGAAATTGAATGTAGACACAATGCGTTTTTAACTTCAGTCTTCGAATGATATATCTTCCCAACTTGTAGTTGCAAATCGTCCCCTGATGATACATAACTATTGATATGTGGAACTATTGCAAGTGTGTTATTGTTTGCATCTCCTACCGACTCGCTCCCAATCACACTTGAACCTGTTGTACATAAATCAGGTTCTATATCTGCTACATCAGCTTCCTGACCATGTAGTTCGGTTGAAATTCCTCCCACACTCTTATGCAAATCAACTTTGTTCACACATAAAGGGAGACTCCAACTAAACTGTGTGAGACCATTTATGTGTACAAAAGTATCCAAATCATCCTTTGTGTTAACATCAAATGGTTTTAGACCCTCATTGAAAGGATTCTTGTATGACAAGCATAAATCAAACAGTGTTAAAGATATTCCAAATAGCAACGCAATCTTCTCCTTTAACACATCAAATGTGCATTCAACTGATATCAATAACGGCTTACTTGACTGTACTTCAATGTAGCTCCACACACCTTCATCAAATTTCCAATGTCCGTCAAAATAAATTGTCACAAACACCACCCCCATGATTCCTACAAGAAAGGTACAAAATATAAGAAATATGTCAATAGCTTCCTCACGCTTTGTACATAATATTTCAGTAATTACATAGAACCACACTTATGTACAATCAACTAAATGAAACATAATTTCTGCACTTATACATAAACATACACCGAAATTATGTAAACATACGCACATAAAATTATGTTCATCACACTCTGCATAAGATTATGTTCATCACCGAAATTATGTAAACATACATGCACCCTAATTTTTGCACTTATACATAAACATACACCGAAATTACGTAAACATACGCACATAAAATTATGTTATTCACTGTTACATAAATTTAACCATACATAATATATAAACAGATACATAAACAGATACATAAATTTTAACCCATTTTAATTCAGTCCAATAACTGTTACATAAATTTAACCATACATAATATATAAACAGATACATAAACCGAACTTATGTACACATAAACACATTAGATTATGTTCGTCACTTTCATCATTACAGACCCTCACCACATTAAACTGAAATACACATACATTTTACAACTACATAAATCTAAGCAGACACATAAATTGAGTATATATTTCTTTCTAACATACTTATGTACACATACAGACATAAAATTATGTTCGTCTCCTTCATCAATATCAAACCTCAGCACATAAAATATCACCGCCATGTATATATACGAAATACAAAGTATGAACCATATACATAAATTACGCAGACGAAATGTGAGAATTATCCACCAATTAAACGATTGAACGTACATACCTCACAGATCTGGAAAAAATGTCTCAGAACGTTTGGATCTACAGATCGAGTTGTTTGTCTCAAAAATCGCACAAAACAAACGATTGAATCTACAGATTTACAATCCGATTGTTGACGATCTCATAGCCGTAACAATTGAACAAACAGAACATCAAATCGAAATAAATCGGCAGTAATCGGAAAAAAAAGAGTGAAAATGTATATGACAGTAGACGAAAGCTCTGTATAATTGGTGGTTATGGATGCAGCAAATGGGGGAAATTCGTGATTCTTGTATCACGTTTAAAAGGAATGTATATTTCCTTTCCTAACAACTTCCTGATTTGTAGGGGAACACAATAAATTAGCTTATTTATTTAATTAAAACTGCCACATCATATTTTTAACTTTCCATCAGGGGTAACCATTTAGTTAGGAATTAATCTTTATTAGAAAATTGATTGGGGCCTAGTTTATCTACATTATTGCAAAATAGCCTAGTTAATACACAGTAATACATAAATGGCCCACTTACCATTTTAACTCTTTAAATTTCTGGACACTTAATTTTTTTTTTAAATTTCATTTTTGATTTAATTTTATATATTTTATTTTAAATAGAAAATAAAAAATTACTTTAGTTCAAAAATAAAAACTGTCTTTAGTTTACTTGAATTTTTAAATTAGAAAAATATTTAAAAAATAATTTTATCATAAATTTATTAGTTTAAAATGTAATGAGGTCATAATGAGTTTTAAATTTATTTTTTAAAATTTGTAATTATTTTATAATGAATTTTTAATGTAATAAATTAAGAATGAGTGTAGAGAGGAAACAAATGAAACCATGAGGGTACCAAGAGGAATTTTGAAATTTAGTGAATACCAAGAGGAAAAGTCCAAACCTTGAGAACATCAAAAGCAAAACTCAAAATTAAATTCTCCCATGTTCATTTTTTTTTAATAAAAAAATAGAATAAAGTAAAATCGTAAATCTTCTAAAAATATTAATTACATTATATAAAATTAATTTATATGTTCATATTAATTTAAATAGCTCCAAAACATTTTAATGATTTACACAATATATATATATATATATACCGTAAATCTTAATTAACATTTAAAATTAAATTCTCCCATGTTCATTTGCTTTTTAATAATGATTTTCACTGGCAATTTGAAGTTACATGTATGCGCATCCTAAGACACATGTTATGCACACATTTGAATGTGTATGCTTGCGTGCGCTTTCTAAGGCGCACGCTTTGTGCACATTTGGATGTGCATGGTTTGTGCACATTTGGATGTGCATGATCCGTGCGTCTTAGGAGGCGCATGAAATTTGGCGTGTCTAAGTAATTAATTGGAGTTTATTTGGCTTTTGGGATATTAGAATTGTCGTGATCAAAAGCGGCAGTAATATGAGATTAACTTTTCTAAAATTATTATGATAAAAACATTATCGTTATCACCTTCTATTTTAATAATAGAAATACCTGATTTTATGACTTTTCGAAGAAAATGTCTGATATATGAGTTTGCAGGTAAAATACATCAAGTAATAAAAAAAAATACATGATTTTGTACATAGAATATTACAATACATATTTTTATTAATAAATCATATTATAGAATACTTCATAGAAAAAATACCAATATAATTTCAACTATAAACATTAAACTCAAAATAATATCAACTTTGAAAATTATTAGAAGTGATACAAACTATCAATATATTTACCAAAACTAATATGATTAGCTTTTTCGACAAAAGCTCTGACTCCGGTAATGATGTGGCATTACATGTCATAAAAAATTTGCATTAGGCGTGTGATGTAGATCTTCCTTATAAAAAACACTATGAATTTTTTGAATTTTTTAAATGACGAAAAATGTTTAAAAATTCAATTTTTTTTACAAAATCGATATTTAATTTTGTTTGGAATATTAAAAAAATTATGCAAAAATATCTGAAATAAATTCGAAGTTTTTTTAATAAAAATTATGTCTTTTTAAAAGAAATTCTTCATTCTAATTAGAATCAATACCAATATATACTACTAAAGTAGAGTTCTAACCCGCTGACGTGGCGTTCCCTGATGTAAGTATTTTAAAATCGAACTATCTCATTAAAAGCCACAAAAACCTTTTTTAAATTACCTATATAAATTTTTTAAAACTAATCACCTACAATATCTCTTTAACAAATCTCTTCTTTTTCTTTTTGAAGTATCTATAATTTTTATTTTATTTTTTTTTTGGTAAGAAAGAGCTTGAAGCTCTGCGCCTAGCGCTTATTTATAATAAAAACGAAACTACAAACGAGTAAAACGAGGGATGGTAACCCCTTGCACATCGTTCAACAAAATGGGTCTAATACTCAAAGGAGGTTCCACCAACCGGTGTACTCCAAAATCAAAGGAAAAAGCAAGGCTCGCAAGAGAATCTGCAACCCTATTTCCTTCACGAAAAACATGTCCGAAGCTAATACTCCAGTCGCGTGTAACGAAGCCTTGGATACGAATAACCAGGCTTGAGAGGGGATGAGCCGGATTAACCCCCTTCTCAATCAAACCGACCACCATCAGTGAATCAAGCTCCACTTGGACTCGTCGATAGCCAAGATCCCAAGCAAGCTCAATCCCATGGACAACTCCCCAAAGCTCCGCAATAGGTACTGATGTCGATCCCAAGTTCACCACCACTCCCTGAATCCAGGTTCCTTCTGCATCCCTAATAACAGCCCCTGCTGTTGCATGCCCTGGATCACCTCGTGAGGCTCCATCTGAATTCACTTTGATCCAACCATCCCTTGGTTTTATCCACCTGACCATCACTTCATGTTTCTTCTCCAGGCCTATACCTTTGTTCACCGAAGACGCCTCCAGCCATTCTTCATAGTATTTGATGATGGCATCCCCTTTCTCTCGTGGGATAGTTCCTTCCTCAAAAATCCTAGCATTACGCCAACGCCATATCCACCATACCCCAATTGAAAATACAGCCTTCCAAATCTGGTTAAGAGATTTCACCAAACCTGTGCTTATGTTAATGAAAAGCCACTCTTCCCATTGTAGTTGGAAGAAAGTCTCCTGGAGCTCACTTGGGATTAAAGTTTTCCAAACGTCCTTTGCGAAGCGACAATCTCGAAGCAAATGTAATAGAGTCTCCTCCTCCCCAGGGCATGCAACACAGTCTGAGGACTCACACATATGTCGGCATTTTCTTTCGGCATTAGTAAGGACAAGTCCCCATGCTAACTGCCAAACGAAATATTTAATCCTTTTTTGGACATTCAGTTTCCAAACATGTAGAAACATGCTCTCTCTCACTTCTTCATTATGACGTTGCATAATAATAGAGTGATATGCTGAAGCTGTTGAGAAACATCCATCCTTTGATGGCAGCCATCTAATAGTGTCCTGAATGCCGTTTGTATTCCATAAACCCACTGCAATAACTTTAAGCAGGCTCAGATTGTTCAATCTGCACTTCAAGTAGTACCAATCCCACCCGTCCTCATCAGTCCAGACGTCTTTGACCCTCAATTGTAAATCCACATTAGAAAGAGGAAATTGGCAGGATCTCGAGAGAGGTTCTGAAGATACCCATGAATCCGTCCAAAAGTGAGCTCGACTACCATCTTTCACACTCCAACCTAAATTAGGAGCCACAACATTATTATAACCTTTGACCAGGCTCCTCCACCCATAAGAACTTCCAGCTTTACATTCCAAAGATTGCGGCCATTCATGCATTGTAACATTATATTTCTTCAGTAACACTCGTGCCCATAAGCTCTCTGTGTTTGCAAAAAGGCGCCAGCTCAACTTGCTAATGGATGCAAGATTAGCTTCTTCCGCCTTTCTAAAGCCTAGTCCACCCCACTGTCTGGGTTTGCAAACTCGGTCCCAGTTTACCAGATGTATTTTCCTCTTAACCTCAGAACTATTCCACAAGAAATTTCTGCAAACCCTGTCCAACTCCGACGTAATACTTTGTTGAAGAATCATCGAGCTCATGTAATATTGTGGCATAGAGGATAGGACAGACTTAATAAGAGTAGCTCTCCCAGCAAGACTAAGTGTCCTCGCTTTCCAACCTGCAAGTCGAGACTTGATTATTTCCACAAGCGGTTTGAAAATTTCTTTTGTGACAGCCTTGTGGATAATTGGGACACCCAGGTATCTTCCTAAGTTCCGCGTCATCTTGAAAGCACTTACCTCACTTAACCTCCGTTCAAGCTCACCCCTAACATTATGAGAGACAAAGAAACATGACTTAGCCATACTAATACGTAGACCCGAAGCTGAACAGAAGATCTCAAGAATCTCTTTGATTTTCCTGATTTGAGCACACGACGCCTCATCAAAGAGCAAAATATCGTCTGCAAAAAATAAGTGAGCAATCTCCGGCCCTCCCCTAGAAAGTTTCATAGGCTTCCACTCCCCATTTTGAACAGCTTTCTCAATCAAGTGACCCAACCTCTCAAGGCATAGCACAAAAAGGTAAGGTGAGATCGGATCCCCTTGTCTCAATCCCCTTGTCATAGAGAACTTCCCCGTAGCCTCTCCATTCCAGAGAAGCCTCATGGAACTAGAAGAAATGCAGTTCTTAACTCGATCAATGCACTCTATAGGTAAGCCAAGATCTTCCAAAGTGTCAACCACAAATTCCCAACGCAACATATCATATGCCTTCTGAAGGTCTAGGCTGAGTTGGGAATTTGCGGTTGACCTTCTTACGCTTCATTGAATGAACAGCTTCCTGCGCTAAGACCGTATTATCAGTGATCAAGCGTCCCGGAATGAAGCTAGATTGCATTGGACTAACCACATTACACATGATGGATTTGAGTCGGTTTGCAATGATCTTTGTAATAACTTTATAGCTCACATTACATAAGTTGATAGGTCTATAGTTTGTAATCTCTTCAGGCTTGTCAATCTTCCCAATTAACGTGATTAGGGTTTCATTAACTTCCACCGGAAGAGCTCCTGAAGCAAAAAATTCTTTCACAAAGGCAGTAAGTGTATCTCCCACAGTTGCCCACATCTTTTGATAAAAAATGGGCTGGAAACCATCTAATCTAGGAGCCTTAAGAGATCCCATCCCCTGATGGCACTCTCAATTTCTGAATTTTTGACATTACGTGCAAGCTTCAACAGATCACCTCTTTCAATGTGTGGGAAGCCACCTCTAGGACATTTTCTGAGCACAGGGAGATCACAAGGCCCATAAATCTCTCGAAAGTAGCAGATTGCATGTTCCTCCAAGATCTTTTAATCCAAGCACCACTCTCCATTACTCAATTTAAGAGCCTGAATTTTATTTCGTTGTCTACGAATCACCGTTGATAGATGAAAGAAAGAGGTGTTTCTATCCCCTAATGTGATCCATTTCTGTCTCGATTTTTGGAGCCAAAGCAATTCTTCTTGCTCAAGGGTCCTCTCCATCTCTCCTTTCGAATCCCTCTCCTTCTGTAGTAATTCATTGGAAACCCTGACATCCAGTTTCTTGCTAATGTCCTCGAGCTTCCTTATTAACTCTTCCTTCCTGGAGTGGATATTACCAAACACCTTCTTGTTCCACCTCAGCAGGATAACCCGGAGTTTCAATAACTCCTCTAGAAGATGAACCTTTTTATTCCAAGCACTCTTAATAATCTCATTGAACTCGGGATGAGTAAACCATGCTGCTTGGAACCGAAATGGTCTTCGTTTTGGATCTCCTTCATTTGATCTATCAAAATTAAGTAAAAGAGGGTTATGATCAGACGAAAGGCTAGGCAGGTGTCTTACCGAAGCTTCTGGCCAACGAAGTCTGCCCTCCGGAGTCATCAGTATTCGATCTAACCGCTTAGCAATCCTGTGTTGCTCCTCTTTACCTCTTCTCCATGTGAATGGGGTACCCACAAAGCCAATATCAATCAATTGGTTATTGTGAATCCAATCCCCAAAAGCAACTGATGATGGTGACAGTCTTTGGGCCCCTCCTTTACTCTCCTCAATACGACAAATTAGGTTCATATCCCCTCCAATCACCATTGGGTAATGGCTATTCCATACTAGATCAGCAATCTCATCCCAAACATTACCTCGTCGTTGAATATCTGGTGCAATATAAGTGATTACTAAAGCAAACATATTCACCCCTTGACCCACCACTACATAGATGAATTGATCATTTTTAGTGACCACATTAATCGGGCAGGTAACCGAGTCCCATAGGAGCCATATACCACCTCTTTGTCCGATAGCCTCCACTCTATCATACGAGTCAAAGCCTAACTTCACACATATTCTGTCAGCCCTAATCCCCTCACAGTGAGTTTCAAAGAGAGCAACAAAGTTCGGTTTATGCTTACGAAGCATATATCTCATAGATCTTCGAAAATTGCTCTTCACAGTTCCAAAACAATTCCAGAAAATACCTATCATTAAGATATTTAAAAAAGGGAGTGCTACTCTCCCCGAGATTAGGCCTGAGAGTCAGGTACGAAGGAAACATGAGAAGATGAACCTCCTCTCTCCATATCACATTCCATGGAGTCCAATTGGTCCTTACTTGCATTCTTTTCCTCAGATACTGTTGTCTTCCCTTTAGCATTAAAGCTAATCACCTACGGTGTCGCTTTATGGAGTATACGAATTTGCTGGATTGGCTGTGTAGAGGCAGTCTCCCCACTTTTCCTTCCATGACCATCTGACATACCTGCTATTTGCTTAGACCCCATAACCCTATTTCTCTTTCTATTATGGTAATGAGCATTGTTGTTTTCCTCCACTACCACCTTCTGTAGTTGGTCAGGTCTCCTCTCATGTTGTGGTCCTTCCTTTGTCGTATATCGAGTATTAGAGTTGGGCCCAGTTGCATTGGGAAGAGAACTTAACTGATTTCGTCCTCTGTGTCCCTGCCTGGTAGTATTATAATTTGAACCTTTCCTTTTAGGTACCACCATCCAGGGTCCGAAGCCATCATCCACCACCTCTAAGGGTCTCTCCTCCATAGCAGAATTATCAGTTTCCTTTTGTTGTTTATCCTTCTCAGATAAAGCAACGGGTATGACCTCTGGACAGGTCTCTGACGGCCTTCTTGCTCCTGAACTTTAGGACCATAGATGCAAGTTTCGCTTGAGTGTCCATAGCAACCACATGAGAAACATATGGTATGAAGATTTTCATACTCTAGTAGAAGTCTTTTACCATTTAGGATGATGTTGCCTTTCAATGGTCTGCCTAGGTCAACACGTACACATATCCTCGCAAACTTACCCCTTGATATTCCTAGGGTATTTGCGTCCATCCGCAAGGGAGTACCAATGGAAGATGCAATCGCCTTGAGAATATTAATGTTGTACATTGCGAAAGGAAGACCCGAAATTCGAACCCAAACTCCCGTAGACGTTATCACCAATGACATTGGATCAAAGGTATCACCCCACTGTTGCATCATCAAATAGTGGCCAAAGAGCTTCCAAGGTCCACCCGTCAAGATATCAAGCATATTTTTTTCCTTTTTAAAACGAACCAGAAAGTAGTCATTTGAAAGATCAATCACTGACCAACCTCCCTCCATATTCGATAGGTTGCGTAGAGCTCTCTCTAGGGCTGAATAAGATATCATTCTTCCGAGTAGTTTCATAACTATTGAGTTTCTCCATGGTGCATTTAATACCTGGATGATATCTGGAGCTATATTAATTTCAGGAGTAGCATCCTGTCCCTTTGGATAGTTAATGCTGATCTTTCCTGCTTCAATGAGATTATCAGGAATTAAAGGCATGTTCTTCCACGCTTCATCACCAAATAGCATACTACTCCATGATGGGATAGGTTTCTTTGCAGCATTCGAATCATCCTTAGGAGGATGCTCGCTAGTAGGAATGGGAGGAATCGATCCATTGGCTGGGCTAGAGGACAAGCTCCCATTGGGATCTGGAGCGGCAGGGGGGACATAGGGGGCAGGGATCGCTTCATTCGTCGCCTTCTCCGCCGTCATAGGATTAGGGTTTTTTCTTAAAAAGCAAAGTATATTCTATAATTTTTATTTATTCAATGTATTTGGGATAAAATTATAAATATTTTCAATTTAAAAAACAAATATATAGAAAAAATATACATAAATATTAAATCAAAATAAAATTATAATTATTTTCAAATAAATAAAAAAAATAAAAAAGTATCTCGAAATAAATTATAATTATTTTCACAACTTTTTTTTAACTATTTTACATTACAATTAAGTTTTTAAAAATAATTTTTTATATATATTTTATTTGCATTATATAAGTTTCCTATTTCGAATAAAAATTTTGTAACTTAATTCGATATTAAAAATGTAATTAATTATCTTATTTTATTTATTTATTTTTATAAATTTAATCATCTTAATATATCATATTTTATGTTTTACGTTTTTTATATATTTTATTGCATTATATTTTCATATTCTGAATATAAATTTTTTACGAATTTTGATTTAAAAATTGAGATTTTTTTATCTTATTTCGATTATTTATTGTATAAAAAATAATCATCATAATATATCATATTTTATACTATTTCACCCTTATAATTTTTTTTAAACTTATTCCGATTATTTATAACAACTATAATAATCTCAACCGAATTTAAGCCAAATTCATCCTTTTTTTCTTTTACAAGTCTAACAAATCAAAGTATTTTGTTAAGAAAGTTTTTTTTCTCTTAATTTATTTTTGAAGGATTATAAGCTCACTCTATTTACGTTAAATATTTTCATAATTTTGCTATCCTACTTTGATTATCAAGTAAGACTAATAGTTTGATAACTTATATAAATATAGGGTTTGAAGATTAAACAAATCACACATTTCTTGGCCTTTTTGGCTAAGTTGAAGTATAATTTTTATTTATAATGAATTAAAATCTACTTTGTTGATCGTTGACCTACCACTTTGTTGGTCGTTAACCTAATGTTTTGTGGTTGTTAATATTTTTGATCTCACGTCGATTATCAAGTAAGAATAATAGTTTGATAACTTGTACAAATATAGGGTTTGAAGATTAAACAAATCAAACATTTTTTACCTTCTCGCTAAGTTGAAGTATAATTTCGGATTAATATATGCTTTGTGGTCGTTGACCAACTGTTTTATGGGTCGCTGATCAACTGTTTTGTAGATCTTTGACCTATAATGTCTTGTGCGTTGCTAAATATTTTCAATCCCACATTGATTATCAAGTAAGGCTGATAGTTTTATAACTTGTATAAATATAAGGTTTGAAGATTAAAAAATAAAATTTTTTTTGACCTTATAGCTAAATTGAAGTAAAAATTCTATTCATAACGGATTAATATCTTCTTTGTTGATCGTTGACATACTGTTTTGTGGGTCGTTAACCTAATGTTTTGTGGGTTGCTAAATATTTTCAATCTCACATTGATTATCAAGTAATGTTGATAGTTTGATAACTTGTATAAATAAAGGGTTTGAAGATTATACAAATCATACATTTTTTGACCTTTTGACTAAGTTGAAGTATAATTTTTATTAATAACGGATTAATATTTGTTTTGTTAGTTGTTGACCTAATGTTTTATGGGTTGCTAAATATTTTTAACCCCACATCGATTATCAAGTAAGGTTGATAGTTTAATAACTTGTATAAATACAGAGTTTGAAGATTAAACAAACCATACATTTCTTGGCCTTTTGGCTAACTTGAAGTATATTTTTTATTTATAATATGTATTTGTGGGTTGTTGACTTATAACTTTGTGAGTCGTTGACCTAATGTTTTGTGGGATGATAAATATTAAACAAATCAAACATTTCTTCACCTTCTAGGTAAGTTGAAGTACAATTTTTTACTCATAACAAATTAATATCACCTTTGTGAGTCGTTGTCCTATTATTTTGTGGGTCGTTGACCTAATGTTTTGGGGTTGCTAAATATTTTCAATCCCACATTGATTATCAAGTAACATTGATAGTTTAATAACTTGTATAGATAGAGGGTTTGAAGATTAAACAAATCAAATATTTCTTAGCCTTCTCGCTAAGTTGAAGTATAATTTTTATTCATAACAGATTAATATCAGCTTTGTGGGTCGTTGACCTAATGTTTTGTGGGTTGTTAAATATTTTCAATCTCACGTCGATTATCAAGTAAAGCTGGTATTTGATAACATTTCTTGCTCTTTTGGTTAAGTTGAAGTATAGTTTTATTCATAATTGATTAATATCTACTTTCTTGGTCTTTGACCTACTGCTTTATGGGACGTTGACCAAATGTTTTGTGGGTTTATTGATTGTTGACTTAATGTTTTGTGGATTGTTAAATATTTTCAATCCCACATCGATTATCAAATAAGACTGATAGTTTGATAATTTGTATAAATAGAGGGTTTGAAGATTGAACAAAAAATACATTTCTTGGCCTTATTTTCAATCCACATCGATTATAAGTAAGACTGATAGTTTGATAACTTGTATAATTAGAGGGTTTGAAGATTAATCAAATAAACATTTATTGGTCTTCTCACTAAGTTGAAGTATAATTTTATTCATAACTATTTTTTTTTTTCTGCTTTGTGGGTCGTTGACTACGGCTTTGTGGGTTATTGACCTAATGGTTTATGGATTGCTAAATATTTTCAATCCACATCGATTATCAAGTATGAATGATAGTTTGATAACTTATATAAATAGAGGGTTTGAAAATTAAACAAATCAAACATTTTTTAGTGTTTTGGCTAAGTTGAAGTATAATGTTTAGTTTGATTAATTAGGTTCCGTGTCTCTTATGAAATCAAACCGATCATAATTTTTTCAATATATGCTTTCTATTTTAACTAACGGTTTCAATTTTTATCAATTGCTGAATGAATTTTGTTTATTTTTAAATTTTAAACTCGGTTAAAAATAAATCTCTTTCTCTCTCTATATTTCTAATAAAGTCCGTATATTCTTTTTTTTTCTTATGGAAAATAATAAAAAAAATTAATCTAAATTGATGACTACTATTTTTATGAGAATTAAATTGGTTTTTTTTTTTCGAAACCGTATCGATAGAAGATAAGAATATAATCAAATTAATTTTAATATTCTCAAATCTCTCCGGGTGATTATGAACGTTGAGTATATAATTGGATACGAGTCAACCACTTAATTATTGTATGTATATTGTACATTAAATAGTTATATAGTAATTAATACTCGATGTATATTGACGTATAATATCAATGTACTCAAAATTAGTATATATTTTTAAATACCTGTGCAAGGCACGGGTCCTAAACTAGTTAACTTAAAAGATGAAACTTAAAAAAAAAGAAGAGTTTTTAATTGTTTAAA
>BSUD01000004.1:23483341-23499941 GCA_033239045.1 Fagopyrum esculentum | reverse complement strand
CTTAAAAAAAAAGAAGAGTTTTTAATTGTTTAAAAAAAAAAACTTTTTAACAAAGTATGAAAAATAACTGAAAAAAAAAAAGAAAAAAAATTCAATAAAATTTTTTATTTTATTTTTTAAATATTAAAATATTTGAGTAAAATGACTAACTAGACCATTTAACATAGCATAAACTTATTTAGTAAATATACTCTTATTTAATCCAATTTTTTCATCTAGAAAAAATTATATATAGAATAAATTAAAATGTATACAAATAAAAACCTATAAAAACAGTTTTTAAAAATATTTTACATAATTTTCAGTATTTTATCGTCACATAATTTCAGACCGTGCTTCTAATATCCTTAAATTTCGTGTACATAATATTAATATATAGTTTTATTGATTAGAAAAACTGTCCCTCGAAGTATATAAATTAAGGTGCATTATTGGGTGCGGAGAGGTCCACCGCAAGGCAAACATGTGAATCGGCAAATGTGGTGGAATCACTGATTCACGATCATGATTAAAATGAGTAACTCATTTAATAATGTAATAAGTGGACCACGTGGCCGCATTCTACTGGTCTGGAATCCAGAATATGATGAGTCAAAAGGTCAACGGAAATGTCCTCGTCTTTGGCAAGTTGTACGGATGACCGTGCATGCTACAATTCTAGGCAGTATCGCACTAGATCGCAAATATAAAGTACACAAAAAGCTTACCCAAATAAAATAAAATAATACAGAATACAGAATTCATACACCACTTGTTTCTTTGGACAGGCTTAAAATCTGTTTTATTTTGTTAACTTGATTTTAACTAGAAAATAAAAAAGAAATAATAAATAAATAGATAGATAAAATATTCATAAATTTAAATCTATGAGTACTGTAATAACCGGAATTTTGAGACTCCGTTAACCTGAATTTAACCGACTTCCGAAACGTCAATCTTAAAATGGATAGAGACATGTATTAAATTAAGATAAAACGAGTGTTATTTCTATCATTTTATGTGACATTAATGCACATAAAATGACGGAATCTTGTAATCAAAAATAAAGCACGTCCTTAAAATAAAAATAATAAAAATTCCGTATTATTTAACGAGTTCCTTTTTCCGTCCTAAAAATAATAATAATTCCGTATTATTTAACGAGTTCTTTTTCCGTTCTAATGGGAGAGTAGGCCGAATGGCCCACTAGCAAGCCCAATAATATATTCAGCCAGCCCATTTTAATTAAATTATACTAATTACTCTATTAACTTTAACCCTAAACCTATCGCTTCCCTCATCTGCACTGCCGCTTCTCCCTATTCCGCAACAACATCAAAACTGAACGTGACCTTCAGCCTCCACTTGCCGCTCCGCAGCAACCGCCGGACCTAGCCCTGTAACCGCCACCGCTGCGACCCTCAGGTGAGCCACCGACTCGGTCGATCCCTTCCGTTCCCTTTCTGTTTCGCAACAAATGGCCTAACGTTGGCGTTCACGCAGCCACTGCGAGGCACGCCTTTGAGCTCCGTCGCCGCTGCTGCCAACCACCGCCCAACGCCGCCGAACCTACGCCGCTTTCCGTCGAGTCCGGTAAGAGTGCTGGCTTCCCTCTTTCCGTTCTTCTCTGTCCGAGACTCAACAACCCCGTTTCTGCAGGAAGAAAAGACGCTGCTCCGCCTCGTATTACACCGGAGCCACCACAGCGCCGCCGCCGCTGCCTACCTCCAGTCGGACCGGTGAGTTTCGGATCTCCCTCCTCTGTCCATCCGTTTCTTTCCGCTGCTGTTGCGATTCCGGGATCAATAATCGCCTTCTTGCGCAGCCAGCCCATCGCTGCCAGAACGCAAGCCTTCACCGCCGGAAACGCCAACCCCTTATCGCCGGACTGCAGTTCCGTAAGCTTGCTCCTCCTCTCTTCAACTTCACTGTCATCCATGTGTATGTGAACTGCTGTTGTTGAGCCCTAAGCATAAATAACATAACGTTAATGAGCTGCTGAGTATGTTTCATAAAATGGAAGGCAAGGGCTGCTGTAAATTTAATTTAAGTTCTTCAGTTTTTAGGTTACGAACAGCCATCTTGTCGATCAATTATAAAACGTTTGAATAAAGATCCACCGTTGAATTTTGGATATGTTGTAGACGGATATATGTAGTTTATCATATTAAAATTTGGGGAGAAATGAACGGTCGGATTGAAAGTTACGAGCTCCCGAAGTTATGTAGTTGAGCAGTTTTATTAAACTTATAAATTTGACTAAGTATAAGAAAGTAGAGTGAGGAACCGACTTTGGGAATTATTATAAAAATATCGGCTGAACAGTTTGGAGAAATTCTTTCTTCTAAGGCTAGATAGAACCTCATAGATGATCTAGATATTTAATTCGGAAATTTTATAAGCCGTTAAGAATTTTATATTTAGAGCCGAAGTTAAACCTTTTTCGGTTCTTCCGGAAAATAGAAACATAGGAAAAATGTCAGTTTCGCACCTAATAAAATTCTAAGAGTTAGGATATATTTTAGAACATCAAATAGGAGTTTGGACATGAATTTTAGGGTCTTCGAGAAAATCGGAACCAAGGGTAAAATGGTCATTTTACCCTAAAACTAATAATGTAACTAGTACGTCGTAATACTTGTTTAATCTCAGAAGTTTTAGACTTCTATCTACGTGAAAGTGTGCTAATACACATATCGCCTTTAACAGGCAACTGAGTGGGTACAGTTACAGAGCAAGTGGTTACTAAAGAGTCGAGCGTTATAACAGGTAAGTCCGTTGGGCTTACTTAGCTGACTGCTAAATATGAGTATAAATGATGATGGTGGTGTGTGATTGACATGTTAGAGAGATAGGTTGTGATATATAAATACCGACCTGTATTTTGGCCTAAGAGTAACGGGCGGTGGCATTCCGCTCAGTAGCTCGCAGGGCGCTGGGGGTTTCTTTCGGGACTAGTCCACACATGGTTTGTAGTGATGCTACCAAAGGAAGTCAGCTATACCTACACCAGTTGGATAAGGAACGGAGGCGAGAACTAATAATAGTTCTCGTGCCACAACTTAAATTGAATAATGTGAATCACTGAAATAACAGATAATAATTGGTTGAGTGCCAGCATGTTGTTTGTTTATTTTTGTTTCTGTTTGTGTTTGTGCTGTTATCATTTTGCTTATATTTGGTTAGTTAGCTAACGGTTGATATGTTGTTTAGATTTGACACAGGTTAGAGCAGATGCCGAGTGATCCTAGGACGTGTTGCAGTTTTTGCATTTGTGGGTTTTTCAGTTGAACATCGTTTCTTTTCGTACTTTGATATATTACTTTTCCGGCTGTAGTTGATCTGGTCACATTCATGCATTGATAAAAACTATTTTATGATTTTTAGTTTTTCCTTATCTGTGCCTTGTTGTAAGATCATGTTAAGTTGTTGTCAAACTAAGGTCGGGACCCACTGTGCGGTCCTAACCAGTAACTCCCTAAGTTGTAAAACTCGGGGTGTTACAACATGGTATCAGAGCTCTAGGTTGGCAACAATGGCACTTGAATCTTCTAAAAGGTCGTATAAGTAAATAAACAGAACCCGAAAGGGATCTGAGTTTTCCAACGAAAAATTTTGGTTTTAAATGCATACAGAGTCGGGTTGGGATAGAAAGTACGGACGACCACCACTACCTCTGCGGATCTCGGTAATCTTAGAATAATTATGGACTTGTAATGTTATGATAGATTAGCTAGTTTATAACTGTAGTTATTACTATTCGTGCAGATGGCACGTACTAGGGCTGCACAAGTGACTGGCCGAGGTAGGGGTCGTCCCCCCCTTCCCCCAGTCAGACAGGATCGAGCTGATAGCACCCCTACTGTTAGAGGGCGTGGTCGTGTGGGTAGACCTCCACTAGGAAGAGGTCGAGGACGAGTTCCTCGAGATGACCCACCTGCAGCAAGCGTACCAGAGGTGGCTGTAGAGGAAGTAGCTGAGAGTGTAGGCCCCGAGGTCAAGCCTGTGCCCGCCGCTAGGTGTGGAGCGCAGGGAGCTCGTTCTACTGAGTCGGGACGTGTCTCTATTGGAGCATCGGAGTATAGAGAGTTCAGAGCCTATGTTGAGCGCAGGGAGGAAGCTGCCAGAGTGGAGAGGCTTACTCAGGTACCACCAGTAGAGCCGGTTAGGTCAGCTCAGGTGACTCAGGGAGTGTCTCAGGTGCCGGCTGTATCTGAGAGGAGGGCTGATGTTGATAGAGCACCTACTGGGGTCAGAGCACCGAGACCGGATGAGTGGTTGAAGGCTTTCAACTCTCAGAAAGTCCCCTCATTCAACGGAGAGATAGGGCTAGAGGTGGAGCACTGGATAGGGAAGATTGAGACTGCTTTGGAGGCAATACGTTGCCCCGTGGACAGACAGGTGGATTTGATACAGACCTGCTTCACAGATGATGCTCATTCATGGTGGCGTACCATTCGTGGCCGAGTCACCAGCTGGGAGCAGATGAAGACCATTGTTAGAGACAGGTACTGCCCAGTTTCACTGAGGAGGGAGAGATTCCAGGATTTCATTGAGGCGGGATTCGAGGATATCCCGATTGCTGCAGCCATAAAGAAGTTTCAGAAGGAGTTGACCTTGCTTGGACCGTCTGCACCTCCAGAAGAGCAGCATGTTTATCTTTTCTCCAGGAGGTTGAGAGAAAGTACCCGATCCTACCTGGCTGGATTCCGCTGTGAGACCTTGTCTGATTATCAGGATAGGGCCTTTGCTTATGAGAGAGATAGGCCAGCTTCTAGGAAAGCAGCACAATCTGGTGGGCCGGATAAGCGGCAGAGGACAGGACATGCTGGTAGCAGTGGAGCAGTAGCAGGCTATAGTAGAGGACGGACTCAGGGGAGGTCCAGCTACCACTCTACAGTTCGGACACCCAGTGGAGATCGACAGTGCTTTAACTGTGGTGGCCGTGATCACATTAAGCCGGACTGCCCGAAACCACTGGTCACTTGCTTTACTTGTGGGAAGCCGGGACACAGGGCTACTTTCTGCCGTCAGGGCAAGGCTTCTTCTCAGCAGGGATCTTCTCCTGCAGGTGCTGAGAAGAGTGTACAGAGACCCCCTCAGTACCGAGCTCCGAGTCAGCAGCAGCAGCAGTACCGGGCTCCAGGACATCCTGCTTCATACAGTGCTGCACAGGAGTCAGGTCGTGGCAGAGGACGTGGTAGTACCACTGACACTAGAGGAGGACCATCGAGAGTGTTTGAGCTGAGGAACACTGAGCAGCCTGCAGCACCTGCGACCACAGATACTATTTGGATCCATGACTTACCTGTGCGTGTTTTATTTGATACGGGTGCCACGCACTCCTTTATATCAGATGCATGTGTAGATAGGTTGTCCTTAGCTACAGTAGAGGGTGTACCTTTCGTGGTTGGGTTACCAGATGGGGGTAAGGTTAGAGGATCTCGAGAGATTTATGACTGCCCTATTCACCTGGGAGGCCGGATTTGGTTAGTAAATTTTCTAGTCATGCCCCTAGCACATGAGGACGTGATACTAGGGATAGATTGGATGACTAGACATGGAGCCGTCTTGGATATTGGTAGGAGGACTGTGACTGTTGCCACGGAGGAGGGCCACAGAGTTATATTCCGAGGTTGGGACCTCGGAAAGTCCGGCACAGTCATCAGTTCAGTGAGGGCAGCCAGATTGATAGCACAGGGTTGCGAGGCTTTCTGGTGTTATGCCATGAAGGAGCGCAAGAGCCTGACAGTAGAGGAGATACCAGTCGCATGTGAGTTTGCAGAGGTCTTCAGGGACGACTTACCAGGGCTACCCCCACAGAGGAGTGTGGATTTTAGCATCGAGTTAGAGCCGGGCACGAGACCAATCTCGAAGGCCCCGTACCGCATGGCCCCGATAGAGCTGCTTGAGCTGAAGAAGCAGTTAGAGGAGTTAGCAGAGAAGGGCTTCATACGCCCTAGTGTTTCTCCCTGGGGCGCACCAGTGCTGTTTGTGAGGAAGAAGGATGGATCGATGAGACTGTGTATCGACTACAGAGAGTTGAACAAGGTCACCATCAAGAATAAGTATCCATTGCCTCGCATAGATGATCTGCTGGACCAGCTGCATGGAGCGTCGGTGTTCTCGAGGATAGATTTGAGATCAGGTTATCACCAGCTGAGGGTGAGAGATCAGGACATACCTAAGACGTCATTCCGGACTAGGTATGGTCATTATGAGTTTGTAGTGATGCCATTCGGGCTCACTAATGCGCCAGCAGTATTTATGGAGTTGATGAATGGGATTTTCATCGACTTCTTAGACCAGTTTGTAGTGGTATTCATCGACGACATTCTAGTTTACTCTAGAAGTCGAGAGGAGCATGCTGGACACTTGAGGACCGTGCTGCAGATTCTACAGGATAGTCAGCTATATGCTAAACTATCCAAGTGTGAGTTCTGGATGTCCGAGGTGGCATTCCTTGGCCATGTAGTGACCGCTGAAGGGATTAAGGTCGACCCGGCGAAGATTGAGTCAGTGTCTTCTTGGCAACCTCCGAAGAATGTGAAGGAGGTTCGCAGTTTCCTTGGATTGGCAGGGTATTACCGTCGGTTTGTGGAAGGGTTTTCCCTGATCGCCCGACCACTCACTTCCCTCCTAAGGAAGACTACTCGGTTCGTCTGGTCTAAGCCGTGTCAGCAGAGTTTTGATGAGCTGAAGAAGAGATTGACGTCTGCTCCGATCTTAGCACAGCCTGAGGGTACAGAGGACTTCGTAGTGTACAGTGATGCATCCAAGCTGGGCTTGGGGTGTGTCTTGATGCAGAGGGGTAAGGTTATAGCATATGCGTCTCGACAGCTGAAGACATATGAAGAGAACTACCCCACTCATGACCTGGAGTTAGCAGCAGTAGTGCACGCTCTTAAGATCTGGCGTCATTATCTCTATGGAGCGACCTGTCAGATCTTCACAGACCATAAGAGTCTGAAGTACATATTCACTCAGCGGGAGTTGAATAACCGCCAGAGGCGGTGGCTAGAGTTGATCAAGGATTTTGACCTTGAGATTCTTTACCACCCCGGAAAGGCGAATGTAGTTGCCGACGCTTTGAGTCGGAAGACGCCTCAGGAGAAGGCGATAGCTCGGTTGACAGTACAGCCACAGCTACAGAGAGACTTAGCTTGGTTAGAGATAGAGATCCAGTTCCCCGACACAGCTCATCAGTTAGCCACCATGGAGTTACTCCCTGACCTGTTGGGTGAGATCCGACAGAAACAGGAGACCTGTCCGATGTTGACCCGGATCCGAGACCGGATGTCGCGAGATGAGGCACCTCAGTTCACTATTGGTGCCGATGGAGTGATGAGACGACAGGACCGTGTTTGTGTGCCCGCAGACCGTGAGTTGAGGCAGAGGATACTAGGTGAGGCTCATACTACCCCTTACTCCGTACATCCCGGAGCGAGTAAGATGTATAGGGACTTGAGACGTTCCTTCTGGTGGGGTGGTTTGAAGCCTGATGTGGCCCGTTATGTAGCTCAGTGTGCGACCTGTCAGCAGGTTAAGATTGAGCACCGTAGATCCGGAGGAGAGCTACACCCACTTCCAGTACCACACTGGAAGTGGGAAGACATTTCTATGGATTTCGTCACTGGATTGAGGCTCAGCAGAGGCTTTGATGCCATTTGGGTGGTAGTAGACCGTCTGACGAAGACCGCACGTTTCATTCCGATTAAGGAGACGTGGCCGGTAAGTCGTCTAGCAGAGGAGTTCACCAGGCATATTGTGAGACTCCATGGTGTACCGAGGACTATCGTATCCGACAGGGATGGACGTTTTACCTCGAGGTTCTGGCAGCAGGTACATACTGCTCTGGGTACGAGTCTTCACTTTACCACTGCATACCACCCACAGACCGACGGTCAGTCAGAGAGGACCATTCAGACCCTAGAGGACATGTTGCGGGCATGTGTGCTAGATTGGGGACAAGTATGGCCAGATCACCTCCCACTAGTAGAGTTTTCCTATAATAACAGCTGGCATGCGTCTATTGGGATGGCACCTTATGAGGCTTTGTACGGGCGGAAATGTCGTACACCGCTATGTTGGGATGAGCCTAGCAAGGCTGATGGAGTAGCACCAGATCAGATACAGGACGACATCGCCCGGATTGCCTTAGTCCGGGAGAGGATGTTAGCAGCTCAGAGTCGTCAGAAGTCTTACGCCGACAAAAGGCGTCGACCTTTGGAGTTTAGAGTAGGTGCACAGGTGTGGTTGAGGGTGTCACCTACGAGGGGAGTTAGACGTTTCGGCATTAAGGGGAAGCTGAGTCCCCGGTATGTCGGACCATTTGAGATCGTAGAGAGAGTCGGAGAGGTTGCCTACCGACTAGCACTGCCACCGAGATTAGAGGGAGTACACCCAGTTTTTCATGTATCTCAGCTGCGAGAATACATTCCGGATCCGAGACACGTCATCAGTCATGAGGATCTGATAGTGGAGCCTGACCATACATTTGTAGAGTACCCCGTAGCTGTCTTGGAACGCAGTACCAGACGTCTGCGATCCAAGGAGATACCTATGCTGAGGATCCAGTGGTCTAGGAGAGGAGCGGATGAGGCCACTTGGGAGACTGAGGAGAGTGTTAGACGTAACTACCCCGAGTTCTTTGCGGGGTTAGAGGTTACTCCTGTTTGACGGGTTAGTACTCGGATGTTGTGTTGTTTGACCTTTCAGGTTTTCATGTTGTTTTGAGTGTTTCTGTTTCTCTTTTGTGATACTTGTTTGATTGTTGCCTGAGTAGCTGCTTGGTAGAAAACAAAGATGTCGAGAAAACTAAAATATACCGAAAGAAATGTGTGAGTAAGGGAAATAATTTAAGTTTCGGGACGAAACTTCTTTTAAGGGGGTACTGATGTAATAACCGGAATTTTGAGACTCCGTTAACCTGAATTTAACCGACTTCCGAAACGTCAATCTTAAAATGGATAGAGACATGTATTAAATTAAGATAAAACGAGTGTTATTTCTATCATTTTATGTGACATTAATGCACATAAAATGACGGAATCTTGTAATCAAAAATAAAGCACGTCCTTAAAATAAAAATAATAATAATTCCGTATTATTTAACGAGTTCCTTTTTCCGTCCTAAAAATAATAATAATTCCGTATTATTTAACGAGTTCTTTTTCCGTTCTAATGGGAGAGTAGGCCGAATGGCCCACTAGCAAGCCCAATAATATATTCAGCCAGCCCATTTTAATTAAATTATCCTAATTACTCTATTAACTCTAACCCTAAACCTATCGCTTCCCTCATCTGCACTGCCGCTTCTCCCTATTCCGCAACAACATCAAAACTGAACGTGACCTTCAGCCTCCACTTGCCGCTCTGCAGCAACCGCCGGACCTAGCCCTGTAACCGCCACCGCTGCGACCCTCAAGTGAGCCACCGATTCGGTCGATCCCTTCCCTTCCCTTTCTGTTTCGCAACAAATGGCCTAACGTTGGCGTTCACGCAGCCACTGCGAGGCACGCCTTTGAGCTCCGTCGCCGCTGCTGCCAACCACCGCCCAACGCCGCCGAACCTACGCCGCTTTCCGTCGAGTCCGGTAAGAGTGCTGGCTTCCCTCTTTCCGTTCTTCTCTGTCCGAGACTCAACAGCCCCGTTTCTGCAGGAAGAAAAGACGCTGCTCCGCCTCGTATTACACCGGAGCCACCACAGCGCCGCCGCCGCTGCCTACCTCCAGTCGGACCGGTGAGTTTCGGATCTCCCTCCTCTGTCCATCCGTTTCTTTCCGCTGCTGTTGCGATTCCGGGATCAATAATCGCCTTCTTGCGTAGCCAGCCCATCGCTGCCAGAACGCAAGCCTTCACCGCCGGAAACGCCAACCCCTTATCGCCGGACTGCAGTTCCGTAAGCTTGCTCCTCCTCTCTTCAACTTCACTGTCATCCATGTGTATGTGAACTGCTGTTGTTGAGCCCTAAGCATAAATAACATAACGTTAATGAGCTGCTGAGTATGTTTCATAAAATGGAAGGCAAGGGCTGCTGTAAATTTAATTTAAGTTCTTCAGTTTTTAGGTTACGAACAGCCATCTTGTCGATCAATTATAAAACGTTTGAATAAAGATCCACCGTTGAATTTTGAATATGTTGTAGACGGATATATGTAGTTTATCATATTAAAATTTGGGGAGAAATGAACGGTCGGATTGAAAGTTACGAGCTCCCGAAGTTAGGTAGTTGAGCAGTTTTATTAAACTTATAAATTTGACTAAGTATAAGAAAGTAGAGTGAGGAACCGACTTTGGGAATTATTATAAAAATATCGGCTGAACAGTTTGGAGAAATTCTTTCTTCTAAGGCTAGATAGAACCTCATAGATGATCTAGATATTTAATTCGGAAATTTTATAAGCCGTTAAGAATTTTATATTTAGAGCCGAAGTTAAACCTTTTTCGGTTCTTCCGGAAAATTGAAACATAGGAAAAATGTCAGTTTCGCACCTAATAAAATTCTAAGAGTTAGGATATATTTTAGAACTTCAAATAGGAGTTTGGACATGAATTTTAGGGTCTTCGAGAAAATCGGAACCAAGGGTAAAATGGTCATTTTACCCTAAAACTAATAATGTAACTAGTACGTCGTAATACTTGTTTAATCTCAGAAGTTTTAGACTTCTATCTACGTGAAAGTGTGCTAATACACTTATCGCCTTTAACAGGCAACTGAGTGGGTACAGTTACAGAGCAAGTGGTTACTAAAGAGTCGAGCGTTATAACAGGTAAGTCCTTTGGGCTTACTTAGCTGACTGCTAAATATGAGTATAAATGATGATGGTGGTGTGTGATTGACATGTTAGAGAGATAGGTTGTGATATATAAATACCGACCTGTATTTTGGCCTAAGAGTAACGGGCGGTGGCATTCCGCTCAGTAGCTCGCAGGGCGCTGGGGGTTTCTTTCGGGACTAGTCCACACATGGTTTGTAGTGATGCTACCAAAGGAAGTCAGCTATACCTACACCAGTTGGATAAGGAACGGAGGCGAGAACTAATAATAGTTCTCGTGCCACAACTTAAATTGAATAATGTGAATCACTGAAATAACAGATAATAATTGGTTGAGTGCCAGCATGTTGTTTGTTTATTTTTGTTTCTGTTTGTGTTTGTGATGTTATCATTTTGCTTATATTTGGTTAGTTAGCTAATGGTTGATATGTTGTTTAGATTTGACACAGGTTAGAGCAGATGCCGAGTGATCCAGATGGTAGTGGTCAGCCGGGGTGTCGTACTTTAGGACGTGTTGCAGTTTTTGCATTTGTGGGTTTTTCAGTTGAACATCGTTTCTTTTCGTACTTTGATATATTACTTTTCCGGCTGTAGTTGATCTGGTCACATTCATGCATTGATAAAAACTATTTTATGATTTTTAGTTTTTCCTTATCTGTGCCTTGTTGTAAGATCATGTTAAGTTGTTGTCAAACTAAGGTCGGGACCCACTGTGCGGTCCTAACCAGTAACTCCCTAAGTTGTAAAACTCGGGGTGTTACAAGTACCCTAATAAATATACCCGCTAACTATTTATAGATTTTATTATTTATGTATATCATAAATAAATTTAAATATAGACATATTAGAATAATAGTTATAAAAATTCATATTTATTTTAGCGGTACTCATGGGAATTTTCTTAATATTTATTGTAGGCTTATAGTTTATTTAATTGATTTTTCTACTTTAAAATTTTTAATTATTATTTGAATTGTACCGGAAATATTTTGTATATCGAAAAATATTGGAACTTTTTTATATCAAAATAATATATCATATTTTTATAAATTGACTAATTGGTAGGAGGGTTTAAGAAATTATATGTCACAGTTATTGAGTGGTTTGAACATTTGGAAAGCATTTATACAAATAATTTAAACCGTGTTTAAGCATTAAATAATAGTTTTTGGATTAATAGTAATACACACAAAAAGCACTTGTGTTTCTTTGCCTTTTACAGCTCTCGGGAGCCTTTGAGCAACATATATTATTAGTGACCTTAGAAAAAAGCAAGAGATAAATTAGATTTGGTATTTGTGGCTCCTTCACCAGGATACAAACCTACCTATCAATTTATAAGCTACATCTACATGGCTGGTACAGTTTATTTATGATTATAATTTAATGCAAAATGTACTTTTTTTTAAGGTAATTACTCTAAAGCATTTTTTGTTGAATTAATTGGTAGGAAATTGGACTATTATAGTATTTGATTAGGTCAACTTAAAAATCTTATCTAATTTTTATCTAGTATGGAGTATTTGATAACATCGATAATAGTATACGACTTAGGTTCACTTGAATTACCGAGTAATTATATATTTAATAAAGAAATAATAAGAAAAATGAGAAAAGTATAAGAGCTTAGGGCATCTCCATCCCACACACTCAAAGTTTCTTCCCTAATTAATTTTTAAAAAATAAAAATTAATGTCAGAAGATGGTGTGGGAATAGAGACAATAAGTGGAGAGAAGGTTCTTCTTCAAGAGATGAAATCTGTCAAATTCCTGCACAAAACACAGAAATCAAAGTAAGTTTTTGTTTTGTTTTTAATATCTTTCTCTTATTTTAATGGTTAGTTTTTTTGTTATTTTTTTTATATTTTAAGTTTTACTATAAAATAGGGAGGTAGTTGAGTTATTTAAAACTTTAATTCACATATTAGACATAAAGTTTTAAGGTTTAAAATATATAGTAAAAATAATGAAAATAAAAATAAAAATTTTATGTTTAGTTATAAAATATTTTTATCTATCTATAGACATTAATATTGATTATATTTTAATTATATTTTAATAAATCTTTTTTAAAATATTAATACTTTAAGTAGGGTGTAAGTTAATTTTCAATAAAATTTGTCTTTTAATCTACATTGTTAATTAAAAATGATAATATATAAATAAATAATAATAATATTAGTTATATCAATTGATGATAACAATAATAATTATAATATTAATTATTATAATAATAATAATAATTATAATAATAATAATAATAATAATAATAATAATAATAATAATAATAATAATAATAATAATGATGATGATACATACACATAAATAAAAAAATATAGACTACATAAAGTAAGTAGGGTGTAAGTTAAGAAACTATTATGTAAATATGGAATGGAGAATTGAGTTTATTTAGATGAAGTGGAAGAGAGATAAAATTGTAAAAATGTATTAAAAAATTTAAAAATAATTTATGGGATGAAGATGCTCTTAGGAATTTTGGTTTATTATCCATGAAAAGTGGAGGCGGATTGTATGCATAAAAAAGTAAAAGGGTTAGACCTTTTAACAGTACATGTGAATTGTGAAGCTATGTCTACAAAGATATAGAGAATAGACTTGGTTGGGTGCCTAGTATCTAGGAAGATATTTTCTCTAAGGATCTATTTTGTACGATCGTAGGTAGTAGGATTGAGTTTTTTTTTTTTTTTATAATAAATGTAGTCACCATTAATATATTTAACTATTTATACATTATCAGCAATCTCTATATATATATTATTGAATTCATTTATATATTTTGATTTATTTTTCTTACCTTAATCCAACTCAGTTATAAAACGCATATTGTATAGCATATATTATGATTAATGAATAAATTAAGTTCTTTACAACCTAAAATGTAATTAACCTTCCTAAACTCCTTATCCTTACATGAATATAAACTATTTTTTTTTGTCGTACAATTGATCAATTGACTATAACATTAAATTAATTTTAAGTGTAACGGGATGCCCGTGCGTAGCACGAGGTTATACTACTAGTTGGTAAGAAAAATGACATTACACTAATTTTTAAATAAAAAAAAATCCAATATCATGTAAATAATATAGGCCAAATTAGTTAAATAAGTTTTTTTTAGATTATTTTCTAATAACTAGTCTCATGATATAAATATGTTTAGTAAATGAACTCCTAATCAAACCCCATACCTTTCAATTTCAATTTAATAAAAGTGGTAAAAATTGAAGGGTACACAAATTTAATAGAAATAAAAAAATTACCTGTTAAAATTTAAAAAATTAAATAAAACAATTCATATTTAACGTACCAAAACATAGTTATGTGTGTGACACAAATTTGATTGACTATTATTATCTATTCAATGGAATAATTCCCTTTGTGGGCCATGGTGTGAATTATTATTTTAGTGGATTCTACTTGTATAATTCACACTAAATTTATAGTCTCTTCATTGAGTAACCTCTTTATTTTTGTGGTTGACTGATAATGTAACTTTCTCAGGCAAAAACATCAATCTTACTCAGAAATCCATTCCGTTATAGCTGTTAGAATGCACAAAATCGAATAATATAACCTCGAAGGTACGCTCGACGAAGAGTACAACTGAACCTGAACTATCAATAATAAGTAGATTTGGGCATTTTGGATTTATGACGGACTTTATGTTCGTATTTCTGGACCATACTCATATCCGTCCAAGCCGAGTTTCGGATCTTGGTCTCTTTTGAAACAAGAAGGAAACAATTTGGTTTACTATCCTTTTTTGAGTTTTAGTTTTAGTAAATGTACCACTTGAAGAGTGTTTAGAGTTTGAGAGAAAATACAAAGTTGGGGTATATTTACCTAATTAAAAAACTAAATGGCCTAGTTATTAAAAGTATAACTCAAAAAAGCCTATTAACCAAATTAGCCCAATAAAAAGTTCATATCCAGTATAAAAAATAAAAAGTAGAATTTTTCCTTTTAGTATCTTTAAAGTTTGGTCTTTTCTTCTTTGCATCCACAAGTTTTAAGTTTCCTCTTAATATCCTCATGTTTTGTTTTTTCCCCCTCCTTATACCCTTTCTTAATAAATTTCAATAAAAATTCAATTATAAAACAATAAATTTAGAAAAATAAATTGAAAACTAGTTATGAGCCCACTAAATACTATTTTATAAAGAAATACTAAGTAATGGATCGAATTATTTTTAATTTTTTAATTTAAAAAATCTAAAATAGTAAATTTAAAGCTAATTTTTATTTTTTGAATAAAGAAAAAAAAATAATATATATATATTTTCGAATTAAAATATAAAAATATAGAAAATTAATTTTAAAACTAATCGGAAATAAATTAAAATTTCCTAGATTTTTAATTTGAACTAGTGTATTGCCCGTACTTTGCACGGGATTTGTTAAAATTTTTTTTTTTCTCGTTATTACTCCTATTTAGATATGCATGTTTAACCAAATTTTATATTCATATATACCTACAAACATATTTATAATGTAATAACCGAAAGTTTTAAAGTTCCGGAAAACTGTAATTAACCAAATTCCGTTACAACAAGCATAAATAAATAAAATAAAATAAAACAAGTTTGGTTCTATCGATTTATGTGACCTAGATTCACATAAAATGACGAAAACTCTTAACCGGAAATAATATACGAACTTAATTCAAGGATAATAATAATTTATAAAATACGGAATTTAATCCCGTATTAAATAATTTCCGCACATAATTAACGAGTTACGAGTTCCGCTTTTAATTTATTAGACCACCGCTCCTTTGGGCCAGCCCACTTCTTAAGCCCATCTTTAACCTAAACTAATTAAAGTTAATTAACCCTAATCTAACCTACCGCTGAACTCTTCACACGCTTCTGATCTCAACGTGCCGCATCCCTCTCCCTCGCAACTCAGACCACCGCAGCCATCAACCGCCTTCCGCCTGCCACCGGAGTGCCGCCACCGTGTCTGCGCCGCGCCGCAGTCGTCCGCCTCTCCGCTCGCCGCCAGACACCGCCTAGGTAAGCGGTTTAGACCGATCTCTTCTCCCTCCTTCTGTTCGATTCCTATCGGACCGACGACCTCACCACCTCGACTGCAGGCCTAGCCGCCGCCGCGCCGCTTCGGTCGACACCTAGACACCACCAGGGAGCCGCTAGTCCCCTCCCGTCCGCCTCGCCCTCCTTCCTCAGTTCCTTGCCTGGTTTTCGCACAACAGCGGGTCGACGCCGGAAGAGCCGCAGCAGTAGCAGCCGACCGCCAGTGAAGCCGACTGGAACGCCAGACCCTCGCCCCGCCGATCTGCAGCTCCGGTAAGCCTCTCCTCCGGTTCTTCTTCCTTTCGTGTTTTGCTTTCTGCGTTGCACGGTTCCGGATCTCACTCACCGCCGCCACTGCAGTAGGGCCGAAGGAGGCGCCGGAACCCGCCACCGCTGTCCTGCCGTCCGCCCCAGTGAGCCGTAGCACAGCGAACCGCCGGACTGCAGACCCGGTAAGCTACTGCGGACCTCCTCCCGATACCTGCGAATTTGTGAGAATAAATACATATATATAAATAAAAGGCATATGAAATATTAGATGTGTATAAGAAACAGAATATATATATATATATATGTGAACGGAATAAGTATATACGTATAGTTTATGGGTTTAAAGGACGTTTTGTGCATACATATATATATACGAGTACGGTGTTAGTATATAGTAAGAAACGTGTGTAGAAACGCAAGATGTGTAGGAATGACCGGATTAGGAATATATATATATATATATATATATATATATATATATATATATATATATATATATATATATATATATATATATATA
>BSUD01000004.1:23454761-23479395 GCA_033239045.1 Fagopyrum esculentum | reverse complement strand
TACGTAATTAAAAAAATGTGGTTTGAGGTTGATTTTTTAACTATTTAAATTTAACTTTTATAATAATGGAAATTTAGTAAATATTTAATATTTATTTAGTAATTAGGATTCTATTATTTATAGATAGAAATCTTAAATATTTATTTAGTAATTAGGATTCTATTATTTAGGAGTGGTAATTTAGTAATCTTTCATAAATTTTTAGGAGTGGCATTTCAGTAAATATTTCACAAAAAATTCTATGTGGCATACCTAGTTGATTGACATGTGGACTTAGTGTCCTTTGTTTTAGTAAGTTATATAGATAAGGGTACATAATTAATTTTAAATACATTTTACTAGACTTTTGAAATTAAAATTAAAAATATAAAAAATGGTTCTATGACATTACCTAATATTTTATAAAATTAATAATTTAAAAAATTTAATGTGATCGTATAAAGTTTTAAAACTAATATATACCCTTACTTAAAAAATATAGTAAAATTTTATTTATTATAGAATTCTTTTTAAATTTAATTTTATAAGTTTTATTTTAATTCGAAATAAAAAAAGTATTTAATTCAAAAGTAAAAAATTATCTTTAAATTTACTTTTCAGTAAAAAAATATATTAAAAATACTTCTACTATTAAATTAATTGGTTTAAAATTTAACGAGGTCATAATTAACTTTAAATTTATTTTTTTAAAAATTTTAATGTAATATGTTAAGAATGAGTATAAGCCGGAAACAAGTTGAACCATGAGGGTATCAAGAGAAAATTTAAAAATTTGTGAATAATAAGAGAAAAAGTTCAAACTTGTAGAACACCAAGAGAAAAAAAATTCATAAACGTTTTATCCAAGTGATAAAAGAAATTAACCTTACCTGGAGGTCTCGGTCTGGGTCTCGACGAGGATTAAGCCGTTTTGATTTGTGTTTATTTAGATATTGGTTAATGAGGGCGTTGACATTTGGTGGGTTGAAGGTAGAGATTGTATAGTTCCATCAAATGATTTCCATAACAAAGTCTAACCTTAACATGGACCCTAAATGATTCATGGCCATATATATAGGCAAAAGTCATTGGGCAATTGGGCATCACTCCATAGATTTAAGATTACAAAAAAGAAAAGATTTAAGATTACAAGAATATGCACATGTTTTTCTTTATTCTCTCTTTGTCAACACAATCCTCCGTCTAAATTCAACTTTGATGAACAATAATGTTAGGCATCGAGTAAGAAGGCAAAAAGCAAAGGGATCTTCTTTCCAATAATAATAAAGAATTAGTTGATTGATGGTCGTTCAATCCAATCAAATAAATTCAAAATTTCCACTCAAGTAGATACATGTTACTGACTCACTGTCAGATTGCGACTCACCACTTTCTATGATTTTAAGCCTATGATCGGCTGCATTATTACATATTTTTTGTTTTGTTTTTGAATAATATTAATTTTTATGGAGCTTCTTGGATATATTTTTTTAAGCTTTGAATGATATTTTTAGGAGATTTTTGAGTATATTATCAAATTTATTTATAGTTTTATCCCTAAATAAGTTATATATATATATATATACTACAAAACTTGAATTACACAATTAACTTGCATCAACTACACAATAAAGGTTAAACTACACAAAAACCTCACGTTAGCTTAAAGTGTATTGGTAGAGAATGAAAAATAAATTAGTGTAACATATTCCGCTGACGATCAATTTAAAAGTAGGATGGGAAATTTCGTATAAATTTGTGTTAATTTTAAAAGGGAGAATTTGGATTACTAGACTCTTTTTGGTTTTTGTTAAAGAAACTATACCCATATTTTTTTTACCACTTTCATTTAATAGTAGGTAAAAATTATTGACTTAAATGATGTTTGTTATTTGTTATATAAGTATGAGTTTTACTTTTTAATTACTGATTTTGTTTTTTTTTTATTATTTTTCTTGCCTTTTTTTTATTTTATTTTTTATTTTCTGGACTGAATTTCTCATACTGAATTTCTCATACCGAAATTCTCATACCAGAATTTTCATACCAAAATTTTCATACCAGGAATTTCATATCAGATATTATCATACCAAAAATTATCATTCAAAAATTAGCACCAGAAATTAAATACCAGAAATTAAATACCAGAAACTATATACCAGAAATTTGATACCAAAAATTTTACATACAAGAATTTTACATACTAAAATTTTGCATAGAATTTCACCAGAATTTTGAATACCAGAATTTCACATCCTAGAGTATGAGAAATTCCACCTAGCATAATTTTTCAACATCAACTACTTAAAAGACTAGTTACATATTAATCTAGTGGCGAAATAAAGTCACTATTGTACTCGCAATTTTATCACTTGATTGGTGGCATGTGAATGAAAATGAGAAGAAACTTGAATTATCATCACATGATCTGAGTTGTACAATCAGCTTCAAACTGATTGAGCTGACCTCATTATCTGAGTACCAACTCTAAGTTTTACAGCTATATTTCCAACAATAAGTAGCAGAAGCTTAAAATCAATGCAGATAAAAATACAAATTGAACAAAAAAAGAAAAGCTTAAATGTATTGCCCCAACTCATGAACTCCCAAGAGTTTGCAGAAGAATGATGAATACAAAATGAAATTAATCAGCTTAGACATGGTTTGTGAATTGCCATACAAGACTCACAGAGCATGAATTGAGGATAAGGCAGCATGAGCGAAAACAACGAGCAGATCATCACTGTTCTTGTTCTCATCTCTACCCTCACTCATCAGATTCAGTAACTTCTATCAAATTATCAACCAAATAAGTTGCCCAAACAGCCCAAAAAGAGTCTCGAGTGACCCAATCAGCAACTTCTCATCAATCAAGCTAGGGAACTGGCCTCTAGAAAAGAACCAACCTCCAAATTTAATTACAATTCTGGACTTCACACTATCACTTCGAATAGCCTCCAAGAACAACCTTTCAATCACCAGAAACCAAGAACGTAATCACTAGAAATGCCAATCGCAACCCAAAATTGACTCCAATTGAACGATAAATCCAAAACGAGCAATACCAGCCACACGAAACTTCAGAATCGAAGCTCCTTGCAAAAGAACTCTCAAACACAAATCGATTGAAGAGCTCTCACTCGATCACCTTTCCTCTACCTTTGTCTCTCCTTCACCGTTGCAGACAATCGCCAAAAACCCCAAAATAGCGGACGTTTGGTGATATGGTAGTGCAGAAGGAAAGAAAGAGATAGGGCAGGAAGCTTGGCGGCGGCGGGAGGCAACAACGGCTTGACGGCGGCAGGAGGCAACATCGTTACTCCCGGCGACGATGAAAGGCCTTTGAGAGAAAAGAGGAACGAAGGACGGCTTTCTTCAAATTAGGTTTGACAGTAAAATAGAGGTTGGGGTACATTTACTAGCTCAAAAATGCTAAAAGGCCTATTTACTTAGATCTAATTCTCAAAACCGCATATTAACCAAATTAACCTATTTTAAAATCGTTATAATGCGTTAAAGTTGAAAAAACTGACCCATTACAATCAATCTAAGTTGAAGATCTGGACACCTTCACAATACGCTAATTATGTCATTTGTAATTTTATGTACGTGTTCTTAAAACAACGTAACCTTATAAAATTTATCATATCTTTTTCCATCCTTCTTGTTTTATTTTGATTTCTTTATATTATATTTATTTAAAAGATATAAAATATTATTATTTATATACCAAAAAGAGATTTTTTTTTTATATTTATGACGTGGGGATTTAGAAATTGTCCAATTTTGAATATATATGGTTAGATTTGGATGAGAACATGTTTAACAATAAGAAATAAAAACAACTATGTAACGTTAAATTAATCCACGGACGGCTCACATTTATCGTCCATATATGAGGAACATGCATGTGGTAGTATAGTAGTATATTATAATGATATGTTTATGGAAGAAATAATCTAATAATACAATAATTAAGGGTCACATAATTCGTTTTATTATGCGAGCAATTAGCCCGATTATTGGCATGTGGAGCCACCCTTTATGAGCACTTAAAGGAAGATTTGCGAATGTGCTCAACTCTGAAAGTATGATCATGCTAAAGATACACTCAAGCTTTGGGTTCAAATTGAGCAATAGTCTTCTTCTGGAAATATGTTCAAGGATCTATCACTCTCTTCGTACAATAATTCTCCCACATACAAAACTATATGATCAAACCTCACTCTTAAAGGCGGTGTAACTTTTGCCCGCTTACCTTTTATTTTTTTATATAAATAGTTATCCAATTAATAAAGAGATCCAGACCAAAGATTGTTCATGTTGGAGGGTTGGGCTCGTTGTTGGCCCGTTGAGAAAGTTGGATCCAAGCTTTTGGGCCTTGTCCGAAGAAGCCCATGACCCCAATCCTTATCCAAACCTGATGACTAGATAAACCGGAATTAGTGATGAGAAAAAGATTTGAGTCGGTTTATGACGCTTTAGTCGATACGCCTTCATTAACCTAAACACAACGTTTGAGTAAGAAGTGAGATATATGCGGGTAGTTGCCTTGAGCTAAAAATCCTATTCTCACTTGGCTGCTCTTCCTTCGTCTCTTCTCCTCCGTTCCATCTTTGAGCAAACTCCACATTTGAAAGAGAGATCGAGATACGAAGGTTGAACTAGTTCTAACCAGAGATTGTGGGCACGAAGAGAGTCTTTGAAAATTTAAATTAATTATTATTTTTTTTAGCTTGTGTGGTTTCATGATTTAGGTAGTTTACACCAACATTCTATCTTCTTTTTTTTTTCCTAGTGTTAATATCCCGTGTCGTCTATAGAATTTGCGACCGAGCAAAAAAGTTTGTCATCCGATGTGATAAAGAAGACGATTTGTACTGTAACACCCCAAATTTTACAACTTAGGGAGTTACTGGTTAGGACCGCACAGTGGGTCCCGACCTTAGTTTGACAACAACTTAACAAGATCTTACAACAAGGCACAAATAAGGAAAAACCAGAAATCATAAAATAGTTCTTAATAATGCATGAATGTGACCAGATCAACTACAGCCGGAAAACGTAATATAACAAAGTACGAAAGGAAACAAGGTTCAACTGTAAAACCCACAAATGCAGAAACTGTAAAACGCCCTAAAGTACGACACCCCGGCTGACCACTACCATCTGGATCACTCGGCATCTGCTCTAACCTGTGACAAATCTAAACAACATATCGACAGTTAGCTAACTATCTAAATATAAGCAAAATGATAACAGCACAAGCACACGCAGAAACAAAAATAAACAAACATCATGCTGGCACTCAACCGTTTATTATCTATTATTTAAATGATTCACATTATTCAATTTAAGTTGTGGCACGAGAATTATTATTAGTTCTCGTCTCCGTTCCTTATCCAACTGGTGTAGGTCTAGCTGACTTCCACTGGTAGCATCACTACAAACCAAGTATGGACTAGTCCCGAAAGAAACCCCCAACGCCCGCAAGCTACTGAGCAGAATGCCACCGCCCGTTACTCTTAGGCCAAAATATAGGTCGGTAATTATATATCACAACCTATCTCTAAACATTTCAATCACACACCACCATCATCATTTATACTCATATTTAGAAGTCAGCTAAGTAAGCCCAAAGGACTTACCTGATATACCGCTCGACTCTTTGTAAATCACTCGTTCTGTAAACTGTAGCAACTCAGTTGCCTGCCAAAGGCGATAGGTGCATTAGCACACTCTCACGTAGTTAAAAGTCTAAGACTTCTAAGATTGAATAATGTATTAAGACATATCTAGTTACAGTATTAATTCAGGTAAAATGACCATTTTACCCTTGGTCGCGAAATTCCCGAATTTCTAAAATTCATGTCTAAACTCCTATTTGAGGTTCTAAATTCATATTCTAACTCCTAAAATTTTGTTTGGTTCCAAACTGACATTTTTCCTATGTTTCTATTTTCCGGAAGAATCGTAAAGGTCTAACTTCGGTTCTAAATATAAAATTCTTAACAGCTTAATATAATTCCGAATTAAATCTCTAGATCATCTATGAGGTTCTATCTAACCTTAGGAGGAAAAATTCCTCTAAACTGTTCAGCCATTAATTTTATAATAATTCACAAAGTTGGCTACTTCACTCAAAATTCCTATACTTAGCCAAAAACTTAAGTTTACCAAAACTGCTCAACTACCTAACTTCGGGAGCTCCTAACTTCTAATCCGACCGTTCATTTCTTCCCAAATTTTAATATGCTAAACTACATATATCCGTCTACAACATATCCAAAATTCAACGGTGGATCTTCATCCAAACGCTCAAACATTGGTCGGCAAGATGGCAGTTTATAAGTCAAAAGCTGAAGGCATAAAATTCAATTTTACAGCAGCCCTTATGTCTATCATTTTATGTATAACTTTCAGCAGCTACCTATTACTATATTAACTATGCTCAAGCACTTGCCCTTGGTGTAAACATAGATCAACCTAAGGTACTACACTAAACAGAGGAAGGACAGGAATTGCGATCAGAAGACTCACAGATTAGGGAGAACTCGATTGACAACTTGCTGCACACTTGACAGAGAGATAGGCTGGTGGGAGGGCTTGGCTCGCGATGGAGATGATGAGGGTCCAGTTGCTGCAACGTCGCTGAGGAGGCGAAGGAGGGCAATAGATCCCGCTTCTGGCTTCGGCTTCAACAGGTGTGCAGGACGGCGCCCACTGTTGGTACAATGGCTGGCTTGGATTCGTCGCTGCTGCTTCTTCTTCTCACGTTATTGCTTCTGCAGGTTCTTGTCACAGCCGGCTTGTCCAGTGATTGCAGCGAGTTGAGGCGTCCAGATGGAGATCGAAGGAAGCAGTCACAGGGAGGGAGAGGGAAACGTACTACAGATCGGGATAAACGAGATTCGGGGAGGCTATAGGAAAGGCAACGGTTACAGAAGGAAGAGAGAGGAGTAATTTGCGTGAATCTGGACAATACGATCGACTGAAGAAGGAAGGAAATCAACCGGCTGTTTTCTATCTTCTGTAACGTCCAGCAGGCCCACGAAATCTGCAATTTCTAAGATCTTCCTGGGCTGCGAGAGCTGGGCTGTACGCTGGGCTGGAGAGAGGTATACAGCAGGCTGCTCGCTGGGCTGCAGAAGCTGAAGATGCGCTGGCTGAACGTGCTGCTGGGCGTTGCTGGCGCTGGGCTGTCAACAGCCTGTCTGGGCTTGTCACAGACTTGTCACAGCCTTGTCTGGCCTTGTCACAGACTCGTCACAGCCATGTCTGGCCTTGTCACAGCTTCGTCACAGCCTTGTCTGGCCTTGTCATAGCTTCGTCACAAACTTGTCTGGACCTTGTCACAACTTCGTCACAGACTTGTCCGGGCCTTGTCATATTCTAAATTAGGGCTAAACTTATTATTTTATGTGAAGGTAAGCTACCTAAAATGATACATTTTATAAAGATCCTATCATTTTATGTGAAGGTAAGTTACATAAAATGATAAACTTATAAAAGGTTCTATCATTTTATGTGAAGGAGGTCTACATAAAATGATAAATTTCATCTTAATATGTCTAACTAAGTAGACGGACATGAATCGATGGATCGAGATCGGGTTTATATCCGAAATAGACGGAATAAAAATTCCGGATATTACATCAGTACCCCCTTAAAAATAAGTTTCGTCCCGAAACTTAGAATAAGGTATCTACCCCAAAATATTTCTCCTCAAGAGTTATATTCTAGCACGCAAACTACTCATGTCATCAAGCACATAAACATAAGCAATCATTTAAACATATAATCACAGAAGTCATATAAGGTATCGTCTCAGTACTAACCCGTCGGTACTGAGGTAGCGGCTAACTCCGCAAAGAACTCAGGGTAGTTACGTCTAATACTCTCCTCTGTCTCCCAGGTAGCCTCGTCAGCTCCTCGTCTAGACCACTGAATTCTCAGCATCGGTATCTCCTTAGAACGCAGGCGCCTAATACTACGTTCTAGGACGGCTACTGGGTGCTCCACAAAAGTGTGGTCTGGCTCGACTATCAGATCCTCATGACTGATGATGTGTCTAGGATCCGGTATGTACTCTCTCAGCTGAGATACATGGAAAACTGGGTGTACTCCCTCTAATTTCGGTGGCAGTGCTAGTCGGTAAGCAACCTCTCCGACTCTCTCTACGATCTCAAATGGACCGACGGATCGGGGACTCAGCTTCCCTTAATGCCGAAACGTCTAACTCCTCTCGTAGGTGACACTCTCAACCATACCTGTGCACCTACTCTGAATTCCAAAGGTCGACGCCTTTTGTCGGCGTAGGACTTCTGACGACTCTGAGCTGCTAACATCCTCTCCCGGACTAAGGCAATCCGGGCGATGTCATCTTGTATCTGATCTGGTATTACTCTATCAGTCCTGCTAGGCTCATCCCAGCACAATGGTGTACAACATCTCCGTCCGTACAAAGCCTCATAAGGTGCCATCCCAATAGACGCATGCCAGCTGTTATTATATGAAAACTCTACCAGTGGGAGGTGATCTGGCCATACTTGTCCCCAATCTAGCACACATGCCCGCAACATGTCCTCTAGGGTCTGAATGGTCCTCTCGGACTGACCGTCTGTCTGTGGGTGGTAGGCAGTGGTAAAGTGAAGACTCGTCCCCAGAGCAGTATGTACCTGCTGCCAAAATCTCGAGGTAAAACGTCCATCCCTGTCGGAGACGATAGTCCTCGGTACTCCATGGAGTCTCACAATGTGCCTGGTGAACTCCTCTGCTAGACGACTTACCAGCCACGTTTCCTTAATCGGAATGAAACGTGTGGTCTTCGTCAGACGGTCTACCACTACCCAAGTGGCATCAAAACCTCTGCTGAGCCTCAATCCGGTAACAAAATCCATAGAAATATCTTCCCACTTCCAATGTGGTACTGGAAGTGGGTGTAGCTCTCCTCCGGATCTACGATGCTCAATCTTGACCTGCTAACAGGTCGCACACTGGGCTACATATCGGGCCACATCAGGCCTCAAACCACCCCACATGAAGGAACGTCTCACGTCCTTATACATCTTACTCGCTCCTGGATGTACGGAGTAAGGGGTAGCATGAGCCTCACCTAGTATCCTCTGTCTCAGCTCACTGTCTGATGGCACACCGATACGGTCCTGCCGTCTCATCACTCCATCGGCACTGATAGTGAACTGAGGTGCCTCATCTCGTGACATCCGGTCTCGGGTCCGGGTCAAAGTCGGACAGGTCTCCTGTTTCTGTCGGATCTCAGCCAACAGGTCAGGAAGTAACTCTAAGGTGGCTAATTGATGAGCTGTATCGGGGAACTGGATCTCTACCTCCAACCAAGCTAAGTCTCTCTGCAACTGTGGCTGTACTGTCAACCTAGCTATCGCCTTGTCCCGAGGCGTCTCCCGACTCAAAGCGTCAGCAACTACATTCGCCTTTCCGGGGTGGTAGAGAATCTCAAGGTCGAAAATCCTTGATCAACTCTAGCCACCGCCTCTGGCGGTTATTCAACTCCCGCTGAGTGAATATGTACTTCAGACTCTTATGGTCTGTGAAGATCTGACAGGTCGCTCCATAGAGATAATGACGCCAGATCTTAAGAGCGTGCACTACTGCTGCTAACTCCAGATCGTGAGTGGGGTAGTTCTCTACATACGTCTTCAGCTGTCGAGACGCATATGCTATAACCTTACCCCTCTGCATCAAGACACACCCCAAGCCCAGCTTGGATGCGTCACTGTACACTACAAAGTCCTCTGTACCCTCAGGCTGTGCTAAGATCAGAGCAGACGTCAATCTCCTCTTCAACTCCTCAAAACTCTGCTGACACGACTCAGACCAGACGAAACGAGTAGTCTTCCTTAGGAGAGAAGTAAGTGGTCGGGCGATCAGGGAAAACCCTTCCACAAACCGACGGTAATACCCTGCCAATCCAAGGAAGCTGCGAACCTCCTTAACATTCTTCAGGGGTTGCCAAGAGGACACTGACTCAATCTTCGCCGGGTCGACCTTAATCCCCTCAACAGTCCCTACATGGCCGAGGAAAGCCACTTCTGACATCCAGAACTCACACTTGGATAGCTTAGCATATAGCTGGCTATCCTGTAGAATATGTAACACTGTCCTCAAGTGTCCGGCATGCTCCTCTCGACTTCTAGAGTAAACTAGAATGTCGTCAATGAAGACCACTACAAACTGGTCTAAGAAGTCGATGAAAATCCCATTCATCAACTCCATAAATACTGCTGGCGCATTAGTGAGCCCGAATGGCATAACTACCAACTCATAGTGACCATACCTAGTCCGGAATGCTGTTTTAGGTATGTCCTGATCTCTCACCCTCAGCTGGTGATAACCCGAACTCAAATCTATCCTCGAGAACACTGACGCTCCATGTAGCTGATCCAGCAGATCATCTATGCGAGGCAATGGATACTTATTCTTGATGGTGACCCTGTTCAACTCCCTGTAGTCGATACACAGTCTCATCAATCCATCTTTCTTCCTCACAAACAGTACTGGTGCGCCCCAGGGAGAAACACTAGGGCGTATGAAGCCCTTCTCTGCTAACTCCTCTAACTGCTTCTTCAGCTCAAGCAGCTCTATCGGTGTCATGCGTCACGGGGCCTTCGAGATCAGTCTCGTGCCCGGCTTTAACTTAAAGCTAAAGTCAAATCTCCTTTGTAAATCTAGAAATTGACCACAACTTTTGCTTGAAAGAGCACCATCCGTCTCATTTGTGGGGAATGCTAAGTAACCTCTATCTGGACTGACGTAGGATCTAATCAATTCTTCTTACTCCTCTAGTTCTTCTAATACGACTTCATTTGTGCTTACTATGATTTGTACCTTTTTCTTAGCCCGCAAGTAAACAACTTCTCACAACCATTCTCTTTATATCATTAATTATATAAGGGGTCCTTTCTGACCGTCAACTCTTCCTTTACAATTTTAAATAGATTTATTGACTTGAATTATTCGGTATTTCTTGCACTCGTATCGATTTGACTTTACAATTGTGGTATTTGATCTCTTTAAGGACTTCTCCACATGTCGATAGAATTCATTTGTAACCGTGTGTTTATTCTTCTTATATGTCAACCAGTCACTACTAGTTAACCCTCACATGTAAAGGCTCCGATAGTTACCATTTAGTCTATTGTTGACCTTCTACAAGATCATAGACTAACCTTTCTTCTATCTCTTTGAAGTTTGATTTACTTGGTGGAAATCTATCTCCTCCAGCTTCTCTGTTTATACTCCTTTCGCTTCTTCTATAATTCACACTTCTCTTTCTCACTATAAGCCCACGATACTCTTTCCTATTTTAGCTGCATCATTCATCTGCCGTCAATGGACTCATCAGATTTCCCACGATAGCTCGTAAATACATCTTCATGACTTCTTTTACCTCAGTCATCAACTGCTTGCGGTGCTCCTGTGTGAATCGTTGGTGTTGGTAACTTAAGTCCCATTGTGAGAGGGAAGTTATTACGGCCCTTGGGTATGCCACGATCATTTTCACACACTCTTGTTCCTGAGTTGGTGTTAGATTATAATGTTGCCTTTATAGTGATCTTTTGACTCCGCTTTCAAGATTCTATCATTTGGATATTTGTAACACCATCTTTCTTGTAACTCACTTGTCATATAGAAAGTCACTCTGCCTCCATACTTATGAATTCTACCCTCCACTTTCTGGCAATTCCATAAGCTTCAGTTGTGCGGCTCTTTAAGTCCTCATAGTTGGTTTGACGACATCTCTCTTCTTAACTCTTAGGTTATCAGTGTCTAGGTGGGACCCTCTTGATTAGGATGCCGACTTACCTTGCCAATAGTGGTCATATTCGCCCTGCTTCTAACAACAACCTTCATATTTTGGTCTGTCGGTAAGCTTAAATTTAATACTTCTTGTTTGGATTGGTTCTAAACCTTACTTTGACTTTCATTACTATGACTGTTTTTGACGGTATCTACGTGGTTCGTATCGTCATTTTACACCACACTTGAAAGAACCTCTGTGATGTCGCTCCAAATCTGCATCATTGTCGACCATCCAATGCTTTTCCGGAACTACTCTCATGTATAATCTTCATTTGATCCTATTAAGTTAACTCGGGATCCCCTTCCTGCCATGGTCGTTGGTGTTGTCCTTCAGCCTTCACTTTTCCATCTCGACGTTCCTCAACCAATCGGAGGAGTTGTCTGTCATTCGTCTACCCTAATGCACATAAGATGTGCATAATAATCCTCACGTTGACACCCTTCAAAATCTACTTAGATGTGCCAACGGAGTGAGAAACTCATTAATCTCTATTAAGGACATAACATATTATTATGATACTAACCTTCGACATAAGTTATCTATTGTACATATCTTTATAAGCAGCTACTACATCAATATAACATTTCTAAATGTACTAAGCTGCCGAGATCCGCGGAGGTAGTGGTGGTCGTCCGTACTTTCTATCCCAACCCGACTATGTATGCATTTAAAAACCAAAATCTTCTTTGGAAAACTCAGACTCCTTTCGGGTTCTGTTTATTTACTTATATGACCTTTTTAGAAGATTTCAAGTGTCATTGTTGCCAACCTAGAGCTCTGATACCATGTTGTAACACCCCAAATTTTACAACTTAGGGAGTTACTGGTTAGGACCGCACAGTGGGTCCCGACCTTAGTTTGACAACAACTTAACAAGATCTTACAACAAGGCACAGATAAGGAAAAACCAGAAATCATAAAATAGTTCTTAATAATGCATGAATGTGACCAGATCAACTACAACCGGAAAACGTAATATAACAAAGTACGAAAGGAAACAAGGTTCAACTGTAAAACCCACAAATGCAGAAACTGTAAAACGCCCTAAAGTACGACACCCCAGCTGACCACTACCATCTGGATCACTCGGTATCTGCTCTAACCTGTGGCAAATCTAAACAACATATTGACAGTTAGCTAACTATCCAAATATAAGCAAAATGATAACAGCACAAGCACACGCAGAAACAAAAATAAACAAATATCATGCTGGCACTCAACCGTTTATTATCTATTATTTAAATGATTCACATTATTCAATTTAAGTTGTGGCACGAGAATTATTATTAGTTCTCGTCTCCGTTCCTTATCCAACTGGTGTAGGTCTAGCTGACTTCCACTGGTAGCATCACTACAAACCAAGTATGGACTAGTCCCGAAAGAAACCCCCAGCGCCCGCAAGCTACTGAGAAGAATGCCACCGCCCGTTACTCTTAGGCCAAAATATAGGTTGGTAATTATATATCACAACCTATCTCTCTAAACATTTCAATCACACACCACCATCATCATTTATACTCATATTTAGAAGTCAGCTAAGTAAGCCCAAAGGACTTACCTGATATACCGCTCGACTCTTTGTAAATCACTCGTTCTGTAAACTGTAGCAACTCAGTTGCCTGCCAAAGGCGATAGGTGCATTAGCACACTCTCACGTAATTAGAAGTCTAAGACTTCTAAGATTGAATAATGTATTAAGACATATCTAGTTACAGTATTAATTCGGGTAAAATGACCATTTTACCCTTGGTCCCGAAATTCCCGAATTTCTAAAATTCATGTCTAAACTCCTATTTGAGGTTCTAAATTCATATTCTAACTCCTAAAATTTTGTTTGGTTCCAAACTGACATTTTTCCTATGTTTCTATTTTCCGGAAGAATCGTAAAGGTCTAACTTCGGTTCTAAATATAAAATTCTTAACAGCTTAATATAATTCCGAATTAAATCTCTAGATCATCTATGAGGTTCTATCTAACCTTAGGAGGAAAAATTCCTCTAAACTGTTCAGCCATTAATTTTATAATAATTCACAAAGTTGGCTACTTCACTCAAAATTCCTATACTTAGCCAAAAACTTAAGTTTACCAAAACTGCTCAACAACCTAACTTCGGGAGCTCCTAACTTTATCCGACCGTTCATTTCTTCCCAAATTTTAATATGCTAAAAACTACATATATCCGTCTACAACATATCCAAAATTCAACGGTGGATCTTCATCCAAACGCTCAAACATTGGTCGGCAAGATGGCAGTTTATAAGTCAAAAGTTGCAGGCATAAAATTCAATTTTACAGCAGCCCTTATGTCTATCATTTTATGTATAACTTTCAGCAGCTACATATTACTATATTAACTATGCTCAAGCACTTGCCCTTGGTGTAAACATAGATCAACCTAAGGTACTACACTAAACAGAGGAAGGACAGGAATTGCGATCAGAAGACTCACAGATTAGGGAGAACTCGATTGACAACTTGCTGCACACTTGACAGAGAGATAGGCTGGTGGGAGGGCTTGGCTCGCGACGGAGATAATGAGGGTCCAGTTGCTGCAACGTCGCTGAGGAGGCGAAGGAGGGCAATAGATCCCGCTTCTGGCTTCGGCTTCAACAGGTGTGCAGGACGGCGCCCACTGTTGGTACAATGGCTGGCTTGGATTCGTCGCTGCTGCTTCTTCTTCTCACGTTATTGCTTCTGCAGGTTCTTGTCACAGCCGGCTTGTCCAGTGATTGCAGCGAGTTGAGGCGTCCAGATGGAGATCGAAGGAAGCATTCACAGGGAGGGAGAGGGAAACGTACTGCAGATCGGGATAAACGAGATTCGGGGAGGCTATAGGAAAGGCAACGGTTACAGAAGGAAGAGAGAGGAGTAATTTGCGTGAATCTGAACAATACGATCGGCTGAAGAAGGAAGGAAATCAACCGGCTGTTTTCTATCTTCTGTAACGTCCAGCAGGCCCACGAAATCTGCAATTTCTAAGATCTTCCTGGGTTGCGAAAGCTGGGCTGTACGCTGGGCTGGAGAGAGGTAGACAGCAGGCTGCTCGCTGGGCTGTAGAAGCTGAAGATGCGCTGGCTGAACGTGCTGCTGGGCGTTGCTGGCGCTGGGCTGTCAACAGCCTGTCTGGGCTTGTCACAGACTTGTCACAGCCTTGTCTGGCCTTGTCACAGACTCGTCACAGCCTTGTCTGGCCTTGTCACAGCTTCGTCACAGCCTTGTCTGGCCTTGTCACAACTTCGTCACAGACTTGTCTGGACCTTGTCACAGCTTCGTCACAGACTTGTCTGGGCCTTGTCATATTCTAAATTAGGGCTAAACTTATTATTTTATGTGAAGGTAAGCTACCTAAAATGATACATTTTATAAAGATCCTATCATTTTATGTGAAGGTAAGTTACATAAAATGATAAACTTATAAAAGGTTCTATCATTTTATGTGAAGGAGGTCTACATAAAATGATAAATTTCATCTTAATATGTCTAACTAAGTAGACGGACATGAATCGATGGATCGAGATCGGGTTTATATCCGAAATAGACGGAATAAAAATTCCGGATATTACATGTACAACGGAGGATAGATTCTTACATATTAAATTGTTAAATGGTAATCCTCTCCTCTTTATCACCCTGCGTTTCTCTTCTATCATCAATATACCATTTTAGGATCTGGAGTTTAGTTGGTATTTACTTTGCACTGTTCTAGCATCCAATTGCAGTTAAACTCCCCTTGGTAGTTGAACATATCCTTCGAGTAAGCTTCCTATTCATATTAAATTTGGATCTTGTTGGCTCTTTATCGAGTTATTTCTTTACGTCCCCAATCTCTACACTGCATTTAGGGCCTTTTCTCCTCAGTTTCAGGTTACAATGGCGCCACATTTTCCTCCTTTGTCTCTCACTTACAACTAGGGGTGGGCATGGGACGGGACGGGATTTACGACTTTTTTTCTTCGTCCCGCGCGGGCCTTGTCCCATGTGGGACGGGACGGGACAAATTCCGCACAAATTATGCACCGATTATATTCAATATGTATGCTTGTTTTCTCTCATGTTTAAAGACACAAATGATCGGGGAAAAAAACTCGATACCTAATTATCGATTCATGACGCCTACATTAGTAGTTAATACATTGAAAACAAATTCAAGTTGCATCAAAGTGTCTTACCATTTCACATTCAAAAAATAACAACAAATAATTTACAGAAATTACATTTATTGATGGAACGGATTAGAACAAGGGCGGCGATGGAACGGAACAGAGTAAGGCGGCGAACGACTAAATTAAGGGTGTAACACCCCGAATTCTCAGAACTCGGGACATTACTGGTTAGGACCTCACAATGGGTCCCGACCTCAGTTTGACAACAATATTACTAGGATCTTGCAACAAGACACAAATAAGAAAAACCGAAATTCATAAAAATGTAATTGAAAAAGTATGAATGCAACAAAGTCTAACAGCCTATCGTACTTAAACAATGGAAAAGACTAACTGTCTTAACAAAAGGGAAAGACAACAAGCGATAACTCAAACCCCCACTCTAAAGAGTACGGAGACCCGGCTGACCACTACTTCCGGATCACTCAACTGCTGGTCTAACCTGCGGTAAATCTAAAAACACAGCAAGAGGAACCGTTAGCTAGTTATCTAAATATTAGCAGAATAATAGCAGCACACACACACATAAAAATATAAACACCCATCATGCTTTCAAACAAGTCCGTTTTATTATCTTGAGTTAAGTCCTCTTTCACGCTAATGATACTTATTTTGTGACACGAGGGATTCCCAAACCTCGCCTCCGCCCCCGTGTAACCATCAGGAATGGATCCGATGCATCTCACCTTGTACCTGCCTGGTCTGGGTATAGAGAGCCTCCCAGTCTCCTGTCAGAGCTGGGCAGTGATGTCACGGCCGTTATACATACACTTGGGCCTTAAACATAATAATAACGGTCGTCCTAGCAAGTTATTATTATTAAAACACGCAAATAGCACACACAACCACTATCACTCAACTAATATCCAGAAACTAGCTAAGTAAGTCGCAAGGACTTACCTGAGTCAAAATACTCTCTAACGCGTCTCAAACAGTCCGTACTCGTGGTAACTCAAACGCCTGTCAAATAAGGCATGTGTATCAGAATCACATCTCGACGTCCAACCTCATGCGAAGGAATTACGGAAAAAGCTCTCTTATGGTAAAAGACCATTTTACCCTTGGTATCGTAATTTCTCGAAGTTTAATTTAGAAAACTATCAATTCCCTTTGATAGTTACACCAGTTATAAGTTACACTCTAAAACTCTTCCAAGGACCGAAATCCCTCCTTACTTCCCTATTATTACTTTACTTTTCTAAACGTATGTATACTTAGGTACATACTTTAACCTTTACTTCCATTTCATATTAAAACCGTAACCATTCGGTATTTATATATATATATATATAGAGTATAGATCCTATGAGAACACCCCTAGTGTGAGAACATGAGAACAGATTCATAATTATTATTAGTTTTGTTACGAATGTGTCATATCGTTTAATGTATTATTCGTAGTTATTGTTGGTTGAGTGGATTATTCGTAATTATTGTTGGATTCCTAATTATTATTATTCGTAGTTATTATTATGTTTTATATTTACTTTAAATCTCAACCCTTAATACTCACATCCAACGGTGTACGATTGTTCTCATGTTCTCACGTTAGGGGGTGTTTTCATGGGAACCACACCCTATATATATATATATATATATATATATATATATATATATATAGTTATATACATGACATTTCCGCAACTCCCGTTCGTTTGAGTAGATTTATATATATATCGATCCACATGTATAACTTTACTTCACTTAGGTATACTTTTATTTTCATATAATATATATTTACGTATATTTGTATACTCGGCATGCACCACTCTATATAAGTTCACACCTGCTCTTACTAACCTTCCGTATTGCATACCCGTACCACCTCCATTCTATGGTTTATATATATGTAATCAAACTCAGCTATATACGTATTCCCTCACTTATATACGTATTCCATTCATTTCTATATACATATATAATCTCGTAAACTCGCACTTATATTTGTAAACTGTTTAATATGCCCAGGTCTATATATATATATATATACACACACACACACACGTTTACTGAACTCATATCTCTTCATCAAAAATATATACTTATACGCTCCTAATCATATATATACATACTTATGTACGTGACAGCAAACTGAGGGGAGTAGCAGAAGGAAGAGAGATGGAGACTCACCGGTTGTATCGATCGGTCCACTGCAGCAAGGGAGGAGAACACTCGCCCTGTTGGTGATCGAAACTACAAGGTTCAGCGGAATGGACGGAATAGGACGGTTCAGCAGAAAGAAGAAAAGCAAATCGGGCGGTACCTTGCGGCTAATCTGACTGGGCTCGAGGCGGCGATTCAATTGGCGGGAGGTCCGGCTGGTTCGCGGTGCTGCGGTTTCTGATGATGCGAGGCGGTGCGGCGGTGGCTTCTCTTCCGGACTCGACTGGAGGCGGCGCAGGCTCGGCGGTGGCGTCTCCGGTCGAAGGCGGTAGTGGCTCTGGTGGTTGCGGCGATTGCAGGAGTCCGGCGGTAATGTTGTATTGTGCAGTAGGTTTGCGAGAGGAATAACGAAGCGGCACAGGAGGATTAGAAGGGTAATTAGTGGGTTAGATTAAGAGAAAATTAGGGTTAGGCTTTATTTAGGAAATAATTAATGGGCTGATAAGTGGGCTTATATCCGGCCCTTCTCTTTAGAACGGAAAAAATTCGGAACTTGTTACTTATGTGCGGGAATTTATATAATACAAGATTTAAATTCCGTATTATCTACTTTATTATTATTTTTATTTTAAGGCGCGTAAATTAATTCCGGTTATAAGTTTTCATAAATTTTAGGTGACTTAAAGTCACATAAAATGATAACATTTAAACTCGTTTTATTTTCTTTATTTATTTATTTAAGATCGCCGCATCGGAATTTGGTTAATTGCAGTTTACCGGAACTTTAAAATTTTCGGTTATTACATCAGTGCCCTCTTAAAAGAAGTTTCGTCCCGAAACTTAGAATGTTCCACTTACTCGCACATTTCCTTTGGTATATTTTAGTTTTCTCGACATTTTCATTTTCTACCATGCAACTACTCAAGCATCAAACAGGCAAGTAGCACGAAAACAGAATCACTCAAAACAATATGAAAACCTGAAAGGTCAAACAACACAACATCCGAGTACTAACTCGTCAAATAGGAGTAACCTCTAACCCCGCAAAGACTCGGGATAGTTACGTTTAATACTCTCCTCAGTCTCCCAAGTGGCCTCATCAGCTCCTCGTCTAGACCACTGAATCCTCAACATAGGTATCTCCTTGAACCGGAGACGTCTGATACTGCGCTCCAGGGCAGCTACTGGGTACTCTACAATGTATGATCGGGCTCAACTGTCCGATTCTTAAAGTTGATGACGTTACTCTTATCCGGTAAGTACTCTCTCGCTGAGGCATGGGGAACGGTGGGCGTACAACCGCTAGTATGGGTAATAGTGTCAAGCGAACTCAAACAGTTTATATATATCAACGGTTCCCTTTCTAAAATCACCTCTAAATCTTTTGGCGACTACTAAAATAACAATGACTTCCTTCCTTCTATTGAATCCATTTGCTCCCGACTTTTCGGAAGATCCCGTCTATAAATTCTGAAACAATGATCTGAGACATCTCCCGACATTTTAATAGGTGGTTAATACCTCGTCACCTATTTCTTGTCAAGCTTTCAAATTTATATAACTCCAAACAAATCACACACCCAAGTGAACCTTTTCATATGGATCTCTAATTCCTTAACTTGAAATCATAGTTCCTAACATTGATTTTTTCTTCACCTGCGGGTTATGGGCCTACCACGCTTCTGTTGTAACACCCATTAGTCACAATGGCGTCTTTCTGAGGGTCGACATGATTTACTCACTCCCGCATATACTTCCCTTCTAATACTAGCAAGATCCTCTTCAAACTGACCCTTACTCTCTTACTCAACCGTAGTCTGTTCTCAATCAACCAATAAGCAACCTCTAACTCGCTTTCTCTTCATTTTCTTAGATTATCCCAGAAGGTTGTCGTTGCCTACTTGGGGAATCCTCTAAGGCATCGGTTAAGTTACCTCTTAAATCCGCAGTCACTACTGTCTCTTTTTAACGATACCTACTCGTCAGTACCAGCCATCACTTGCACGTCCTCAGTTGATGTCGGTCAGTCTATAATTGACTTATCTCAATATCCCGGACTTACTCTTCTCATACCTATAATGGCGTTAAATTCTTTGTGAGAATCATCTGCTCGCTTAATCCTTTCATGCTTCGCTAATTCATTTTATCTTCCACACTTCTGTTTCCTTAGACTAACTCTACTTCTCGAGCCCAATTGGGTCATTCATCTTGACATAAATAGTCCTCCCAAGTCTTCAATGATAACTGGCAAGTATCTCGGTAGTTTTGATGACTTTAGTTATCATCCCCTTGCAGTTCCTCTTGAATGGACCGTCGGTGTTGATGACTTAGGTCCTGTGATAATTGAGGTTTCCTTGAACTTTCGACTCCACCAAGGCCGTTCTCATATATACATTCCTTCGCTGGTGTTACCGGCAATATTGCCTTCGTGAAACTCCGTTGTTTCCTCTATAGGGCTTCAACTCTTTGATATCGGCATTGTAATTTCTTTCAAATTCCTATATCTTTGAGGAGGTTAAAACCTCTCCACACTTGTAAAGTCCACCTTTTGCATCTACACTCCATTGTAGGTATCCCTTCCATGCACCTTAGACCCTCATATCCGGGTCGACATTTTATCTCTTTTGGCCTTACAAGCTTGTCTTGTGAACTCTTCTACTAGGTGACTCGTCTTATACATTTTTCTTCTCTGCATCGGTCTCTAACTGTCTGTTGATCATTACTACCCATTCTGTGTTGGAACTTCAGTTGCTTTGTACTCTTGCATAGATTTCCTAAGGACATCATCATCTCAAAACTTTATTTAAAATTTATCATAACCCGCAATTTTGATACCTGACTTTCCTTCTCACTGGATAAGTTATACACTTGGTTTACACTAAATCCATCATAGTGTCATCAGTCCGTTGGTATGATTGTTATTAAACATCCAATGGTACCATTTGTATACAACACATTAGATGCATATGATTTTCCCACCAATCAAATTTCTCGCATCGCATTTATTATGTCTTCCTTACTCATGTCGCTTTACCTTCTTTGATATTTACACCCCGTAAGATAGTTAAATCCCTTTGAGTTTTCTCGTACACACTTTACAACTGCGTTGGTTGGTCTTATTACTTTCATCAACTCTTAGGTCATCAGTCCAGCTGAATTTTCCATGGAGTACCTCCATTTCTCCTTAAATAACAGTCTTTAGTCCTTTCAGTAACCATCTTATTGGTGTGATACCGGATCTATATAACAACCTTTAGTCTTTCACTTCTACTCCTTCTCATGTCTGTTTTAGTCGACCTGTAGATTCTATCTGCAATCACCTCACAACTCGACCATACATTTCACCAAGGCTTTACATCATACTCCTTATGTTTGTGCCGCCTCGGAATTTCCAATTATTCTGTGTCACATTTTTAATCACAAGGGTTTTCCCTGTCAATCTAGACAGTGTGACCCTACTTTTTCTCGAAGGAGCACCATCAGTCTTACTTGTGTGAAATGCTAAGACGTAGGACATGTTTCCAATCATCTACTTCCTCTTAATCTTCTAGTTCTTCTTACAAGGATCCCTTCATTCTAACTCTGATATGTATCTTTCGTAGTCAGTAGTAAGTAACTACTCCCAATAATTCCCTTTTCACCATTTCTATCTTCAAGGGTCATTACTGACCGTCAAGAGTTGCTCTTAATTTTCTTTATTAGAATTATCATATTGAACTCATTTAACGTTACCATCCAGGCTACTAGTACTTGTATTAACTTCACCATTTTCGTCGTGGATCCCCGAAAGAAATTCACTAGATGTCGATAAAATTCTTTTATAACCCTGTGGTTATTCTTCTTATCGGTTAACTAACCATCACTAGTGAACCCGCGCATGTAACTTTTAAGTTGTCCAAGTAGGATGTAGTTGACCTTCTACAACATCATAGACTTACTTTTCTTCCATCTCTTTTGAGGCTTGATATACTTGGTGAAATATATCTCCTTCAGTCTCTCTGTTTATTCTTCTTTAGCTCCTCCTACAATCTACACTTTTGTAAGATTGTTATACTCTTACGAGTCCAGTTGTATCATTCTTCTTTCATCAACAGACTTTTCAATCCTTCTAGAGTAGCTTGCAGGTACATCTCCGTGATTCTTTTAATTGAGTTACCGTCTATTTGCGGTTCTCTATTATGAACCTGTAGTGTTGTTAACTTAAATTCCTTTTGAATGAGAAGTTATTGGGGTCCCTCGGGTTCACCAATACTCTTCTCACACACTCTTTTTCCTTGAGTGTTGCTTGTAATGCTGCCTTTACAGAAGCTGGTTATTGTTGTATCACGGTCTATGTCAAAATTCTCCTGTGTTCTACGAGATCACTCCACTTCCACGTTGGTGAAATCCACCTTTCCCTTTCTGGCAACGCGTAAGTTTCTAAGTTGCAGCTCTTTAATTCTTTCTATTTGGATGGATAATGTATCTCGTGTTGACTTCCATACTTTTGACTGTCTCGGTTATCAATCTGGATTGTGGTGGCAATTAGCTTGTTGAGAGTGATCATATTTCGCCTTGCTTTTGGCATCAACTTTCACTTCCTAGTCTGTCAGTGAGCTTAAATTTTATGTCTCTTTTCTTGATCGCTACTATATCTCCCTTTTGGCTTTCATGTCTATGGCAATTTTCGACGTCATCCTCTTTGTTTGTGAAGTCACTTTACACAACTTGGAAGAGCCTCTCCGTTGTCGTTCTCCAATTCCCTAGTTGGCGAGCATCTCTTGCTTCTCCGACACTATTTTAATATCCGTCATTTGATCTCGTTGAGTTGATTCAGGATTCTCTTCTTGTCATCTTAATTGGTGTTGTCTTTGAGTCTTCACTTTTCCGTCTCGACGTTCCTCAACAAGCTCGAAGGAGTTGTCCGACGTTCGTCTACCCTAATGCACATAAGATGTACATACTAATCCTCACGTTGACACTCTTCAAAAATTTAGGTGTGTCAACTGAATGAGGATCTCAAACTGTTATCTCCATTAAGGGCGTACTGTAACTATAAATTCTACTAATCTTCGGCATATACCTATCTATATAACATATCTTTATAAACAAGCCAAAAGTCCAACTACAGTAAAACCTAAACTCCATACTAAGCAAACTGAGATCCGCGGTAGTAGTGGTGGTCAGCCGTACTTTTCTATTCCCAACCAGACTATGCATGCATTTAAAAACCAAAATTCTCTTTTTAAAACTCAGACCCCTTTTCGGGTTCTGCTTAAAACTTATTCGGTCTTTCAGAAGATTTCAAGTGCCATTGTTGCCAACCTAGAGCTCTGATACCATGTTGTAACACCCCGAATTCTCAGAACTCGGGACATTACTGGTTAGGACCTCACAATGGGTCCCGACCTCAGTTTGACAACAATATTACTAGGATCTTGCAACAAGACACAAATAAGAAAAACCGAAATTCATAAAAATGTAATTGAAAAAGTATGAATGCAACAAAGTCTAACAGCCTATCGTACTTAAACAATGGAAAAGACTAACTGTCTTAACAAAAGGGAAAGACAACAAGCGATAACTCAAACCCCCACTCTAAAGAGTACGGAGACCCGGCTGACCACTACTTCCGGATCACTCAACTGCTGGTCTAACCTGCGGTAAATCTAAAAACACAACAAGAGGAACCGTTAGCTAGTTATCTAAATATTAGCAGAATAATAGCAGCACACACACACATAAAAATATAAACACCCATCATGCTTTCAAACAAGTCCGTTTTATTATCTTGAGTTAAGTCCTCTTTCACGCTAATGATACTTATTTTGTGACACGAGGGATTCCCAAACCTCGCCTCCGCCCCCGTGTAACCATCAGGAATGGATCCGATGCATCTCACCTTGTACCTGCCTGGTCTGGGTATAGAGAGCCTCCTAGTCTCCTGTCAGAGCTGGGCAGTGATGTCACGGCCCGTTATACATACACTTGGGCCTTAAACATAATAATAACGGTCGTCCTAGCAAGTTATTATTATTAAAACACACAAATAGCACACACAACCACTATCACTCAACTAATATCCAGAAACTAGCTAAGTAAGTCGCAAGGACTTACCTGAGTCAAAATACTCTCTAACGCGTCTCAAACAGTCCGTACTCGTGGTAACTCAAACGCCTGTCAAATAAGGCATGTGTATCAGAATCACATCTCGACGTCCAACCTCATGCGAAGGAATTACGGAAAAAGCTCTCTTATGGTAAAAGACCATTTTACCCTTGGTATCGTAATTTCTCAAAGTTTAATTTAGAAAACTATCAATTCCCTTTGATAGTTACACCAGTTATAAGTTACACTCTAAAACTCTTCCAAGGACCGAAATCCCTCCTTACTTCCCTATTATTACTTTACTTTTCTAAACGTATGTATACTTAGGTACATACTTTAACCTTTACTTCCATTTCATATTAAAACCGTAACCATTCGGTATATATATATATATATATATATATATATATATATATATATATATATATATATATATATATATATATATATATATATATA
>BSUD01000004.1:23431152-23454665 GCA_033239045.1 Fagopyrum esculentum | reverse complement strand
TATATACATGACATTTCCGCAACTCCCGTTCGTTTGAGTAGATTTATATATATATCGATCCACATGTATAACTTTACTTCACTTAGGTATACTTTTATTTTCATATAATATATATTTACGTATATTTGTATACTCGGCATGCACCACTCTATATAAGTTCACACCTGCTCTTACTAACCTTCCGTATTGCATACCCGTACCACCTCCATTCTATGGTTTATATATATGTAATCAAACTCAGCTATATACGTATTCCCTCACTTATATATGTATTCCATTCATTTCTATATACATATATAATCTCGTAAACTCGCACTTATATTTGTAAACTGTTTAATATGCCCAGGTCTATATATATATATATATATATATATATATATATATATATATATATATATATATATATATATATATATATATATATATATATATATATATATATATATATATATATATATATATATATATATATATATAATTACTGAACTCATATCTCTTCATCAAAAATATATACTTATACGCTCCTAATCATATATATACATACTTATGTACGTGACAGCAAACTGAGGGGAGTAGCAGAAGGAAGAGAGATGGAGACTCACCGGTTGTATCGATCGGTCCACTGCAGCAAGGGAGGAGAACACTCGCCCTGTTGGTGATCGAAACTACAAGGTTCAGCGGAATGGATGGAATAGGACGGTTCAGCAGAAAGAAGAAAAGCAAATCGGGCGGTACCTTGCGGCTAATCTAACTAGGCTCGAGGCGGCGATTCAATTGGCGGGAGGTCCGGCTGGTTCGCGGTGCTGCGGTTTCTGATGATGCGAGGCGGTGCGGTGGTGGCTTCTCTTCCGGACTCGACTGGAGGCGGCGCAGGCTCGGCGGTGGCGTCTCCGGTCGAAGGCGGTAGTGGCTCTGGTGGTTGCGGCGATTGCAGGAGTCCGGCGGTAATGTTGTATTGTGCAGTAGGTTTGCGAGAGGAATAACGAAGCGGCACAGGAGGATTAGAAGGGTAATTAGTGGGTTAGATTAAGAGAAAATTAGGGTTAGGCTTTATTTAGGAAATAATTAATGGGCTGATAAGTGGGCTTATATCCGGCCCTTCTCTTTAGAACGGAAAAAAATTCGGAACTTGTTACTTATGTGCGGGAATTTATATAATACAAGATTTAAATTCCGTATTATCTACTTTATTATTATTTTTATTTTAAGGCGCGTAAATTAATTCCGGTTATAAGTTTTCATAAATTTTAGGTGACTTAAAGTCACATAAAATGATAACATTTAAACTCGTTTTATTTTCTTTATTTATTTATTTAAGATCGCCGCATCGGAATTTGGTTAATTGCAGTTTACCGGAACTTTAAAATTTTCGGTTATTACAAAGGGAGAGCAGAATCTCTAGTATTTTAGATCCAACCAAATGAGTCGTAAAGAATGAGTGAATGACTGATGAAAAACTATCGAACTAATAATTTTGAAAATATAAAAATATTAAAAAATTATAATTTATGTATGATATTTATCTATATAATGTATAAAAATATAAAAATATTGTTTATATATAAATGCGGGACGGGACGAGATTAACCCGGATGAGAAGTCTCCGTCCCGCGTCCCGTCCCGCAAATTTTTCGCGGGACGGGATTCACATTTTGTTTTCCAAATCCCGCCGGGATCGGGACGGGACCGGGACGGGATTAAGCGAGATTCATGCCCACCCCTACTTACAACAACTGAAGAAATTAAAGATCAACGGATAGAAAACAAAATAAAATTCCTTGTAATCAATATATTTTATATATATTAAAGCAGACCCTTCTATTGTTACGTGTCAAGCCACGGTTCTCCCAGCCTCAAAATAATTATAAAAAGTGATTTTTAAATCTCATAATTATTTAGGAAAATTTAAAAAATGGTTTTTAATATACAAATATATAAGATTTGTAAATCCCTATAAATCCGGGTGCAAGTTCTGATGTGTTTATATTTTTTTAAGAGCACTAAACTTCATATTAAAAAGTGGTTTTTAAAGAAGAAATCTTAATGAAAAATATTTATCGAAATTATTGCTTATAAAGGCTTAATTATAAATGTCTGTTATTTGATTCAATCTCAAAATTTTTTGAAAAAAATTATCAACAATAAAAAAATAATATATTATATTTAATTGGATATTTATTGAGTTTGTTTGGATAGATCTCCAATGAAATCTTGAACGAGAAGTTTCTTAAATTTGTGATCAATTAGCTACGAGATGATGTGTTTAAAACTTTTTCCTAATCCAATAAAATAGACAATTAAAATTAAAATTTTAACCAAATAAAATTAAATTAGTTAGTGAAAAATAGGATTAGTTTACTAATAAAGATTTGGTGATTAGGAATTATAGTCTATATTTTGGGGTTTGTTTGGACGTTTTATCTTTCATAATGTGCATGTTTGTATGTACATTATGTGATTTTACTACCATTTCATCTACCTTTGCGAGAATCGAGGTCTACACCTAGTTTCGTTGTAATTGCAGGTAATATGGTACGTTTTGCATCAAAAAGGAGCAAAAGGAGTCATGAGTCATTTGGAGCTACATCCAGGGAGCATAGCCATGGATTAAAGATTTACTTTGGACCAGTTTTGAGAGATTTCACATTCAGTTGTGATTCACCTCGGTTGACCAGAGATTCACCTCGACCGAGGTGATCCAGAGATGCCGACTCGACCGAGGCGAACACCTAGGACGCGGCGAGAATATTTTATTCTTGGAAGAGATCTTTTAAATTTGGAAAGTGATCTTATATTTTTGGGCTTGGCTCCTGGAAGGAAGGAGATATGCAGATTATATATTTTACCTATTTTTATGGGAAAATATCTTTCTAAGATTTATTATCTTTGGAGGGTTATTTTCCTATAAAAAGGGTTGGAATTCCACAAATCCAACAACCCGCTTACACCGAAAATACGCAGCAGCAGCAGCGGCATACTCCAAGTTGGGAGTTTTGAAGAACCTTTTTGAAGGTTGAAGGAAGATTGAAGTCCATAGCTTTTATAGCTTTATTGGAGGGTTTTGTAAGATTGTCTTCAATACCTTTCCTAGTTGTCTTGTCTTGTTGGATTGCTATCCAAGGAACGCTTTGTTGTGATATTTGATTCAATTATTGAAGTCTTTTCATTAAATTCTTCTTTGTTCAAATATTCACTTTCTTCCCATATATTTTAATACTTTCATAATGATGATGAGTGGCTAATTTCCTTGTGTGATTCTAGGGTGATTGGCTGAAGGTTGTGGGAAAAACAATGATAGAATAATCTTAGATTCCAGTAGGATCCTGAAAGTTCGAGTCTTTAACCTTAACCCTAAGCATCTCGTTCGGTTGATGAACATCTCGGCCGGGGTGGAATTCTTCTGTCCGAGGTGACTTATCTGATTTTAAACAGAAAGTTAAGTGTTAGAGTTTGCCAAATCCTATTCTTATTACACCTTCCTGGTTCAATGCAAGCTTAGGATGAGACTTACCCGGTAATTCCTTAGTTTGTTTAACAACGATCATAAGTGTAGGTAATAAAGGTTTATCCTTTATTGGGGTTTGAGTGTGCTTCCATCCCATCTTTGTGAGTTAGCCTGAGACTTACCCGGTAAAGGTTGATTCTATCCCCTTAGATGGTGTGTTAGTTTGAGGTTATAGTTCTTTATCTTGATTCCTTGAGACTTACCCGGTAATAGGAGTTACGGTTTAGGATTAGTGTGTAGTGAGACTTACCCGGTGATCTACTCCACTTTAGAAACACCTTCCCCACGCAAAAATCTCAGCTTTGTCCGCTTATCTATAGATCTTGAGTTGGAACCACAACTAGATGCTTTAATCCCTAGAATTGCATGTTTGCTTTATTGACTTCTTATTCATCTTTGATTGTGTTAATTGCTCTTGTGGTTAGTATTGACATAAGCACACCGTATTGACTTTGTTTCACCGAGTCCCTGTGATCGACCCCTGGAATTTTCTTGCTTTTACTACGATTGACCCGTACACTGCGGGTTCGCATCCTTGTTTTAAGCTTAAGTCTAGGGTTATAAATTTAAAGCTTGCACACACCGTTTGGAGCGAACAGTTGTCCAGTACATGTAGTCTTAAACACAATAATGAGTATGAAGTTTCGTCCGCCTATGATGAAATTACTCGGTTGCTGGGGAAAATAAAATAGGTAATGTGACATAAGTACATACCTCGAAAAGTTGACTTATCAATTCATTTATTAAGACATCTTCCTTGCCAATTGATAGGACATTATTTTGGTTGATATCTAACTCAAAGCTTTGTAGATATAAACTCGCCAATTGATATGACATTGTTCTGTTGATATCATCAACGAACTCAAAGCTTTGTAGATACGGCCTTGAATAGTTAGTGATATATACTTATATAGATTAGCACTCGGTTTGAGATCAGAGATGTAGACTATTTGAGTCGTCAACCTGAATGTCATACAAAAGAAACAAAAAATATAATATACAAAAGAAACAACTCAGATCAAAACTACTCTAACAAAAGAAGGATACGAAAAAGACATGAGAGAAGAATGAGGGTACGTCTTCTAAGCTAAGAAGTATATATAGGCATTGTCAACTATTAAATGACTTGTTAAAGATTGTTCAAGAAGATTTAAATTGATGAGATAAGATCAAAACTACTCTTTAATCAAAATAATTCAGCTTTAAATTTTAAAGTTAGTTATAATTTTTTTTAAGATTGTTTAAGAAGATTTGTTCATAAGCTGGTAAGATAAGATCGTAAGTTCGTAACTACCTCATTTAATAAAATAATTTAGAATAAAAAATTTTAACTTGAAAATTATTATTATAAATCCGATTTACAAAATTTTAATTTAAACTACGAATCTAAAAAAAAATTTAGCTGAGGTTAATACTGTGGAGGACACGTGGCAAAAAACGTTTCTCCCTTAATAGATAACTAGTGTATTACCCGCACTTTGTGCGGGTTGAGTTTTAATAAATACTTAATACTTAGAAATTTATATGTATATTTTTGCAAAATAAAAATCCGGAGAAAGAAATTATAATTATTATTATGACTTTTAATTCTCTTTTAAATATTTATCTCTTCTAATTAATTATATACTTAAACTGATTTGTTAAGATATGCTCGTTGGTTAAAAAAAATCCTTAAAAGTTTAAAAACTATTTTTATAAAACTATTTATTTAAATATTTTTAAAAAATTTAAAAATCAATTTCCAATTTATATTAATATTTAGAAATCACTTTTTATAATAATTTTTTAGGCTTCGAGAAGCATGGCGTTGACACGTGGCAATAGAGGCTTCTGCTTTAATAGATATAAGATATATGATTCGGATTATTTAAAAATTTTTAAATAGATCAAGATTGTAGGAGAAGTTTGATAAGATATTTTTATGGATTAGTTCGATGAGATTCGGTAAAACATTACTTAAGAAGCAAACAAAATAATTATAAATTTAATTATGTCATTTAGAAAAAAAATAATATAGAGATTATCTTGATAAAAAGTAATTTGAATATCAAATGGAATTAATCATTCTAAGATTATGTTTCTCAATATTTTATTGTACGTTGTGTATAATTTATCAACTTTTTAAATAGAGGGATTTATGACTTAGTTAGATAATTTTAAAAATTAAAATTGTAGATTAATTTGAGGATGTAAATTTTAATTGGTTAAATTGTTGCAAAATATGTAACAACTAGCATTTTTTTTTTTTGCAGATATGGGATCTTTAGATACGTATTTTGATATATATTTTTTAATTACTAAATTATTATTTAGCCAAATTTTACTGATAATAAAACGTTAACTTAAATATAGTTTTTAATTACAATGGCATTTTGGTAAATATTTTACTAAAAAGCTGACGTGGCTTCCCTCGTTGCTCGACACGTGGCATTAGCGTCCTTTGTTTTAGTAAGTTATATAGATTTAGTGCATCGCTGTTTTGGATGCTTGTTTGAGCAAGCAGCCAAGCAGTACATCAAGTGACTATGTCAAGAAATACAGAAGGTAAAATCAAAATTCATAAAGCAATTAACCTTTTCGTTTTCACTTGAATGTTTTCGAAACCCATTAATATTAAACACCGAATTATAACAAAAAAAAGTGATTCAGATTTGTAACACCCCAAATTCTCGGAACTCGGGGAGCTACTGGTTAGGACCTCACAATGGGTCCCGACCTTGGTTTAACAACAACATTACTTGGATCTTACAACAAGGCACAAATGTATTTAAAACAATTTCTAAAACATCATATTTTTAATGATATAAACGTACACATGTGACAGCCTTACAAACATATATAAAGATACATAACATGCGTGGCGTATGGAAGACTCCCCCGTCCCCATCTAATGAGTACGTGGACCCGGCTGACCATCCGTTCCGGATCTCTCTGCAATTGTCTATCTCTACAGATCTACAACACGGATAAACCGTTAGCTAACTATCCAAATATAAGCAAAAATGATAACAGCACAAACACAAGCAGAAACAAAATAAACAAACATCATGCTGGCACTCAACCGTTTATTATCTATTCTTTAAATGATTCACATTATTCAATTTAAGTTGTGGCACGAGAATTATTATTAGTTCTCGCCTCCGTTCCTTATCCAACTGGTGTAGGTCTAGCTGACTTCCACTGGTAGCATCACTACAAACCACGTATGGACTAGTCCCGAAAGAAACCCCCAGCGCCCCGCGAGCTACTGAGCAGAATGCCACCGCCCGTTACTCTTAGGCCAAAATATAGGTCGGTAATTATATATAACAACCTATCTCTCTAACATTTCAATCACACACCACCATCATCATTTATACTCATATTTAGAAGTCAGCTAAGTAAGCCCAAAGGACTTACCTGATATAACGCTCGACTCTCTGTAAACCAACTCGCTCTGTAAACTGTAGCAACTCAGTTGCCTGTCAAAGGAGATAAGTGCATTAGCACACTCCTACGTAGTTAGAAGTCTAAGACTTCTAAAATAGAATAATATATTAAGACATAACTAGTTGCAGTATTAATTTAGGGTAAAATGACCATTTTACCCTTGGTCCCGAAATTCCCGAAAATTCTAAAATTCCTGTCTAAACTCCTATTTGAGATTCTAAAATCATATTTTAACTCCCAAAGTTTCGTTGGGTTCCAAGCTGACATTTTTCCTATGTTACTATTTTCCGGGAAATCGTAAAGGTCTAACTTCGATTCTAAATATAAAATTCGTAACCGCTTATAAAAATTCCGACTTACATCCCTAGATTATCTATGATGTCCTATCTAACTTTAGGAGAAAGAATTTCTCCAAACTGTTCATTCAACAGTTTTATAAAAATTCCTAAAGTTGACTACTCTCTTTACAAATTCTATACTTAGCCAAAATCTGAGTATACTTTGAAAAATCATAACTCCTAAACCACTCCCTGGATTTATCCCAAATTTTGATATGTTCTACTATAAAATCTTACCTATAATATATCCAAAATTCAGCTGGAAAGGATATCAAGAGCTTATTCAAAATCATCTCACAAAACAGCATCACTTGCTGTTTTCCCCCAACACTCAGCACATATATAAAAACGTCAACTTTGAAACACAATAACTCTCAAACCGTAACTCCGATTCTTCCCAAATTTTAATATGATCTACAACAAGATGTCAACTATATCATATCAAAAATTCAAGCCTAACAGAGATCAAAAGCCTATTTTAAACTATCTCACAAAACAACATCTCATGCTGTTTTTCTCAGCTCAGCACATTTATAAAACTGAACTTTGAAACCTCATATCTCTCAAACCATAACATGGATTCCTATGAAATTTTAGTATGATCTACTATACTATATCAACTATAACTTGTCCGAAATTCAAGTCTAACAGAAGTCAATAACCCCTCCAAATTTATTCCACAAAACTGTATCTCAAGCAAATTTCCTCAACTCAGCATTCTAAACGAAAAACTGCATGAATAGCCAACTTCGGGGTACTATAACTCTCACACCGTAACTCCGATTGTTCCCAAATTTTAGTATGATATACTATGCAACACTGACTACGACATACCCGAAAATCAGCCTCAAAAGAAGAGTCTAACGTACCCAAATTTGGACCCGAAGTTCACTGCTCGTCCCTTCTAAAAAAAATTCAGAAACGCCTCTATCTTCACAGTTTCTTCTATGGAAGTTCTGGGCATGATTAGGAAATATAATAGGCATTCATTAGACATGGAATATGTGGAAGAAAGTGCAAGAAAGAGAAGGGTATCACCCTTACCCTAATCCATGACTTGAGTGAGAGGATGAAGATGTCACAAGGTTTCCGTCAAAGCTGTTGTTGCTCAAGAGAGGAGAGGCATCATGTGCTTACCCGCCTGCAGGAATGAAATTCTCCCTCCCTGTGGAGTTGCCAGTACCGACAGGAGTATCAAGAAGGCAAGGCCAGAAGGATGAGATCAAAAGGGTGGGCGTTGTTGCTGCACATGGGTCTTTCAAGGCTTGTGTGGCTGCTACTGTCGACCGGCTCCAGAGAAGGAGTTGAGGGCTCAGTTACAGCTGCTGGTTGCTTGCAAGGAGAGAAGGAAGGTAGGGAGGGGAGGCTTCGCCTGCTCTCTTGCGTCGACGATGAGGAAGCCTGGAGGTGATATACGCCTATACTCGACAAAGATATCAATACTTTCCGCTGATTGTCGCTAGGTGCCGTCTAGTGTGCGTAGGTGATGGCCGGTTGCTTCTACGCTGGCAATACTCCTTAGCGTCAGAGTAGATCGATTCCGCCTGGTGGTGTGATGAAGACGAGAGAGAAAGGTGGAGACAGACAGCCAAGGGAAGGATGTGAGAAGCGATAGGTTAGGGTGAAAGTTCGATGCAGGAAGACGTGAAGGTGGGGAGAGGGGCGTATCTTCAAGCTGCAATCCAGGCGTTGCACGTGAGGGCAAGAGGCTGTTTGCCGCACTAGGGTTTCGTCTAGGGCTGACGGATGGTTGAGAAGATACAAAGAGAGTTGGGCTTGGATGGGCTCTTGTCATGGGTTTGTCTTTAGCTTGTCTTGGGCTTGTCAAACACTTGTCAACGGGCCATTTAAAACTAGTTTTGTAAGAGTGTTATAAGTAGTATTTTATTTGATCAAAATTCCACATAAAATCATAAAAGTTTTTAAAGATCATCTTATGTTTTTAATTCATCACATAAAATACCAAGATTATGTTGGCTTGGAAATGAACGGAAATAAAAAAAATTTCCGGATATTACAAGATTCACGATTTTTTGTGTGCAAAGAAATCAAAAATGATATTGAGTACGGTGACTATTCGATCCCGTAAATCTATTGGTATAGGTAATCAAATCAGTTGTTGATAGCATGAAATCAAAAATGATATTGAGGACGGTGACTATTTTTTGTGTGCAAAGAAATCAAAAATGATTTGATTACCTATACCAATAGATTTACGGCATTATGTCATCTCAGAATCCATTAAAATATTGTCATTTAGATTCTAAGGAATACTTGCTTATTAAAATATAATATAATACTCTTTCTAATTTATTTTATTAGATTGTAATTTGATAAGTTAACTTAATAAATGATTCTATTAATTCCCGACCCTCTTCCTAATTATGAATGGGTTGATGGTCTATTATGCTTACGTGATATGCATCATAGCATGTGTTGTGCTGGTTGGACACGTACATTCCAGCTCCAGTTTTTTATTATAGGTTTTTAATTTTAAGCTGGTAAGATTAATAATGGATTAAGAAAATTATCAAAACGTGTAGATTAGGATAATAGGTCCTAAATAACAATATCATGTACTTAAATTTTTTTATAAATATTTTTTTTGTTTTCTAAATACAAAAATTATATCATGAATCATGATGCTATGATCTAAATATCTAAATAAAACTTGTTTACTTGTGACAGTTAAGTTTCGCATAACTTTTCACTCATGTGATGTGATGTCATACATCATTTTTGCAATATCAATGGCATGATCCTCAGCGCTATGGGCTCAACCGGCCCAGATCATGTTTAATGGACCAGCTAGAATACATATTGAGCCGCTTGGCAGGCCCAAACGGGCGAAATCTGGAGAGGATGGAGTGTTGAGTAAATTTTGCGGTGAAGGGCAAAGATCTTTGAATGCACAACAGCTCACCAATGCGGGAAGAAGATGGTTCATGTTCTTACTTAGGAGTGTGCATGGGACGGGACGGGATAGGGGTTGTCCCGCGTCCCGTCCCGCGAGTTATTTGCGGGACGGGACGAGACGGGATTTACAACTTTTTTTTCTTCGTCCCACGTGGGACGGGACTGGACAGGACGAATCCCGCGAAAATTATGCAACGACTATATTCAATATGTATACCTGTTTTCTCTCATATTTAAAGACATAAATGCTCGGAAAAAATAAACTCGATACCTAATTATCGATTCATGACGCCTACATTAATAATTAATGCATTGGAAACAAATTCAAGTTACATTAATGTGTCTTACCGATTCACATTCAAAAAATAACAACAGATAATTTACAGAAAATTACATTTATTTAACTATCGATTACAATTTTGGGAATCCACAAATACACGGGCGATGGAACGGACTAGAGCAAGACGGCGAACGGACTAAATCACGGGAGAGTAGAAACTCTAGTGTTTTAGATCCAACTAAATGAGTCGTAGAGAATGAGTGAATGACTGATGAAAATTATCGATCTAATGATTTTGAAAATATAAAAATAGTATTTATTAAAATTATAATATATGTATATTAGTTATCTATGTAATATTTATAAAAATATAAAAATATTATTTATATATATGCGGGACGGGACGGGATTAACCGGGATGGGAAGTCTCCGTCCCGCGTCCCGTCCCGCAAATTTTTCGCGGGACGGGATACACATTTTTTTCTTCAAATCCCGCCGGGATCGGGACGGAACGAGATTAAGCGGGATTTATGCTCACCCCTATTCTTACTAGATAGAGTTAAGTTCAATAATATATGCAGGAGACAATTTATCATTTGATAAATAATTAACTAGAGAATAAGGTGTACTTGAAGACGTTCAAGGAGAGATTTCGTTCAAAATGGGAACATACGAGCTCGGGTTTTTGCTTGGTTATACGGGTATGTGCCGGAGTTGGGTTCGAAGAAGTGGGTGGTGTAATGTGGGCAGCAAGATAGGAATGTGCTAAGGACAAAACTGTCATCTAACGAAGCCAATAGGCCCCATTATGAGCTTTATCGGCTCTAACCACCATCCTCAAAGCATGGTCTTGTATAGACTTGGGTCGCAAACCTAAACCGCCGGTTTAGGTTTGGTCAAAGGCCAAACCCAAACCTAAACCGGCATTCACCAAACCGCCGGTTTGGCGGTTTGTCACGTGATTTAAAAAAATAAATAAATAATAATAATAATAATAATAATAATAATAATAATAATAATAATAATAATAATAATAATAATAATAATAAGTAATATATATAATTTATTTTAGTTATAAAAAATAATATATACATTAGTAATTTTTTGTAAATAAATAAAATTACTTATTAAGTAAATTAATAAAAATTTTGTACATTTAAAATTTATATTACATTAGTAAAGTTTTGTAGATTGGAACTTTACATTAGTAAATTAATAACAAAACTATACATTTGTAAATTTTTGTACATTTTAAATTTTTAGTAAAGTTTTGTAGATTGGAATTTTACATAACTATCTTTTTATACATTCAATTTTATTTTTAATACATTAGTAGTTGAATAGAAATTATAGAATTAGTGAATTACTAAATAAATAAAATTACTAACTAAAATAAGAGAGCAAACTCGTTTTTTTGTAATGAATAAAATCACCAAGTTAACAAATTACTAAGTATGTTGGTTTGTAGATTGGAATTTTACATAACTATCTTTAATTTTTATACATTGAATTTTTTTCATTACATTAGTATTTGAATAGAATTACTAAGTAAATAAAAGAGAGCAAGTAAAATAAAAGAGAGCAAGTAAAATAATTACAAGAAAGCGAATTTATTTTTTTATATATTTTAAAAAAATTTTATTACATTATCATTTGAATAGAATTACTAACTAAAATAAAAGAAAGCGAACTCATTTTTTTATACATTTAATTTTTTTTATTACATTAGCATTTGAATATAATAATTACTAAATAAATAAAATTATTAACTAAAATAAAAGAGAGCAACTAAAAAAAATTACTAACTAAAATGAAATTACTAACTCATTTTAATTACATTAGCATTTGAATAGAACTAATTGAAAAAAAAAGGAGAGGGTTTGAACCGGTTTTCCGGTTGCCTACGTATCCTCTTGGGGTTTAAGTGGAATCAAAACCTACGTAGTTCTATTACCTTTGCTTACCTTTTTTCGGACTTCCGAGTTGTTTTCGTTACCTCCTTACCTTTGCGCCTCGGACTCGGAAGTAGTGACCAGATCATCGGAGTTGGAATCCGATTTTGAGTCATAAACGGGTGCATTCCGTTGTTTCCTCTTCTCCTCCCTTATCCAATCTTGAACACATACTTGAGCCTCCAATTTGTCGGGCTTCAATTGACTTCTCTTGTAGCTTAGCATGTTTCCTCCTTGGCTAAAAGCTTGCTCCACGGCCACCGTTAATGCGGGGACGACCATAATTTATTGCACAATCTTCGTCAATATTGGATACTTTGGGGCCATCTTCTTCCAATTATCTAAAACTTGAAAACTATCACTTTCACCATCAAAATTAAAAGGAGTTGTTAGATAATCTTCAAATTCCGCACTTGCGGATGAATGTCTAGGTGTTTTTGTTCTTTTAGCTAAAATTTGTTTAGCTTTAGAAAGAATAGAAGGTGAAGAAGAGGGTGGGGGAGTTGATTGGATGGAAGCACTAGCACTTGTTTCAAATAAAGGAAGCAATATACCAATTTCAACACGAATATTAAGAGTAATAGAATTAACGTTCATAATAGAAGATAACTCTAAACATTCATAATAGGCATTTAAAAATTCGGTAACACCATCAATTTTAAGTCTAGGATCGAAAACGGCGGAAATAGGATAAACTAGGGGAATTTCATTATAATATTTTAGCCATTTTGTTTTCATTTCGGTTGTAGCATAATTAAGTGATTCTAAACCTAAAGCGGTTTGTAAAGCCTCGGTAACATTTACGGCTATTTCTAAAAAGCTACAAGAAGTTGGAATGTAAACATAACTCAACATATTAGTAGAATCACTAAAAACTTTTAAAACACTACAAATATCATAACAAGTTTGCCAAATATTTTCATCATCTAAAATAGACCAAGAAATAGATTGTGAGGAAAATTCTTGTAAAACATCTTTATAACGAAGAGTTTGACTAAGTAGTTTATAGGTTGAGTCCCAACGAGTTCCAATATCTTTTAAAAAAGCAATCGGAGGAACATTTTTTCTATACAAGTTGATCTCCATTTTTTCTTAAGTCGGTTGAATGCCAAATATGTTCAATACGTCAGTTATAGGCTCTAACATTCATGTAAAACTTTTAGGTCATCTTGAACACATAAATTTAAAATATGACATGCACATCTTTGGTGAGTAAAAGGAGTTTTTATAAGTTGACCCGCATTCCCCACCAAATTGTTTACGGCGCGGGTGTTAGCGGAAGCATTATCAAATGAGTATGAAAAAACTTGATATTGTAAATTAAATTCTTGTAAAACCGTTCTTATTAAATTAGCAATGTTGACGGCACTATGTCTTTCATTAAAATGGTGAAATACAATAACAAATTTATGCAAGTACATATCATTATCGATAAAATGTAAAGTGATGCCCATGTAAAAATGTTTTTGTGATAAAGTACTCCAAATATCACTACAAATTGAAACTTGATGCGAAAAAGATTTTAAAATCGTAAGAATTTTTTTGTTTCTTTTGTTCATAAGATTGAGAAATTAATTTCGAAATTGTTTACGAGAAGTTGGTTCAAAAGCCGGTTGAAGATAAGTAGTGTTATATTCTCTTACATTTTCATATTCCGCATAAGAAAATGAAAAAGCTTGAGATGCAATTAAGTTGACTGATCTAAAGATTCATCAACATGATTATAAGTAAATAAAGAAGATTGAGAGGAAGAGGATGCAAACCCGTGGGACAATTGAGTTTGTCCCTGTGATATTCCGAGCTTCTCCAGATGATACTTTTGCATGTGGGTTTGCAAAGTTCCGTATCTGCCCTTCGCTTTCCACTTGTACACCTTCGGACAATAATTGCACGTAACTTGGCAATAATCATCCACCACCGGACCCTTCTTGTAATGCTTCGTGAATATGTCGGAGGTGAGCATTTTCAGTGGAGGGGCTTGTCGGAATGGCCCTTCACCTTGACCTTGTGGAACTTGTGGCATTTCCGAATCCGGCATTTGAGTCTCGCTTTCTTGGGTGCTAGGAAAGAAAGCGGGACTCGGAGTGAATTCGTAGTCGCTTGGGTAATCCGGGTTTGTCATTTCACTTGATTGAAAGATCGAGAATACGAGAAAGAGAATACGAGATCGAGATTGCGAGTAGTAGTAGATAGATGAGAATGCTGGTGTGAGATAAATGAAAGAATTGTATGGTATTTATAGGAATTGTGGGTAGGAATTTTTTTTTTAATTAAACAATTATTATAAAACTAAAAAAAAAATTACACAGCCCAACGGCTCTAAGAGCCGTTGGGATTGTGGGGCCACCGGCTTATAGCCGTTGTGGGCCAAATAGCCGTTGGCATCGCCAACGGCTATTTTTTTTGCCAAATCGCAGGTTTAGGCAAAAAGAAATAAAATAAAATAAACCGGCGGTCTAAACCTAAACTGTAAACCTCCGGTTTGACCAAACCGGCGAACCTAAACCGCCGGTTTGGTCATACCGGCGGTTTGACCCGGTTCACAAACCGCCGGTTTGGCGGTTTGGTTTGAACCGGTCCCAAGTCTAGTCTTGTATAACATAAATCAATTAGTTATCATCAATACAAAATTGAGATCTCTAGTCAATTGATTTATGGACAACAAATGACACTTTTAATCCAAGCACATAAAGAACGTTTGGCATATTGGCATGACGATTGAGCCTTGAGGCGAATAGATATAATGTGATTAGCGGTGACAATAACGCTGGTAGGGAGCTTGATTAGACGCCTGAAGACCGATTGAAGGTATGCACCACAATGGATGCTGACAACCGAGCATGGGATTGAGACGGTGGTTTTAAAGGAGTGACATTGGTCTCCCCACTAGATTCATTCCACCAATCAAGATAACCAACAATATTACATCAACTCTTGGTGACATGACCAATATGAGAACAATGATCACAAACTAGCTTAGTTTTGTCAGTTTTTGTAGAAGGGCAATAACCTCGTAGATTGTTGGTAGAAAAAGCAACTTCTTCAGTAGGGCGGGTATCACGCCTAGTCACAATAGTTTTAAGACACTCTTTTTGAATTTCCAGGGAATAAACTTTGTTAATTGTAGGTAAAGATTATTGAGTAACAATATTAGATCGAAAAAAACGTAACGATCATCGTCTAAGCCTATAAGAAATTGATGCACCTCTTCCTCCTCTTTGGCCTTGACTTTTTTTTACCACAAGAGCAAGTACAACGAATCACATTGGTTTGATGAGATGTGACATCATACCATACTTTATTGAGTTTGCGGAAATAAGCACCAATTCGCTCCCCATCTTAAAAATATTTGATAAGAACAGCACAAGTTAGAATAAACGCGGACCATTTCCCACATCACACCGTTATTTGATGTCTTCCCATAATAAAAGAGTGGAGACACAATAACACACCAGTTTGCAAAGAGTGAGATCAGTGGCGACCATGATCCAACCTTGGAGCATGAAATTGGCACAAATCAAATATGGACAATCCTCCGATTTGGAGGTTCTTTAGCATCATCGTTGATGACCCAAGCTTTCGTTTAACAACAAAAGCATGGGCAATAACAATCGACCAATCTACATAATTCTACTGTACGAGAAGAATTGAACAAATTTGTTTATCAGGGTGATCCGATAGATGAAGATAGTGAAAAAATTCAGACGTAAGGGAGCTATCAATCACGCAGGTGTAAGAGATGGTAGCAACCAAGAAACGTGATTAGGGCTAGGGTTTGAGGCAAAAGAATATGATTTGAATCGTTGTTTTGATGTCATGTAAAGTTTAATAAACTCGTAAAGTCAAGTATATACATAAGGGGAACCCTTAGGTTAACCGAATAAGGAGTAAATGACAAATATAACCCTGACTCTAACAAATAATAAGGGCATATTCCTAAGTTTGGGCTCACATAAGAAAGGAGAAGAGGAGACTCACTATTGACTAGTGAAGGGAATTGACGTCAGGCTTGGAGAGTGTATTCCTTCTCTTGGAAGAAGCTAATGAACGTACTTATGACTTTGCTCGATGGTCACTCTAGTTTCATATTATAATTGTTGTCAGGCTTGGAGTAGAGTCTCACGACGATCACCATGAATCGGTGAAGAAACGAAGAGAATGAGAAGATCGGCGACGGAGAAGGAGTTGAAAGACGATTAGGGATATGAAGAGGGAGAAGAAAGGGTCTACGAACCGAAGAAATGAGGGAAGACATGAATCCTAAACCTCTTACATACATAGATCATTATAAAATGAAAGGAGATATTGACATTCACGTACCTACGCGTGGGATAATTTTCTCGTGATCGCATATGTATAAATGAACTTGTGAGAGAAAGCATAGAGAAACTGGTATGTGATGCGAACCGAGCAAGTGAAGAAAATAACGTTTTAGTGATTTAATTTATAAGCGCTTATAACTTAAATCACTAAAACGTTATTTTCAAAAATAAAGATTTGAAAAATAAAGATTTTTAATAGCATATAGCGACATTCATATTGCAAAATTTGTTACAAACGGATAAGAATAGGATCAAGAATAAAGATTTCAAAAATCAACATTATATATAAATAGATACATACATACATTACTAGAAAAGCGGGTATGTAGTGACACTTTTAATAGCATATAGCGACACCTTAAGGTGTCGCAAATATGATCAGCGACGCGCTGAAATCGTGTTACAATTTCCGCCGTCCCAATCGGCAAATGTGTCAATTGTGACACTTTAACATGTCACAGTAAATTTTGACACCTTAAGATGTCACTTTAGTGAATAATTTTACGACAGATATTCTTGTCATGTTTTGAGACATTTATGACACTTTAGCGCGACTCTCTTTGGCACTTGCTTTGCTTTTTTAACACAACTATTTCCGACACCTTAAGGTGTCATAATTTACAATTAATTTATAAAAAAATAGAATAATATAAGCATCTTATATGATTACATACATGTATATAGAGAGATATACAAAGGGAGCAAGAAAAATACAGAATAATAGATTTGAAGGAGTGGGTGTCATTTGCAGGAGTTGAATTTGCAAGGAGTGTGTGCCATTCGCTGATTACAACTCACATTTCAAACCATTTAGTTGCTCCCGCTGAGTAGAACGCTATTTCTCCATCTCATCTAACTTGTGTGTGAGCTGTGAAACTTCAGCTCTTAAGTTGGAGGATTCCTCACCTAATGTCTTTACCTTTGTTGCTTTACTTTCGAAATGATGTTCAACCTCTCTTTTCTGGTTATTCATTGTGTCGAGCTCAAATTCTCCATCCATTTAGCCACTACTCCAGTGATGTTATTTGAACTAAGGCTTTGCTTCGGTGCGCATCGTGCATTTCCCGCACATTAGAGTTATCTTTCTCCATCTCGTCTAATTTTTCTGTCAGTTGTAAAATTTGAGATTTCAAGCTTGAGGCCTCCTCACTCAATGCCTTAGTTTCTGTTGCTTTACTATCCTGCTGCTCTGCAATCTCCCTTTTCTGGTTGTTCACAAAGACGAGCTCAAGTATAAGACCATTCACCTGCTCCTCTAGTGAATTTGTTTGAAATGAGGCATTGCTTGTGTATGCGTCATGTATTTTCCGCAGAGTGGAGTGCTTTTTCCCCTCTCATCTAACTTCTCGAATAACTACGAAACTTGAGCTCTCAAGCTCAAGGCCTCCTAAACAGATCCTTGTGCCTCCGTGGCTTTACTCTCCAGTTGTTCCTCCAATTCTCTTTTCTGGTTGTTTAGTGTCGTTAAAATAAAATTAAAAAGCGATGCTCTAAGGTATCACTATTTGTGTCATTTGGTACACATAAAGGTGTCTCTATTTGTGGTGTCGTTTTTTTTGATATTTGCGACACCTACATGTGTCCGAAATTTGCGACTCATTAACATGTCTCTGATATTGCCATTTGCGACACCTATATGTGCCAGAAAATTGAGACACCTAAAGGTGTCGCAATTTAGCGAGAGTTTAGCGGATGCAAATTTTTTGCAACACATTGATATAGTGTCGGAAGAAAAGTGTCGCATATAGCCCGCGTTTCTAATAGTGATACACGATTTCTATATAAAAAGTAAAAAAAAATCGTTTACCTAACGAAATTTAACATCAACCTACTAATTAGATCAATATTAAACAGAGATCTTTTGTTAAAAAAATAAATATGCCATTGACAATATTATCTAAAATTTAAAATCTAATTGAATTAATTTTTTTAGGCCAAGGTTAAACGTTATGAAACACGTGGCAATAAGTGTGCCTCATTTAATATAAATAATATTGTGATAATCACGGTGGATGTGTAATGAGCTTGCTTTACATTTTATAACGAACATTATTAACTTCTACTTTAACTATAACGATCGTGCTAAAGTAATTTTCTTAATTTTTTTTACCCGTTTGTGCTAACGGTTGTTAGCACAATTTTTAGCCTAATAAATTTTTTTACCGATCGATAGCTATTTGCACCTATCGTTAGCCTATAAAAAAAGAAAAACGTTAGATGTAGCTAACAAGTGTTATTACTGTTTCATTGAACGTAACTAACAATCCTTAATTATGTATCTAAAGATCGTCCATTAACTAACGATTATTTAATTTGGAGCGTTCGTTCATTAATTTGACGATTCATAGAAGTTCATACTTTCAACCGAAAGAGATTATTACTTGTTCCTAAAAAAACACGTACAGTGTGTACTATCATTTTTTTTAATTGACTTGATACCTAATGGACAAATACTTTAATGTTCACATTACAATAAAATCTTGTGAAGGAAATAGGGTCTACAGTGACTTGGAGAGAATTAATTTAAAAACCGTAAAATAGCAAGACCCTTTCACCGTCATTTTAAGGTGTATACAAGTTATACTCAACATATTTTCAGGAAATCAATGTCATAAGATATAGACTCATATCTTTGGATATAAATGAGAGAAATTACCGCGCGACGGCGAAGAATTCTTTTACAAGAATCATTTTTTTGCATAATGAGGCCCCTAAATATGCGAGGTCCGGTTCATGAGAACAGGTTGCACCAACTCCGAGCCGGACCTGACAAGAATACTCTAGAACGATTAACTTTAATATATAAAAATACTCTAGAACGGTAAACTTTAATGTGAACCCTCTTTAAAGAAAAATAATTGCGAGGGCATTATCTTTTCCTTGAACCAACCAGGAAAAAAGGAGAAGAAAAAGGCTCTTACCTTCCGGCTTCCTGCTGTCTCCCATTCTTCTTTCCTCTGCTTCGATGTTGCTTCGTATCCCTTCATGTTTAGAATCACACTTGAGCTTTCCCAACACCAAAATTACCCTTTAAAATTATCTGCCTATATATATATATAGCCATATAGATCAAATTGGTCCGACTCACCACATTCAACTGCCATTGATTGTGGGTTTTGCATTAGTTGAGTTTTCTACTTAACCCGGTATGTGTTTTCTTTGCTTAGTGCTATATCATCTAACAGTATGCCATTCTCATAAGAATCATAACCTGCATCAGATTATAATTTTTAATTTTCTCAGCTGGTTATATAGAAAATGAATGTTTGTCATGCACAGAAATGCTTCGCCGGCTCTTTATTCGCCAAAAGACAAGTGACGAAACCTCCACCCACAGATGCATAAGATTATTCTCCCTTGCAACCCTTCGAGACGCAACTTGTAACTTCACCACCTTCATCGGACAAGGCGGTTTCGGAAGCGTTTACAAGGGCGTTCTCCGCGACGGAACCCAAGTCGCCGTCAAGAAGCTTCACACCCGGAGTCGAATTTACGACAAAGACGAATTCCTGCGCGTTGTAGACAAATTGTCACACATCCAACACCGAAACGTCAACCGTGTACTGGGTTGTTGTGTCGAGGGTGGTTGTCGAATACTCGTGTCGGAATTCGAACAGCTCGGCGATCTCTCCGACTTTCTCAGTGGTTCAGATGACAAACCGCTAACCAAGAAGCTACTGAGTTACAGAAAGGAGTGGGAACGCAGGGCGGGTTTGTGCATTGGTATCGCCCGAGGTCTTTCGTATCTCCAAGAGGATGTTCATCCGCATGTTATTCACGGAGATATCAAGTCTACAAATATACTTCTTGATGGGAACTTTGACCCTAAAATTGCCGACTTTGATCTCGTCGAGTTTCTCGACTATCTTGATCATAAAGTCGCTCATAAGCCGCATTCTGAGGTAAATTTGAGTTATACATGTGAAAATATATACATGTACAGCTGGGTTTAAAACCTATATCTGCATGTTAATTAATTGCAACTGTAATTGCGGGGACGTATTGGAGATAATAAGTTATCACGTTTAAAGTTGGGACATTCCGAGTCTTTGTATATAAGGTTGGGGCTCCGCTCTACCGGTCCGTTTGTGTCGGACTTTAATTTGACATTAATCACGTACACTTGCTTACAGGTAAGCGGGTCGGTAGGGTATTTGGATCCTGAATATACGACAACTCGTGTCCATACGGGGATGGCGGATGTCTATTCGTTCGGCATCATAATGTTGGAGATCATAAGCGGGAGGAACCCCTTAAGTTTTCCCGAAGAGTTTCCGGGTGATGCCGGGAGCAGATCCATGTTCAGTTGGGCTTTAGGACTAAGGAACATGAACCAGATATCCGAGATAGCGGATCCTTTGTTAATTTCTGCTCCTTTGGATGAGGTGAAGCACTTCATTGACGTGGCCATTCTTTGTTGCCAAGAGCGTTCCAATCTAAGGCCTAGGATGTCTCAAGTCGTGCATATGCTTTATGGAGGTTCTAAACTTGGCAATCAAGCAATGCGGATGCTTAAGGACACTAGATGGATGGTTGGTAAGAGATTGACTATCTATTTTTCCTCTTTGTGTGTTCATACCTATGATTTACCATATGTTGACGATGACAGATTCGTGGGTACCAAAACCACCGCTGCATTTGAATTCGAGAAGCAAAGGCTTTGCAAGTTTTACAGAAGGCGAGCCTGTCGAGATAGACGTTGATCGAAAGGAGATGATTTGTCGAGGAACATCTTCGAATGGATCTACTATGACAAAGTCCCCGGCTCAAAGTTTCAATGCAGAAAAGCAAGTGAAAATGGTGAGTGATAAGAAAGTGCAGACTCATTTCAAGAAAGTCGACAACCTCAAATACTCCCTAAACAGACAGACAAGAAATAGTGAGACAACGTTGTTGAAGACATACTCTCATCAAAATATTTCAATTGAAGCCGTCTACCCGCCATTGCTCACCGGGGTTACAATAACACGACGATCAGGGTTTACATTTTAATAGATTTACTTAACCTTGCTTCTTATCTTACCGATTTTCCCGTTTTGAGCTCCTAGCATCGTCTAATCTCTCTTCAAAACCCCCTTTGGATCTTGATGAACAAAGGTCCATCCATGGTGTTCGCAATGCCTCCTCGGAAGCTAGTTGTTAGAGTATGGGCATATGTTGGGCTTATCCTTTATTGGACCATATGTTGGGCTTATCTTTGTTTGTTAGTTTATTTTTGATCTTATCTTTTAGTATTAGTTTATTATTTTTATCTCTTTATATTTTCCTATATAAACATTGGTTCATCAATGGAATAAGACAAGCCTTTCCGATTCACAAATCTCTTCATGGTATCAGAGCACTTTCCTTAACCTACGCTTCTGCACAAAACAAAACCCTAGTTGCGCCGTCATCGCGGCGATGGCGGCAGTATCACGGAAGACTTTGTCCGCGGTATCAGAGTACACTTTGTCCGCGGTATCAGAAAATACTTTTCCCTCTATTTTCATCCTAAACACAAAACCTACCTAGGATCCAAAACTTACCTTAGGGCGCTAATTTACCAGCGTCCTAGGACCCTAGTACGCTAATCAACTTGCGTCCTAGGACCCTAGGACGCTAATCAACTTGCGTCCTAGGATCCAAAACTTACCGTAGGGCGCTAATTTACTTGCGTCCTAGGACCCTAGGGCGCTAATCAACTTGCTTCCTAGGACCCTAGGACGCTAATCAACTTGCGTCCTAGGATCCAAAACTTACCGTATCAACAAAATCGTATTTTTATATTTTAATAGCTTTATTTTTCAATTAACTACTACAATATTTTTTCCTAATTTTACTATATATATGGTTGCCATAGTGAGAAGAAAAAACCCACACCTTTGTGGCTCATGTCTCCGAGTTGGTGCTCTAATTTGATCCGTCCCGAATCGAATTGCTGCTCGAAAATTCAGAGATAGCCAACAATGACAATTCAGAGATAGCCAACGATGATGGTTGGTGCTCCATGCAATTACAACATTGGTTAACTTTTGCCGGTCGACCAACGTCTTCATTTGGTTAGCTTTTTACCCCTTATTTATTGTGTTTAGCCTAATTGATTTTGAGTTTTTAGGGTTTTTATGCGATGTGTAAATTTTAGTCATTTACCCTGAACCGGTTTACTACCAAGCAAGCAACAATATCATGGCCATGATCAACCTCCTCAAGAGTCAAAGACTTACAATTTTTAGGGCGAAATTTCTGTCTTCATGTTCTCTCAATAATTACCATAACATACAAATTATGTTAAAAAATAATTTTGAATTTGTCGATTTTTGCTTAAATCTTCATCTGTTCTCACAAAATATTTCTTTTTAATTATATCTTATTTTTTATTTTTTAATTATCCTAATTTGTGTATTAAAAAATATATATCATATTCGGTTTTTATATATACAAACGATTTGTAATTGAACACATTTATGTAAATAATTCAAATTTGTATGAGTTATATTTCTTTTTTTAGTTTAGTTTACCGTAGATAGTCCACTAAATTTTTTAGTTTAGTTTACTACTTTACTATAGAGGTAGGCAGTAACCTATTTTTCAGTTTAGTTTACTACTTTAAATGTTTTTAATCGGTTCACATTATGTTACCCATTTTAATTTTTAGCTTTTTATATATTTTATATCTATTAATGAAATGAAAATTTTCCTGCTAAAAATCAAGTAGATTTAGATATACACTTTCAAAAAGATTTAAAAAAGCTTTCATGGAAATTCAAACTTTCATGGAAATTCAAAAAAAAA
>BSUD01000004.1:23402147-23427315 GCA_033239045.1 Fagopyrum esculentum | reverse complement strand
AATAGAAAAATGATTTATTTATTTTAATAATAAATTAAAACAATGATTTTTTTAAAATTTTTTTAAAAAATCCTTATTTTAGTTATTTTTTAAATAAATTATAACGCTTATATTTTTAGATTTTGTTAAAAAATACTAATCCAATTTATATGTTTTTAAAATAAAATAAAACACTGATTATTTTTGATTTTTAAAAAAAATTATCTAATTAGTTTATTTTTAAATTAATATAAAATTTTTATTTTTTTTATTTTTTTTACTGTTTCACTTTAGTATTATAATAAATATATCATTCTTTATATTTTAATTTGTTTTTCAATTTTAGTTTATTTCTTTTTATAATGGAATTTAAAAAACTTTAATAAATTTGGGCAAAATACGAAAAACAACATAATCTTAAGGGTACCATCCGAACTTGAAAAAACTGTTGGACAAAATTCGGAATAGCCCAAACCACAAGGGTACTGTCCGAAATTTCCCTTGATTTTTTTATTGGATAAATATGGTTATCTTTTTGTATTGAAAATTAACAAATTGTGGTGTTGAAATGGAGGAGTAAATGGCGATCAAGGTCAAGGTTAAGGTCAGGTTCAACCAAAAATCAAATTTAGGCTACACAACTCCCATGAAATTTCTTTTGGTGAGGTTCATCTTCGGAAACAAGCTGTTGAATACGTGGTGGGACAACCTTGGTTTTTATGTTCCTCAACTCAATTACTTCTATTGCAGATCGGATAGGAACACGGTGGTGTAATTGTCTTTCTTCTTAGGCTATGCTACCTGCATTTGTTATGCATTTTTCCTGATGATCGGAGCTATAAGCTTCAGGGCTTCCTTGCTCTTTGTTAACCGGTTCTACTATCCTATCAAGTGCGAATGATGTTCTCTTTGTCACATCCCGAAAGTCAGTTCATGGTATGTAGAACATGATAAACTATTGCCTTCAGGGCTTCCTTACTCGCATGATGTTGTTAGACGGTTTAAGATTTTATGTGCTTTGACACGCAAAGCTCCGTGTTTGATAAATACTAAATTCCGTCTAAACAAAAGTTTAACCAAGACATAAATTTGCTAAAAGCTAACCAAGCTTCTACCTCAACACCGGTCGCTTTGATATTGTGATTGTTATACCAATCAACTTTTATTAGTTACCGACTTGGCTTGTGCGTAATTGCTCTAAAATACACGCTTGATCACAATTGAACAAACACCTTTACGAATTACGATGATGGACCCAATACTTATTTGTTGTGAATAACAATTGGAATCAAATGTTCTTACTTTAAATATCTATTGTTGTAAACAACTTACCACCGCAATATTTAGACTATCGATTTAATTTTAATTTATGTTTGTTTTGAAATCTCACTCAAATGAATATCTAAATAAACAGGAATACTAGAATTGCCACACATACTTTTAAATTGTCAATTTTGAATTCTAATTAATTACTAATTTTATTTTATGGCGTACATTTTAATATTTTATAAATATTATTTCAGTAATTTTATTTATAAATATAATTAGCATAATTTACTATCACATACGTCTGCATTTTATAATCACCACATTCTATATATTTTTGGCAACCAACGCTCTTGCCATTTTCATTATACAATATATGTCTTTTTTTAATTGATGTAAAACTATGTGTGATAATAATAGTAACATACCTAAAAATGAATACAATAGAGAATATATACAATTATACTACTAAATAAATCAGATAATTGAACTGAATGCATGAATACTATTACACAAATTTTAATATTTTATTGTTGTATTTGAACCTTATATTTAGCATATTATAATATGTATTATAAAATTAAAATTAAAATGCAAACCCGCATAAGGAGCGGATATTACACTAGTATTACTACTAAAGTAGAGTTCTCTTCTGATGACGTGGCGTTCCCCGGTGGAAGAATTTCAAAATCGAGCTCTCTCAGAAAAAGTCATAACTTTTTTTTAAAATTACCTATATAAATATTTTAAAACTAATCACCTACAATATCTCTTTAACAAATCTAACAGTTCTCTTCCTTTTTTTCTGTTTGATGTATCTCGGTCTATAGGTTTTTATTGATTTTTTTCAATGTATTTCGAATAAAATTATAAATATTTTCAATTTAAAAATCAACATATCAATATATTACTACTAAAGTAGAGTTCTCTTCTGATGACGTGGCGCTCCCTTGTAATAACCGAAAATTTTAATGTCCGTTAAACCTGAATCTAACCGAATTCCGATACGTCAATCTGAAATTAAATAAAACGAGTTTAAATTCTATCATTTTATGTGATCTTGATTCACATAAAATGATGAAACTATGTAACCGGAAATAATCTACGTACCTCCAAAATAAAATAAGAAATTACATAATACGGAATTTAATTCCATAATTATTCCCGCAAATTTCCTACCGATCCGTACGAGTAACGGGTTTTGTTTCAGCTTGTTTCTTAAAGGAAGAATAGGCCCATTTACAAGCCCACCAGCCCATATCCTTAAACTAATCCTAACCTAACCTAATTATTACGCTAACCTAATCTACCCTAATCCTATCCTCATCTCAGTGTGCCGTCTTCTCCCTCTCTCTCGCTGTGCGAACGAACAACAGAAAAAAATGCCACGCCGGATCGAGCTGCCACCGAGCCACTGCGCCGCCTTCGGTCGACCGCCCAGACACCGCCGGAACCCCGGTAAGCCTGTCGCCTTTCTCCCCCTCCTCACTCTTCCTTCCGGCTCTAGCGTGCTGCTAACCACCGCACCTTCGGACCAGGCGGATCTCTTCTATAATATCCGGAATTTTTATTCCGTTTATTTGCGTAACAAACCGGATTTCGATCAGTTGATCCATATCCGTCTACTTAGTTAGACACATTGTTTCAAAATTTATCATTTTATGTAGCTTCCCTTCACATAAAATGATAGGATCCTTATAACAAATCCTAAACTATAACATGATCAAGACAAGTCTGTGACGAAGCTGTGACAATGCACAGACAAGTCTGTGACGAAGCTGTGACAAGGCCTAGACAAATCTGTGACGAAGCTGTGACAAGGCCCAGACAAGGCTGTGACGAATTTGTGACAAGGCCCAGACAAGCTGTTGACAGCCCATCTTCCTACCTTCTGTTGCCCAGCAGCAGCTTGCCCAACGTCCGCTTCAGCCCAGCTTGCCAGCAGTGCCAGCTTCTCAGCCCAGCGTTGTCCAGCGCCTAGCTTCGGCCAGCCCAGCGTGTCCAGCAGATCTCGCCCAGTCCAGTTGCTTCACTTTTGTACTGGCCCAGCAGCAAATCGAACCCAACTGGAGGGAGAAGGTCAGCAGCGTTATCTTTCCCTCAGATTTCACGTAACAGCTATAGATTTATTTGGAAAGAAGAGATCTGTAACGTCTTTGATTACACGCAGCAACACCTTCCATTCTTAGCAAACTATCCTAGCCAGAAGACGTCTAGATTCATTGGCGTTCCTCCTGCACGGAAATATCAACAGCTAGATCTTCAATTTCCTGCCTTGCGTGACGTGCAGAATCCCGGCCACATCTTACATCCAGTAGCAACCACGATCAAGCTCTCCTTCCTCCCTTCTGCACAGCAAGTACACGGATTTGGTAGAGCCTTAGCCTCCTTAGTCTTCTAATCTGTACTACGTGGTTCTGCATCTCTAACTCGAAACTTTTCAGCGCAGCAAGGCTCTTCCGAGTAGAAGGCACAACATCTTCGATCGGATCCCTTCTGTGGATAGACATCAATCTTACTGCTGACGGGTGAACCTCTTTCCCTCCTTCTTCTACCAATTCCCCATCGAACTACGCTCAACCCTGTTTTGTACAGCCGAGTAAAGATCTATCTACCACTCCATCCCTTTTGTCATCTTCTTAGTTAAATTTTGCAGCTTACACTTCCCTTCTTGTGCTGGACTGTTTCCCCATTGATGTAGTAGTGAGATAGGCTGCAGCTTTCCCTTGGATCATTGATAAAACGAGATAAGACACACACCAGTCCGGTAAGAGACCCACTGCCTCCTGCTCCTGTTTATGACATAGATGCAACGTATGTATATATACTTTGTGATCTCCATAAGTTTAGAACCTAGAATGTGTGTATTGGAAAATATAGATTAGTGTGTTAGGTGAAAGTCGAACTAGAGACCCATAGGAAGGTGGACTGCTGTAAATATGAACAATAGAAATAAGAATGAAGAATACTTGTTTTAATCTCAGTTTATAAATGGAAAATGAGTACTATTGGGGATCAATGTTAGAGAGTTAGGTTGAAGATCCACCGTTGAAATTTTAATAGATAATAGGTGGATATATGTAATTTAGTATGTTAAAATTTGAAAAGAAATGAACGGTCGGATTAGAAGTTATAAGCTTCCAAAGTTGGGTAGTTAAGCAGTTTTTGTAAACATTGGAATTTTGGTTAAGTATAGAAAATGTAAGTGTAGTAGCCAACTTTGAGAATTTTTATAAAAATGATGGATGAACAGTTTTGAGAAATTCTTGCTCCTAAGGGTAGATGGGACATCATAGATGATCTAGAGAATTATTTCGGAATTTTTATAAGCTTCTACGAATTTCATATTTGAAGCCGAAGTTAGACCTTTACGATCTTCCGGAAAAATAGGAAAAATAGGTTAAGTGCCAGTTGTAACCAAACTAAGCTTTAGAAGTTAGAATATAACTTTGTAGTCGCAAATAAGAGTTTAGATATGAATTCCGGAAAGTTTGGAAGTTTCGGGACCAAGGGTAAAATAGTCATTTTACCATAAATTAGTACTGTAATCAGTTCTGTTCTGATAAGGTCCTCTTTCTTAGAAGTCTTAGACTTCTAATCACTTAGGAAGTGTGCTGACACACTTGCCTCATTTGACAGGCCCCGGAATTCCTACTGGTACAAATTGAATTGCACCTTTGAGAATCGAGATCTATTTAAGGTAAGTCCTTTGGGCTTACTTAGTTGATTTCTGAATATGCGCATGAATGATGATAATGATGTGTGATTGAGATGTTTAGAGTTATAGGTTATGATAGATTTTTACCGACCTATACTTGGCCTAAGAGTAACGGGCGGTGGCATTCTGCTCAGTTCGCTTGAGGGCGCTGGGGGTTTCTTTAGGGACTAGTCCACACTCGGTTTGTAGTGATGCTACCGGCGGAGGTAAGCTAGACCTACACCCAGTTGGATAAGGAACGGAGGCGAGAGCTGTTAGGAGTTCTCGTGCCACAACTGTAAAATTGAATAAGATGAATCACCTAAGTAATAGATAATAAATGGTTGTGTGCCAACATGATGTTTGTTTATATTATTCTGCGGTGTGTTTGTGCTGTTATTATTCTACTTATATTTGGATAGTTAGCTAACAGTTATTATGTTGTATAGACGTACCACAGGTTAGAGCAGATGCCGAGTGATCCGGATGGTAGTGGTCAGCCGGGGTATCGTACTTTTAGGACGTGTTGTAGTTTCTTTATTTGTGGGATTTCCAGTTGGACCTTGGTTCTTTTCTTTCTATCCGTAGTTGTTATCTTATGTTTTCCGGCTGTTGGTTGTTCTGGTCACATTCATACGTTGATAAGACTTAATTTATGATTTCCGGTTATTCCTTATCTGTGCCTTGTTATAAGATCTTGTTTAGTTGTTGTCAAACTAAGGTCGGGACCCACTATGAGGTCCTAACCAGTAACTCCCCAAGTTGTAAAATTTGGGGTGTTACAACATGGTATCAGAGCAAGGTTGGCAACAATGGTTTTTATTGATTTTTTTCAATGTATTTCGAATAAAATTATAAATATTTTCAATTTAAAAATCAATATATCAATATATTACTACTAAAGTAGAGTTCTCTTCTGATGACGTGGCGCTCCCAGTTGGATAAGGAACGGAGGCGAGAGCTGTTAGGAGTTCTCGTGCCACAACTGTAAAATTGAATAAGATGAATCACCTAAGTAATAGATAATAAATGGTTGTGTGCCAACATGATGTTTGTTTATATTATTCTGCGGTGTGTTTGTGCTGTTATTATTCTACTTATATTTGGATAGTTAGCTAACAGTTATTATGTTGTATAGACGTACCACAGGTTAGAGCAGATGCCGAGTGATCCGGATGGTAGTGGTCAGCCGGGGTATCGTACTTTTAGGACGTGTTGTAGTTTCTTTATTTGTGGGATTTCCAGTTGGACCTTGGTTCTTTTCTTTCTATCCGTAGTTGTTATCTTATGTTTTCCGGCTGTTGGTTGTTCTGGTCACATTCATACGTTGATAAGACTTAATTTATGATTTCCGGTTATTCCTTATCTGTGCCTTGTTATAAGATCTTGTTTAGTTGTTGTCAAACTAAGGTCGGGACCCACTATGAGGTCCTAACCAGTAACTCCCCAAGTTGTAAAATTTGGGGTGTTACAACATGGTATCAGAGCAAGGTTGGCAACAATGGCACTTGAAATCTTCTAAAAAGGTCATATAAGTAAATAAACAGAACCCGAAAGGGGTCTGAGTTTTCCAAAGAAGATTTTTGGTTTTAAAATGCATGCATAGTCGGGATGGGATAGAAAGTACGGATGATCACCACTACCTCCGCGGACCTCGGTATTCTTAGTATGATTATCATGGACTTTTACTGCTTACGATAGATTAGTTAGATTATAACTGTAGTTGTTACCGTTCGTGCAGATGGCACGTACTAGGGCTACACCAGCGACTGGCCGAGGTAGGGGTCGTCCCCCCTTCCCCCAGTTAGACAGGATCGAGCTGATAGGACCCCTACTGTTAGAGGGCGTGGTCGTGGAGGTAGACCTCCACTAGGGAGAGGTCGAGGACGAGTTCCTCGAAAGGATCCACCTGCAGCAAGCATGCCAAAGGCTTCTGCGGAAGAGGTAGCTGAGAGTGTAGGTCCCGAGGTCAGGCAAGAGACCGCCGCTAGGTCTGGAGCGTAGGGAGCACGTTCGACTGAGTCAGGACGTATTTCTATTGGAGCATCTGAGTATAGAGAGTACAGAGCATACGTCGAGCGTATAGAGGAGGCTGCCAGAGTTGAGAGGCTTACCCAGGTACCACCGGTGGTACCGGCCCGGTCAGTTCAGGTGATACAGGGGGTGTCTCAGGTAGGGATGGCAATTTCATCCGAACCCGACGGACACCCGATAACCCGATCCATAATAAAAGGGTGAAAACCCGACATGAAGCGGGTGAAAGCGGATGACGGATGAAGCGGGTGATGGATCGGGTCGAATTCGGATGGACCTTTCATCCACCCATCACCCGTTCCATCATCCATCCACCCATCCGACCCGTTTCACCCGCTTACACCCGTTATAAATTTAATGACTGTTTACTTGTTTAGTGATCTTTAGTTCCCTTTTGATTTATAAATTGGTGATTTACTGTTCGTTTAGCAAATTTTATACATTTTTTTAGTTCCTAGTATGATCTTATTGTATGCTATGTATTGCTAAATTTCTCTATTTTTCAAGAACTTAAACTTATAACACTTCTTGTAATATTTCACTTGGATAATTTGTGTTGACTTTATATTTATCATGTTTTTTATGGATAAGACTTTTTCGGATTGAATTTATTTTTATTATTATTAATTTTCCGCATTCGAATCCGAGTTTAATATCGATTTAAAGGAAATGCGTTGAACACCCGAATATCACCCGATCCACCCGCTTCATCCGTTGGATGCGGGTGGATCGGATGCGGGTGGTCGGTTTGGCGGGTGGCGGGTCGGGTGGGGTGGATGATATTTTCTCGCGGGTCGGGTGGCAGATAGGGTCATCCACCCACCACCCGATCCATTGCCATCCCTAGTCTCAGGTGCCGGCTGTACCTGAGAGGAGAGTTAATGCTGATAGAGCGCCTGCTGGTTCTAGAGCACCGAGACCGGATGAGTGGTTGAAGGCTTTCAACTTTCAAAAAGTTCCCTCATTCAGTGGAGAAATAGGGCTAGAGGTGGAACACTGGATAGGGAAGATAGAGACTGCTTTAGAGGCGATACGTTGCCCCGAGGATCGATAGGTGGATTTGGTGCAGACCTGTTTCACAGATGATGCTCATTCATGGTGGCGGACCATTCGTAGCCGAGTCACCAGTTGGGAGCAGATGAGGAGCATTGTTAGAGACATGTACTGTCCTGTCTCGCTGAGGAGGGAGAGATTCCAGGATTTCATTGAGGCGGGATTTGAGGATATCCCAATTGCTGCTGCCATAAAGAAGTTTCAGAAGGAGTTGACCCTACTTGGACCAACTGCACCTCCAGAAGAGCAGCATGTTTACCTTTTCTCCAGGAGATTGAGAGAGAGTACCCGATCATATCTGGTAGGATTCCGCTGTGAGACTTTGTCTGACTATCAGGATAGGGCCTCTGCTTATGAGAGAGATAGGTCAGCTTCGAGGAAAGCAATTCAGTCTAGTGGGCCGGATAAGCGGCAGAAGACAGGACATGTTGGTAGTAATGCAGCAGTAGCAGGTTATGGTCGAGGACAGACTCAGGGGAGGCCCAGCTACCACCCTACAGTTCAGACTTCCGGTAGAGATCGACAATGCTTTAACTGTGGTAGCCGCAATCACATTAAGACGGACTGCCAAAGGCCACCTACTACTTGCTTCACTTGTGGGAAGCCGGGACAGAGGGCTACTTTTTGCCGTCAGGGTAGGGCCCCTTCACAGCAGGGATCTTCCCCTACAGGTGTTGAGAAGAGTGGACAGAGACCTTCTCAATACCGAGCACCGAGTCAGTAGTAGCAACAGTACCGGGCTCCAGGACATCTTGCTTCATACAGTACGGCACAAGGATCAGGTCGTGGCAGGGGACGTGGTAGTACCACTGACACCAGAGGAGGACCATCGAGAGTGTTCGAGCTGAGGAGCACTGAGCAGCCTACAGCACCCGCGACCACAGGTACTATTTGGATCCATGACTTACCTGTGCGAGTTTTATTTGATACGGGTGCTACGCACTCCTTTATATCAGATGCATGCGTAGATAGGTTGTCCTTAGCTACAGTAGAGGGTGTACCTTTTGTAGTTGGGTTACCAGATGGGGGTAAGGTTAGAGGATCCCGAGAGATTTATGACTACCCTATTCATTTGAGAGTCCGGATTTGGTTGGTAAATTTCCTAGTCATGCCCTTAGCACATGAGGATGTGATATTGGGGATAGATTGGATGACTAGACATGGAGCAGTCTTAGATATTGGTAGGAGAACTGTGACTGTCGCCACTGAGGAGGGTCACAAAGTGATATTCCGAGGTTGGGACCTCGGAAAGTCCGGCACAGTTATCAGCGCAATGAGAGCAGCCAGACTGATAGCACAGGGTTGCGAGGCCTTCTGGTGTTATGCCATAAAGGAGCGCAAGAGCCTGACAATAGAGGAGATACCAGTTGCATGCGAGTTTGCAGAGGTATTCAGTGACGAGTTGCCAGGGCTACCTCCAAGAGGAGTGTTGATTTTAGCATTGAGTTAGAGCCGGGCACGAGACCGATCTTGAAGGCCCCGTACCATATGGCACCGATAGAGCTGCTTGAGCTGAAGAAGCAATTAGAGGAGTTAGTAGAGAAGGGCTTCATACGCCCTAGTGTTTCTCCCTGGGGAGCACCAGTATTATTTGTGAGGAAGAAGGATGGATCGATGAGGCTGTGCATTGATTACAGGGAGTTGAATAAGGTCACCATCAAGAATAAGTACCCACTACCTCGCATAGATGATCTGCTGGACCAGCTGCATAGAGCGTCAGTGTTCTCGAGGATAGACTTGAGATCGGGTTATCACCAGCTGAGGGTGAGAGACCATGACATACCTAAGACGGCATTTCGTACTAGGTATGGCCACTATGAGTTTGTAGTGATGCCATTCGGGCTCACTAATGCGCCAGCAGTATTTATGGAGTTGATGAATGGGATTTTCATCGACTTTTTAGACCAGTTTGTAGAGGTCTTCATTGACGACATCCTAGTTTACTCTAGGAGTCGAGAGGAGCATGCCGGACACTTGAGGACAATATTACAGATTCTACAGGATAGCCAGCTATATGCTAAGCTATCCAAGTGTGAGTTCTGGATGTCAGAGGTGGCTTTCCTAGGCCATGTATGTAGTGACTGCTGAGGGGATTAAGGTCGACCCGGCGAAGATTGAGTCAGTGTCTTCTTGGCAACCTCCGAAAAATGTTAAGGAGGTTCGCAGCTTTCTTGGATTGGCAGGTTATTACCGCCGGTTTGTGGAAGGGTTTTCCCTGATTGCCCGACCACTTGCTTGTCTTCTGAGGAAGACTACTCGGTTCGTCTAGTCCGAGCCGTGTCAGCAGAGTTTCGAGGAGCTGAAGAGGAGATTGACGTCTACTCCGATTTTAGCACAGCCTGAGGGTACAGAGGACTTTGTAGTGTACAGTGACGCATCCAAGCTGGGCTTGGGGTGTGTCTTGATGCAGAGGGGTAAGGTCATCGCATATGCGTCTCGACAGTTGAAGACGTATGCGGAGAACTACCCCACCCATGACCTGGAGTTGGCTGCGGTAGTACATGCTCTTAAGATCTGGCGTCATTATCTCTTTGGGGCGACCTGTCAGATCTTCACAGACCATAAGAGTCTGAAGTACATATTCACTCAGCGGGAGTTGAATAACCGCCAGAGGCGGTGGCTACAGTTGATCAAGGATTTTGACCTTGAGAATCTCTACCACCCCGGAAAGACGAATGTAGTTGCTGACGCTTTGAGTCGGAAGATGCCTCGGGAGAAGGCGATAGCCCGGTTGATAGTACAAAGACAGTTACAGAGAGACTTAGCTTGGTTGGAGGTAGAGATCCAGTTCCCCGATATAGCTCATCAGTTAGCCACCTTGGAGTTATTTCCTGATCTGTTGGGTAAGATCTGACAGAAGCAGGAGACCTGTCCGACTTTGACCCGGATCCGAGACCGGATGTCACGAGATGAGGCACCTCAGTTCACTATTGGTGCCGATGGAGTGATGAGACGTCAAGACCGTATCTGTGTGCCATCAGACAGTGAGTTGAGACAGAGGATACTAGGTGAGGATCATGCTACCCCTTACTCAGTATATCCAGGAGCGAGTAAGATGTATAAGGACGTGAGACGTTCCTTCTGGTGGGGTGGTTTGAAGCCTGATGTGGCTCGGTATGTAGCCCAGTGTGCGACTTGTCAGCAGGTCAAGATGGAGTATCGCAAGTCCGGAGGAGAGCTCCACCCACTTCCAGTATCACATTGGAAGTGGGAGGATATATCTATGAATTTTGTTACAGGGTTGAGGCTCAGCAGAGGTTTTGATGCCATTTGGGTAGTGGTAGACCGTCTGACGAAGACCGCACGTTTCATTCCGATTAAGGAAACGTGGCCGGTAAGTCGTTTAGCTGAGGAGTTCACCAGACACATTGTGAGACTCCATGGAGTACCGAGGACTATCGTCTCCGACAGGGATGGACGTTTTACCTCGAGATTTTGGCAGCAAGTACATACTACTTTGGGGACGAGTCTCCACTTTACCACTGCCTATCACCCACAAACAAACGGTCAGTCTGAGAGGACCATTCAGACCTTCGAGGACATGCTGCGGGCGTGTGTATTAGATTGGGGGCAGGTATGGCCAGATCACCTCCCACTGGTAGAGTTTTCATATAATAACAACTGGCACGCGTCTATTGGGATGGCACCTTATGAGGCTTTGTACGGGCGGAGATGTCGTACACCGTTGTGCTGGGATTAGCCTAGCAAGGTTGATGGGGTAGTACCAGACCAGATACAGGATGACATCGCCCGGATTACCTTAGTCCGGGAGCGGATGTTAGCAGCTCAGAGTCGTTAGAAATCCTACGCCGATAAACGGCGTCGACCTTTGGAGTTTAGAGTAGGTGCACAGGTGTGGTTGAGAGTGTCACCGACGAGAGGAGTCAGGCGTTTCGGCATTAAGGGGAAGCTGAGTCCCCGATATGTCGGTCCATTTGAGATCTTAGAGAGAGTCGGAGAGGTTGCCTACCGATTAGCACTGCCACTGAGATTGGAGGAAGTACATCCAGTTTTTCATGTATCTTAGCTGAGAGAGTACATACCGGATCCTAGACACGTCATCAGTCATGAGGATCTGATAGTCGAGCTAGACCACACTTTTGTGGAGTACCCAGTAGCCGTCCTAGAGTGTAGTACTAGGCGTTTGCGTTCTAAGGAGATACCGATGTTGAGGATCCAGTGGTCTAGACGAGGAGCTGATGAGGCTACCTAGGAGACAGAGGAGAGTATTAGACGTAACTATCCTGAGTTCTTTGCGGAGTTAGCCGCTACCCCAGAACCGACGGGTTAGTACTGAGACGATACTTTATATGATTTCTGTGATTATCTGTTTAAATGAGTGTTTATGTTACATGATTAATAGCATGAGTAGTTTGCATACTAGAAAAACGAGATTAAAAATTGGAGTGAGACTAGAATATACCTTTTGAGGGGAAATTGTTTGGGTAGATACCTTATTCTAAGTTTCGGGACAAAACTTATTTTAAGGGGGTACTTCTGTAATATCCGGAATTTTTATTCCGTTTATTTGCGTAACAAACCGGATTTCGATCAGTTGATCCATATCCGTCTACTTAGTTAGACACATTGTTTTAAAATTTATCATTTTATGTAGCTTCCCTTCACATAAAATGATAGGATCCTTATAACAAATCCTAAACTATAACATGATCAAGACAAGTCTGTGACGAAGCTGTGACAAGGCCCAGACAAGTCTGTGACGAAGCTGTGACAAGGCCCAGACAAATCTGTGACGAAGCTGTGACAAGGCCCAGACAAGGCTGTGACGAATTTGTGACAAGGCCCAGACAAGCTGTTGACAACCCATCTTCCTACCTTCTGTTGCCCAGCAGTAGCTTGCCCAGCTTCCGCTTCAGCCCAACTTGCCAGCAGTGCCAGCTTCTCAGCCCAACGTTGTCCAGCGCCTAGCTTCGGCCAACCCAGCGTGTCCAGCAGATCTCGCCCAGCCCAGTTGCTTCACTTCTGTACTGGCCCAGCAGCAAATCGAACCCATATGGAGGGAGAAGGTCAACAGCGTTATCTTTCCCTCAGATTTCACGTAACAGCTATAGATTTATTTGGAAAGAAGAGATTTGTAACGTCTTTGATTACACGCAGCAACACCTTCCATTCGCAGCAAACTATCCTAGCCAGAAGACGTCTAGATTCATTGGCGTTCCTCCTGCACGGAAATATCAACAGCCAGATCTTAATTTCCTGCCTTGCGTGACGTGCAGAATCCCGGTCACATCTTACATCCAGTAGCAGCCACGATCAAGCTCTCCTTCCTCCCTTCTGCACATCAAGTACACGGATTTGGTAGAGCCTTAGCCTCCTTAGTCTTCTAATCTGTACTACGTGGTTCTGCATCTCTAACTCGAAACTTTTCAGCGCAGCAAGGCTCTTCCGAGTAGAAGGCACAGCATCTTCGATCGGATCCCTTCTGTGGATAGACATCAATCTTACTGCTGACGGGTGAACCTCTTTCCCTCCTTCTTCTACCGATTCCCCATCGAACTGTGCTCAACCCTGTTCTGTACAGCCGGGTAAAGATCTATCTACCACTCCATCCCTTCTGTCATCTTCTTAGTTAAATTTTGCAGTTTACACTTCCCTTCTTGTGCTGGACTGTTTCCCCATCGATGCAGTAGTGAGATAGGCTGCAGCTTTCCCTTGGATCATTGATAAAACGAGATAAGACACACACCAGTCCATTAAGAGACCCACTGCCTCCTGCTCCTGTTTATGACATAGATGCAACGTATGTATATATACTTTGTGATCTCCATAAGTTTAGAACCTAGAATGTGTGTATTGGGAAATATAGATTAGTGTGTTAGGTGAAAGTCGAACTAGAGACCCATAGGAAGGTGGACTGCTGTAAATATGAACAATAGAAATAAGAATGAAGAACACTTGTTTTAATCTCAGTTTATAAATGGAAAATGAGTACTATTGGGGATCAATGTTAGAGAGTTAGGTTGAAGATCCACCGTTGAAATTTTAATAGATAATAGGTGGATATATGTAGTTTAGTATGTTAAAATTTGAAAAGAAATGAACGGTCGGATTAGAAGTTATAAGCTTCCAAAGTTGGGTAGTTAAGCAGTTTTTGTAAACATTGGAATTTTGGTTAAGTATAGAAAATGTAAGTGTAGTAGCCAACTTTGAGAATTTTTATAAAAATGATGGATGAACAGTTTTGAAAAATTCTTGCTCCTAAGGGTAGATGGGACATCATAGATGATCTAGAGAATTATTTCGGAATTTTTATAAGCTTCTACGAATTTCATATTTGAAGCCGAAGTTGGACCTTTACGATCTTCCGAAAAAATAGGAAAAATAGGTTAAGTGCCAGTTGTAACCAAAATAAACTTTAGGAGTAAGAATATAACTTTGTAGTCGCAAATAAGAGTTTAGATATGAATTCCGGAAAGTTTGGAAGTTTTGGGACCAAGGGTAAAATAAACATTTTACCATAAATTAGTACTGTAATTAGTTCTGTTCTGATAAGGTCCTCTTTCTTAGAAGTCTTAGATTTCTAATCACCTAGGAAGTGTGCTGACACACTTGCCTCATTTGACAGGCCCCGGAATTCCTATTATTACAGATTGAATTGCACCTTTGAGAATCAAGATCTATTTAAGGTAAGTCCTTTGGGCTTACTTAGTTGACTTCTGAATATGAGCATGAATGATGATAGTGGTGTGTGATTGAGATGTTTAGAGTTATAGGTTATGATAGATTTTTACCGACCTATACTTGGCCTAAGAGTAACGGGCGGTGGCATTCTACTTAGTTAGCTTGAGGGCGCTGGGGGTTTCTTTAGGGACTAGTCCACACTCGGTTTGTAGTGATGCTACCGGCGGAGGTAAGCTAGATCTTCACCCAGTTGGATAAGGAACGGAGGCGAGAGCTGTTAGGAGTTCTCGTGCCACAACTGTCAAACTAAGGTCGGGACCCACTGTGAGGTCCTAACCAGTAACTCCCCAAGTTGTAAAATTTGGGGTGTTACATCTTCGGCCAATAGTGACACAGCAGCCGCCGCTGTGGGTGACGACGCCACCGTTCCCCTACCGCCCTGCACGGACCTCCTGGAACGCCAGCAATCTCCGCTGTCGGTGGCGAACTACACTGCACGCCGTGCCGGAACTCGACCCTTGTCTACACCACCGTAACTCAAGTATACAGCAGCTCGTGTTCTTTTCCCCCTTACTCCTGTTCCGTGCAAGTAACCGGTTGAACCTTGTCCCTCTCGAACACTGTAGTGATTCGCCAAGACGTGCGGGAGAAGCTTACTCGAGCCGGCATACGAACGCACAAGGTCTACTGCAGACTGTGTAGGTGAGTGCAATGACTTAGAACTACTGTGTGTTTGCGGAATGTATACAGGTAGGATCGAGAGAGAAATAGACTGGTATAGAGAATTACAATGTACTGAGTATTTATATACATATATAAGTATACGCGTAAGAGAGTAGTGACAGTATGTATGCTTATACAATTGAGCAGTAGAAAGTTAGGCATGGTTAATAAATGTAATTATAACACATATTTATCTATATATATATATGTGTAATTATATATAAAACATCCTTATAGGTAACACTTCGTTAGATGTATATATATATATATATGGGAAGATAAATAAATGTATATAAAGATGGGAATAAGAAAACGGTATATACATGAGTATTTACATAGTAAGGTAACGTTTTTATACGCGGATACATATATGCGTAATAGTGGAGTAATAACAGAAAAGGAAGTAATGTTGTTCTATGTGACGAGTGTTTGAAATTAATCTTATAACCTCTAGAAACTATCCGAGAGACACTAATTATAGAAAGCAAGCTAAAAGGAATTAGTAGGATTTAAGGATAAATCTTGAGAAATTTCAACACTAAGGGTAAAATGGTCTTTTATCGTAAGAGAGCTTTTTCCGTAGTTCCTTCGCAAGAGGTTGGACATCTGGATGTGATTTTGATCTACATGCCTTAATTGACAAACGTTTGAGTTACCCCGAGTACGGACCGATTTGAGAATTGTTAGAGTGTGATTTGACTCAGGTAAGTCTCTACGACTTACTTAGCCAGTTTTTGGATATTAGTTGAGTGATAGTGGTTGTGTGTGCTATGTGTGTGATTTTAATAATAATAACTTGCTAGGACGACCGTTATTATTATGTTTAAGGCCCAAGTGTATGTATAACGGGCCGTGACATCACGCCCAGCTCTGACAGGAGACTGGGAGGTTCTCTATACCCAGACCAAGCAGGTACAAGGTGAGATGCATCGGATCCATTCCCGATGGTTACACGGGGGCGGAGGCGAGGTTTGGGAATCCCTCGTGTCACAAACTAAGTATCATTAGCGTGAATGAGTAACTTAACTTAAGATAATAAAAGGACTTGTTTGAAAGCATGATGGGTGTTTATACTTGTATGTGTGTGTGTGTGCTATTATTGTTCTTCTAATATTTAGATAACTAGCTAATGGTTTATGTTGTTGTGATTTTAGATTTACCGCAGGTTAGACCAGTAGTTGAGTGATCCGGAAGAAGTGGTCAGCCGGGTCTCCGTACTCCTTAGAGTGGGGGTTAGGGTTGTGTTTGTCGTTCTTTCTTTTGTTAAGACATTTGCTTGTTTTTCCCTTGTTTAAGTACTATAGGCTGTTAGACCGTATTGCATTCATTACCTTAAAAATACTATTTCATGAATTTCGGTTTTTCCTTATTCGTGTCTTGTTGCAAGATCCTAGTAAATATTATTGTCAAACTGAGGTCGGGACCCATTGTGAGGTCCTAACCAGTAACGTTCCGAGTTCTGAGAATTCGGGGTGTTACAACATGGTATCAGAGCTCTAGGTTGACAACAATGGCACTTGAAATCTTCTGAAAGATCGAATAAGTTTTAAGCAGAATCCAAAAGGGGTCTGAGTTTTAAAAAAGAGAACTTTTGGTTCTCAAATACATGCATAGTCTTGTTGGGAATAGAAAAGTACGGCTGACCACCACTACTACCGCGGATCTCAGGATGCTTTGTATGGCCTTTAGGTTTTACTATAGATGGACATATTGGACTTATTAGCTAGTTATATTTATAGTTTTTATTCCTCGTGCAGATGACACGTACTAGAGCTATGCTAGCTACTGGTCGAGGTAGAGGTCGTCCACCTCTCCCTCTAGCTGGACCAGGTAGGGGGGATGGGACCCCTATAGTTAGAGGACGTGGTCGGGGAGGTAGACCTCCACTAGCACGAGGTCGAGGTCGAGCTCCTCGAGAGGATCCACCAGCAGTGATCATGCCAGATGCTGGAGTGGAGGAGGTGGCTGAGAGTGTAGGTCCCGAGGTCAGGAATGAGACTGTTGCTAGGTCTGGAGCACAGAGAGCACGTTCGACGGAGTCAGGACGTGTTTCCATTGGAGTAACTGAGTATAGAGAGTACCGAGCATACGTTGAGCGTATGGAGGAGGCTGCTAGAACAGAGAGACTTACCCAGGTACCACCAGTACCGGCTAGGTCTGTCCAGGTGACACAGGGAGTGCCTCAGGTGCCGGCTGTACCTGAGAGGAGAGTTGTGGCTGATAGAGCTCCTACCGGGTCTAGAGCACCGAGGTCGGATGAGTGGTTGAAAGCTTTCAACTCTCAGAAGGTCCCCTCATTTAGTGGAGAGATAGGACTGGAGGTGGAGCACTGGATTGGACAGGTAGAGACTGCACTAGAGGCGATACGTTGTCTAGAGGATCGACAGGTGGATTTGGTGCAGACATGTTTCACTGAGGATGCTCATTCCTGGTGGCAGACCATACGTAGTCGAGTCACCAGTTGGGAGCAGATGATGAGCATTATTAGAGACAGATACTGCCTTGTCTCGTTGAGGAGAGAGAGGTTTCAGGACTTCATTGAGGCAGGATTTGAGGACATTCCGATTGCTGCGGCCATTAAGAAGTTCCAAAAGGAACTGACTCTACTTGGACCAACTGCACCTCCTGAGGAGCAGCATGCGTACCTCTTTTCCCGGAGATTTAGGGAGAGTACTCGTTCCTATCTGACAAGATTTTGTTGTGAGACTCTATTAGACTATCAGGATAGGGTGTCTGCATATGAGAGAGACATACCAATTTCGAGGAGAGCAGCTCAGTCAGACAGGCCGGATAAGCGGCAGAGGACAAGATATGCTAGTGGTAGTACAACAACTGCTGTTTTTGGACGGGGACAGACTCAGGTGTGACATAGCCATACCGCTACTGGTCAGACTTCAGCTGGTGGCTTACAGTGCCACAACTGCAGTGGCTATGGACACATCCGATCGAACTGCACGAAGCCGTCAGTGACCTGCTTCCAGTGCGGTAAGGTTGGACATAGGGCTGCATTCTGCCGCCAGGGCAAGGCTCCATCTCAGCAGGGTTCTTCCCCTGCAGGTCTATCAGGGAGTGTACAGAGACAGCCACAGTACCGAGCTCCGAGTCAGCAGCAGCAGTACCGAGCCCCTAGTCAGCAGCAGTCTTACAAGGCTCCAGGACACACATCTTCACAGAGCTCTATGGAGGGATCAGGTCGGGGCAGATGACGTGGCAGTGTAGCTGTACTAGAGGAACTCAGGCACGGGTGTTTGAGTTGAGGGACGCTGATAAGCCAGATGCACCGACTGCCACAAGTACGATCCAGATCCATGACTTACCCGTACGAGTTTTATTTGATACGGGTGCTACACACTCCTTCATATCTGATGCATGCGTAGATAGGTTTCCTTAGCTACTGTAGAGGGGATACCTTTTATGATAGGCTTATCTGATGGGAGTAAGGTAAGAGGGACTAGAGAGATTTATGGATGTCCTGTTCGCATGGGAGATCGAGACTGGCTAGTAAATTTTCTAGTCATGCCCTTAGCTCATGCGGATGTGATTTTAGGGATAGATTGGATGAGGAGACACGGAGCAGTCTTAGACATTGGTAGGAGGACAGTGACCGTTGCCACTGAGGAGGGTCATAGAGTGATATTTCGAGGTTGGGATCTCGGAAAGTCAGACACAGTTATCAGTGCAGTGAGAGCAGCGAGACTGATAGCACAGGGTTGCGAGGCCTTCTGGTGTTATGCCATGAAGGAAAGCAAGAGCCTGACCATAGAGGAGATACCTGTTGCATGCGAGTTTGCAGAGGTATTCAGTGACGACCTGCCAGGACTATCCCCACAGAGGAGCGTTGATTTCAGCATTGACTTAGAGCCGGGCACGAGACCGATCTTGAAGGCTCCGTACCATATGACACCTATAGAGATGCTTGAGCTGAAAAAGCAGTTAGAGGAGCTAGCAGAGAAGGGTTTCATACGCCCTAGTGTGTCTCCTTGGGATGCGCCAGTACTATTTGTGAAGAAGAAGGACGGATCGATGAGGCTTTGCATAGACTATAGAGAGTTGAACAAAGTAACTATCAAGAACAAGTATCCACTGCCGCGCATAGATGATCTGTTGGACCAGTTGCATGGGGCGTTAGTGTTCTCGAGGATAGACTTGAGGTCAGGTTACCACCAGTTGAGGGTGAGGGATCAGGACATACCTAAGACGGCATTCCGGACTAGGTATGGTCATTATGAGTTCGTAGTGATGTCATTTGGTCTCACTAATGCACTAGCAGTATTCATGGAGTTGATGAATGGGATATTCATCGACTTCTTAGACCAGTTTGTGGTGGTCTTCATTGACGACATCCTAGTTTACTCTAGGAGTCGAGAGGAGCATGCCGGACACTTGAGGACAGTATTGCAGATTCTACAGGATAGCCAGCTGTATGCTAAGCTATCCAAGTGTCAGTTTTGGATGCCAGAGGTGGCTTTTTTAGGTCACGTGGTGACTGCTGAGGGTATTAAAGTCGATCCGGCGAAGATCGAGTTAATATCTTCTTGGAAACCTCCTAAGAATGTTAAGGAGGTTCGCAACTTTCTAGGTTTGGCAGGTTATTACCGCCGGTTTGTGGAAGGGTTCTCCTTGATTGCCCGACCACTTACTTGTCTTCTGAGGAAGACTACTCGGTTTGTCTGGTCTGAGCCGTGTCAACAGAGTTTTGAGGAGCTGAAGAGGAGATTGACATCCGCTCCGATTTTGGCACAGCCTGAGGGTACAGATGATTTTGTTGTATACAATGACGCATCCAAGCTAGGTTTGGGGTGTGTTTTGATGCAGAGGGGTAAGGTCATAGCCTATGCATCTCGATAGTTGAAGACGTATGAGGAGAACTACCCCACACATGATCTAGAGTTGGCTGCAGTAGTCCATGCTTTTAAGATCTGGCGTCACTATCTCTATGGGGCGACATGTCAGATCTTCACTGACCATAAGAGTCTGAAGTATATATTCACTCAGAGAGAGTTGAATAACCGCCAGAGGTGGTGGTTAGAGTTGATCAAGGACTTCGACCTTGAGATTCTTTACCACCCCGGAAAGGCAAATGTAGTAGCTGACGCTTTGAGCCGGAAGATGTCTAGGGAGAGGGCGATAGCCCGGTTGACAGTACAACCACAGTTGCAGAGAGACTTGGCTTGGTTGGAGATAGAGATTTAGTTTCCCGATACTGATAGTCAGTTGGCTACTTTGGAGTTACTTCCTGATCTGTTGGATGAGATCCGACAGAAGCAAGAGACTTGCCCGACTTTGACCAGGATCCGAGACAGGATGTCTCGAGACGAGGCCCCACAACTCACTATTTGTGCAGATGGAGTGATGAGACGTCAGGACCGCGTTTGTGTGCCGTCAGACAGTGAGTTGAGACAGAGGATATTAGGTGAGACGCATGCTACCCCATACGCAGTACATCTTGGAGCGAGTAAGATGTACAAGGATGTGAGACAGTCCTTCTAGTGGGGTGGTTTGAAGCCCGATGTGACTCGGTATGTAGCTCAGTGTGCGACCTGCCAGCAGGTCAAGATTGAGCATCGTAGGTCTGGAGGAGAGCTCCACCCACTTCCAGTACCACAATGGAAGTGGGAGGATATATCTATGGATTTTGTCACAGGTTTGAGACTCAACAGAGGTTTTGATGCTATATGGGTAGTGGTAGACCGTCTAACGAAGACCGCACGTTTCATTCCGATTAAGGAAACGTGGCCGGTGAGTCGTCTAGCTGAGGAGTTCACCAGGCACATTGTGAGACTCCACGGAGTACCGAGGACTATCGTCTCTGACAGAGATGGACGTTTTACCTCGAGATTTTGGCAGCAAGTACATACTGCTTTGGGGACGAGTCTCCACTTTACCACTGCCTATCACCCACAGACAGACGGACAGTCTGAGAGGACCATTCAGACCTTAGAAGACATGCTGCGGGCGTATGTCCTAGATTGGGGACAGGTATGGCCAGATCATCTCCCACTGGTAGAGTTTTCATATAATAACAGCTGGCACGCGTCTATTGGGATGGCTCCCTATGAGGCTTTGTACGGGCGGAGATGTCGTACACCATTATGTTGGGATGAGCCCAACAGAGCTGATGGAGTAGCTCCAGATCGGATACAGGATGACATCGCTCGGATTGGCCTAGTCAGAGAGCGGATGTTAGCAGCTCAGAGTCGTCAGAAGTCCTACGCCGACAAAAGGCGTCGACCTTTGGAGTTTAGAGTGGGTGCTCAGGTGTGGTTGAGAGTGTCACCTACGAGAGGAGTCAGGCGTTTCGGCATTAAGGGGAAGCTGAATCCCCGATATGTCAGACCTTTTGAGATCTTAGAGAGAGTTGGAGAGGTGGCCTACAAATTAGTTTTACCGCCGAGACTAGAGGGTGTTCATCCGGTCTTCCATGTATCTCAGTTGAGAGAGTACATCCCGGATCCGAGGCACGTCATCAGCCATGATGATCTGACAGTTGAGCCCGATCACACCTTTGTAGAGTACCAGTAGCTGTCTTGGAGCGCAGTACTAGACGTCTGCGGTCCAAGGAGATACCTATGTTGCGGATCCAGTGGTCTAGGAGAGGAGCTGATGAGGCCACTTGGGAGACTGAGGAGAGTATTAGACGTAACTATCCCGAGTTCTTTGAGGGGATAGAGGTTACTTCTGTATCGACGAGTTAGTACTCGGATGTTGTGTTGTTTGACCATTCATGTTTTTATATTGGATTGGGTGATTCTGCTTTATGTGATACTTGTCTGTTTTTGATGGTTTAGTAGTTTCATGGTAGAAAACGAAACTGTTTAAAAAAAAAAAACTAAAATAAAAGGAAATGTGTGATTAAAGAAATGATTCTAAGTTTCGGGACGAAACTTATTTTAAGGGGGCACTGATGTAATAACCGAAAATTTTAATGTCTGTTAAACTTGAATCTAACCGAATTCCGATACGTCAATCTGAAATTAAATAAAACGAGTTTAAATTCTATCATTTTATGTGACCTTGATTCACATAAAATGATGAAACTATGTAACCGGAAATAATTTACGTACCTCTAAAATAAAATAAGAAATTACATAATACGGAATTTAATTCCGTAATTATTCCCGCAAATTTCCTACCGATCCGTACGAGTAACGGGTTTCGTTTCAACTATTTTCTTAAAGGAAGAATAGGCCCATTTACAAGCCCACCAACCCATATCCTTAAACTAATCCTAACCTAACCTGATTATTACGTTAACCTAATCTACCCTAATCCTATCCTCATCTCAGTGTGCTGTCTTCTCCCTCTCTCTCGCTGTGCGAACGAACAGCAGAAAAAAACGCCACGCCGGATCGAGCCGCCACCGAGCCACTGCGCCGCCTTCGGTCGACCGCCCAGACACCGCCGGAACCCCGGTAAGCCTGTCGCCTTTCTCCCCCTCCTCACTCTTCCTTCCGGCTCTAGCGTGTTGCTAACCACCGCACCTTCGGACCAGGCGGATCTCTTCGGCCAACAGCGACACAGCAGCCGCCGCTGTGGGTGACGACGCCACCGCTCCCCTACCGCCCTGCACGGACCTCCTGGAACGCCAGCAATCTCCGCTGTCGGTGGCGAACTGCACTGCACGCCGCGCCGGAACTCGACCCCTGTCTGCACCACCGTAACTCAGGTATACAGCAGCGCGTGTTCTTTTCCCCTTACTCCTGTTCCGTGCGAGTAACCGGTTGAACCTTGTCCCTCTCGAACACTGCAGTGATTCGCCAAGACGTGCGGGAGAAGCTTACTCGAGCCGGCATACGAACGCACAAGGTCTACTGCTGACTGTGTAGGTGAGTGCAATGGCTTAGAACTACTGTGTGTTTGCGGAATGTATATAGGTAGGATCGAGAGAGAAATGGACTAGTATAGAGAATTACAATGTACTGAGTATTTATATACATATATAAGTATACGCGTAAGAGAGTAGTGACAATATGTATGCTTATACAATTGAGTAGTAGAAAGTTAGGCATGGTTAATAAATGTAATTATAACACATATTTATCTATATATATGTGTAATTATATATAAAACATCCTTATAGGTAACACTTCGTTAGATGTGTGTGTGTATATATATATATATATATATATATATATATATATATATATATATATATATATATATATATATATATATATATATATATATAGATTTTAGTTCAAGTGAGGAGAGAGCTTGTAGATAGGAATTAGGAGGGTTGTGAGCCATTGGATGAGTTTTAAATCAAGGGCTCACACACGCTCATTATTAATGGCATTTTTGTAAATTGACTTAAAATTTGGAAAAATCCCCTACGTTCATAGATAGGTGATCAGTGTTCAGACTTTTATATGTCATTGTTTATGTTTTTATACATCGGTGTTCATAGTATTTTTATTCATCAAAGTGCCATGTTCATTTATTCTTTTGTGTTTATTTTATAATACATAGATGTTCATTTACAATATATAACCACAACAAATAAAAAAAATTCATCACAAAACGTGAAAATATGATCATAATATGTTATGTATGTGTAAAAGTTATAGATAAGTCACTAGTGTTCATACTTTTATACGTCATTGTTCATGTTTTTATTCATCGGTGTTCATACTTTTATACGTCATTGTTCATGTAAATATGATCATAATATGTTATGTATGTATAAAACAGACATCAGTGCATTGAACACTAAAAAAAAGACAACAATGCATTAAACACTATCCAAATTAATGAGCTTCATGAACTCACTTCACAAAATACTTTCCACCCTCCATAATCTTAAACGCAACTCTTGCATTACAACCACATCGATTGAAAGTTGTCTTCCTTTTGCCCGTACTATGTTTGCCATTTTTTTTACCTTCCCTTGTCCATACCAAAATACTTCCTCAACACAACATTGTTGGGTTTTTTATTACATGAAACACGAATCTCAAATTCACAAATAGAGACCTCCTATAGAAGTCCTCAACTTCCTCCACACTTAAAAATTGTTGAGCAACATGTAGCTTCAATGTATCATCACAAATTAGAACCCAATTGGTAGAGTAATTTGGAGTTACTTGTATAATAGTTCCACCTTCATTACATGTAGCGTTCGCCCTCAATCCCGACACAATGATTGGTGATGATTGCGTACCCAACATCACTGAATCTGTAAAACAATGTAAAACTATACTAGTGTAAGTTCATACTTTTTATTCTTTGATGTTCATACTTTTGTATATACGTCATTGTTCATGTTTTTATTCTTCGGTGTTCATGATTTTTATTTCATGTTCATGTAAATACTATAGACTATTTTCCTATTAGACATTTTGTCGAACAATTGGCGTGCACACTAAAAAAAGCTTATAGATTGTTTCAATTGGAAGTATTAGACAAACTCAACATATGTATATACATACATGATCTCAATCAAACCTATCAAAACAAAAACTGATTCAACAAATTTGATTTCAAAAATAAATATCAATCATAATGATTCCTAAACTATAAGAATGAAAAACCTAAACCTTGAGAATAGAAATTTCGAAGAGACAATACCTCAACCGTCTTGTATTCTCTTTGATTTCATCATTTTTATATAATCCGTCTTTGATTTGGTTGAAAATCGGCCAAATATAGGGCTTGTTGATTGAAGAATGTGAGAGTGTTGTGATTTGTGAGTCGGTCGATCAACGAGAGTGTTGAAGTGTTGTACTCTTTTTTTTTTTTTTTTTTTTTTTTTTTTTTTTTTTTTTTTTTTTTTTT
>BSUD01000004.1:23203621-23401973 GCA_033239045.1 Fagopyrum esculentum | reverse complement strand
ATATATATATATATATATATATATATATATATATGGGAAGATAAATAAATGTATATAAAGATGGGAATAAGAAAACGGTATATACATGAGTATTTACATAGTAAGGTAACGTTTTTATACGCGGATACATATATGCGTAATAGTGGAGTAATAACAGAAAAGGAAGTAATGTTGTTCTATGTGACGAGTGTTTGAAATTAATCTTATAACCTTTAGAAACTATCCGAGAGACACTAATTATAGAAAGCAAGCTAAAAGGAATTAGTAGGATTTAAGGATAAATCTTGAGAAATTTCAACACTAAGGGTAAAATGGTCTTTTATCGTAAGAGAGCTTTTTCCGTAGTTCCTTCACAAGAGGTTGGACATCTGGATGTGATTTTGATCTACATGCCTTAATTGACAAACGTTTGAGTTACCCCGAGTACGGACCGATTTGAGAATTGTTAGCGTGTGATTTGACTTAGGTAAGTCTCTACGACTTACTTAGCCAGTTTTTGGATATTAGTTGAGTGATAGTGGTTGTGTGTGCTATGTGTGTGATTTTAATAATAATAACTTGCTAGGACGACCGTTATTATTATGTTTAAGGCCCAAGTGTATGTATAACGGGCCGTGACATCACGCCCAGCTCTGACAGGAGACTGGGAGGTTCTCTATATCCAGACCAAGCAGGTACAAGGTGAGATGCATCGGATCCATTCCCGATGGTTACACGGGGGCGGAGGCGAGGTTTGGGAATCCCTCGTGTCACAAACTAAGTATCATTAGCGTGAATGAGTAACTTAACTTAAGATAATAAAAGGACTTGTTTGAAAGCATGATGAGTGTTTATTCTTGTATGTGTGTGTGTGTGTGCTATTATTGTTCTTCTAATATTTAGATAACTAGCTAATGGTTTATGTTGTTGTGATTTTAGATTTACCGCAGGTTAGACCAGTAGTTGAGTGATCCGGAAGAAGTGGTCAGCCGGGTCTCCGTACTCCTTAGAGTGGGGGTTGAGGTTGTGTCTGTCGTTCTTTCTTTTGTTAAGACAGTTGCTCGTTTTTCCCTTGTTTAAGTACTATAGGCTGTTAGACCGTGTTGCATTCATTACCTTAAAAATACTATTTCATGAATTTCGGTTTTTACTTATTTGTGTCTTGTTGCAAGATCCTTGTAAATATTGTTGTCAAACTGAGGTCGGGACCCATTGTGAGGTCCTAACCAGTGATGTTCCGAGTTCTGAGAATTCGGGGTGTTACATCCCCGGTGGAAGAATTTCAAAATCGAGCTCTCTCATAAAAAGTCACAAAAATCTTTTTTCAAAACCTATATAAATATTTTAAAAACTAATCACCTACAATATCTCTTTAACAAATCCAATAAATCTCTTCCTTTTTCTTTTTGAAGTATCTCGGTCTATAGGTTTTTATTTTTTTTTCCAAATGTATTTTGAATAAAATTATAAGTATTTTCAATTTAAAAGTCAATATATCAATATCTATATCTTATATCTATTATAACAGAAGCCTCTATTGCCACGTGTCAACGTCAGGTTTCTCGAAGCCTAAAAACTTATTTTAAAAAGTGATTTCTAAATGTTAATATAAATTGAAAATTGATTTTTAAATTTTTAAAAAAATATTTAAATAAATAGTTTTATAAAAATAGTTTTTAAACTTTTACGAATTTTTTTTACCAACAAGCATATCTTAACAAATCAATTTAAAAATATAACTAATTAGAAGAGATAGATACTTAAAAGAGAATTAAAAGTCATAATATTGAATATAATTTATTTTTCGGATTTTTATTTTACAAAAATATACATATAAATTTCTACGTATTAAATATTTATTTAAAACTGAACCCGCACAAAGTGCGGGTAATACACTTGTATACTACTTAAACACATTACACTAATTATGACGTGACGCACCCATAGTTTTTTTGGATTAAATATTTTACTTAATTAAGAATTAAACTAATAAATCTTTTTTTACTAAAGAAAAATCTGAAACAAATCTTTTTTTTTTAAACTAATCTTTTATAGAATTAATCCAAAAAGTTAAGTATATCAAGTTTTAGACTTCTCCGGTACGTTTTATCAAAACAAAATCTAAAACAAATATTTTTTAACTAATCTTTTAAACAAATTAATCCAAAAAGTTAAGTATATCACGTTCTAGACCTCTCTCATACGTTTTATCAAATTACAAAAATATCAAAATCTAACAAAATCTACTAATTCCACAATTTACGTTGGTTGATCATAAAACCTAAACTTATCTTGTACGTTTTACTTCTCCTCCACGTTTTATCTCTCACGCTATATATGTTGATAATACTCCACATTTTAGCCCGTTTTCTATTTAATTAAAAGTCTGTTTAGATATGTCGGGCTACTAACTCACCTTCCAACAAAAAATTAATTTTAATCGTAAACATACATAAATTTCAACATGGAGAACTGTGACGCTGGGTAGTAGTTTGGAAAAAAAATATTTTAATAAATACCCGCACAAGGTGTGGGTTATACACTAGTCAGGTACTAAAATTGATTCCAACACGTTCAACTAAAAGATGAATTTTGAGTTGTAGTTTAAATCGACACAACCTCATATATTTTTGTGAGTGTGCATTATATATGTATATATATATATATATATGTATATATATATATGTATATATATATATGTATATATATATGGATATATATATATATATATATGTATATATATGTATATATATGTATATATATATATATGTATATATATATATATATATTTGTAGGTTCTGTGTGAGGAGTCTCCTTGTAGAGAAAAGTGAAGAGAAATTTTGTTAATTTTACTATAAGTTTATTTTATTTTTGGTATCACTCGTCATTTTTTTTTCCGGATTGTAAACAAAAAATTTGTTATTTTTTAGGATAAAAGTGCAAATTTGAAACTTTATAAAATTGAACTCGACAATACAATTTTTTTTTCTTTTCTCTTCACCCCCTTTCCACAAGGAGCATTCTCACCTGAACCAACCCCTATATATATATATTAAAAACATTAAACCGATAATGTGACTTGAGCTTACACTTTAGGTGTTTGATGAAATGATTAAGAGATATCGGTGTAAGAAAACAATAACCACAAACTTTAAGATAATGAAAGGCTGATGTAGTATCTCTATCTACAAGTAAAATAAGGATTTGAACATTAAATGAGTTAAAACATCAACCTTTAACTTCTAAAACTGCCGTTTAATTAATAGGCTAGTTTGGTTAATAGGCTTTTTTGGGTTTTAAGTTTAGTAAGTACCCTTTTTGGTTTTTTATTTAGGTAAATATACCCCAAATTCTTTTTTTACCGTAGAACCCTACTTCCGCAACCGTTATCTTCTTCTCTGTCTTCTCTTCGCTTGCTTTCTCTCTCAAGAATGACGACTTCCCCTACGGAATTGGGTCACGACTCCGGATCCGCCTTCATTGCCGCTGTAAGAGCCTTAGTCTTCGAGAGATCCCGCACCTACGCCTCAACTGAGACACAACTGCTGTGTGCCTTTGGAATTGCAGTGGGCTGCTTCTGCGCCCTGGTTGGCCGCTCCTGCGGGCCTGTGAGCCGCCCCAGCGGCCATGACATCAGCCCCTGCGGTTTGTGGCGGTTTACAACCGCCTTCTTTGACCCGAGCCTTGCTTTTTGACCTCTTCCTCTTTCATAATCTCTTCTTCTCCTCCAAATGAGTGTTTACCCCATTCTCTCTCATGCTCCTGTTACGCTAGGATTGTGTAGCACAAAAAGCTTTAAATTTATAACTCGAACTAAATCCTAAACTACCTAGCGAAACCCGCAATGTACGGGTCGTTATGTAGGAAGGAAAGTATTCCGAGGTCGAACACAAGGACTGAGGCGAAATCAAGTCATTCAATGATCAAAGATAGTGCAAATCTAGTCTAAGAAAAGAGAAAGAAATAAAGAAATGAAAATGATGATATTTTTGGTTGAGTTTTTGTGGTGATCAAGCAAGGATCACAAATCAAGCAAGGTAATAAAACAAACTAACAACTCAAGATAGCAAAACAAACAAGTGACACAAACACAAGATATGAGATCAAAGATAGAAAAAGAGGATTCTAGAGGTCAAGATTTCCGGTTATGGCGTTGGACTCAAGCTTCTAAAGATTCTAAGGACAAAACTGCGGTGTTGGGAAAGGGTGTTTCTCTAATGGAAGCAATTACCGGGTAAGTCTCATGCTTCACTAATCCCGCACCAAACTCCTATTACCGGGTAAGTCTCAAGGAGGTTAAATAGGGAATTCTACACAAACCGGACACTACTTAAGGGGCAAACCTCTCCTTACCAGGTAAGTCTCGGAAAAGGTAAGTCTCAAGCAATAATCCCAGCACACTCAATCCAATAGCGGCTTGTGAGGCTCACTACTACCTAGAATTCATCATCTTAGGTATCTAAGATCGGAAATCACCGGGTAGGTCTCTTTCCTCACTTAGTTTGCTAGCATTAGGTCACCGTAAGCTATATCATGCTCAACAAACACTAGGATTTCAACAATCTAACATCCTAACATACAGATTCATCAATTAAAGAGCAACAGAAGGAAAAATCGGGTGGATCATAGTAAAAATCGGCCGATTTACAATGAAGAACAGGTCGATTTTTATGTCTGAGTTAGGTTTTGTGCATACGAATCATCCTAAACTAACATATAAGTCCATTCTATCATCATCCAAGCAATAACCATCAATCCATCACTCCAGAATCACAACAAACTAGCCAATAACATGCATTTCAAGATCTAAAATCATCATACAAGCATACATGGAATCCATAGCAAGAAGATGAAGTAAGGAGATGAAAGCAATGAAACTTAGCTAGATTTGAGCTCAAAACAAGTCTTTCAACAAACCAAATGTAGCTCCAAGTCGGATCTTACAACCTTCAACAAGCTTCTTCACAAAAATCACTCAAATCTCACTACGAAATTGAAATCTACACTAATCTCTCTCAAGAACACCCACAAGAGTGTCTTGAAGAGAGCTCCCAATTGGAAGATTCTTTAGAAGATGCTAGAGGATGTGGGAGAGGGAGAGAATCAATGGGAGTCAGCAACAGCTTTCAAGGACCACTTATATTCTCCATCAAGAGCAAGGCCGGACAAGAGATCGTGGGACATGTGGCTTAAGCTGTCAAAGGCCCAAAAATCGACCCAGTAGGAAAAAATTGGCCGATTTTCCTGGGTGTAGGTCGATTTTCTTCAACAGAAACTTGTTATGATCATCTAGCCATGAGTTGCTCCAATGCTTGCACCAACAAGGGTCCTTGTGTCCTTCATTGCTCCAAATATGTTCCTTCAAGGTCTTGGATATATACCACCATGAGGCTTGATCCTCGAATGTATCGATTAGTGTCCAAAAGATCCCCGAAATACCTACAAAACCGACAAAAGCTCGTGTAGACGTCTTTTCTAGAAATATGCATGAACTAAGCGTAAACGTTGTGAACTAGTGCTAAAACGTGCATGAATAACGGGAAAAACTATCTAAATGTATGCCTATACTAACGTCATAAATCACGTTATCAAAATACTCCATACTTAAGATTTGCTCGTCCCCGAGCAAGACCCAACTATAGACTAAGAGATGACGTGATTTATGCATGCAAAAAAACAACAAAATCTTTTTGGAATTGTGCTTCTAACATTGGATCACCTTCATAGTCATGTTTCATAGCAATGGATAAGCAATCATGCATCAAATGAGTGAAGGCATGGAAAGACAATTATACTTAACTAGAAAGCATGCATGAGAGGTGAAAATGAAGAAGTCAAGATGATCATGAGTATGTCCAATCTAGATCACTAAGTCTTGCACACATGCATTTAGGTCACAAGGACTTAGAAAAGAAGAGGCTAAGAAACGTTGTGATTAGGTGGGAATTTTTAGGGCCATGTGGTGCAAATCCGGAAAAGGAACTAAACAACCACAACTTTTACATTTATACTTCATCCACCAAGGTGTATTTTTCTCCTTCTTTTCTTTTTCGTTTTCACTTATTTTGAGACAATGGCATTGGTGTACAAAAGCCGAAACCTTGGTGATTAGCCGTCCTCGGGTTTTTTTATTTTTCGAGGTGCATCCACACCGGGCACACATACCAAAGCTCGTTAGGACTATCGGTTTATTTGACTTTGGCAAGGCACAAACACCCGATTATGTGAAGTGTGCCGAGTTACTTGTCATTTAAACCAACATCCCCAAACCTATATTGTTTTTCTACACTTTTCACAACAAATTCAGCACTTCATTCACATCATTCTTTCATCAACAACTTCACCCCACACTTGCTTTTCACACACATCAACACACTAGCATGCTCCTAGTCCCGGATGGGTCAAAAGAGGTAAAATTTTTCATCAATTGAGGTGCTCAAACAACATGATCAAGATGAGAAGTAGAGAAAGATGAATTGCCTTAATCACTCCTAAATGATGTGCAAGAACTAGCATGTAATTTCGACTTTCAATCCTCAATTCAATCAAGGCAAACATTCATGATCACAATTCACACATGGAATTCAAGATAAGTACTTCAAGTCCACATATGCATACATCAATTTAACACATAAGGCCATCCATAGCCAATCCACAAGACAATATTCATCATTAGGGTCATATCCAAGCCTTAGAAGCACTAAAAATTTTAAAATTTTCTGAAATTTTTTTTTTGATTTTTCGAAATATGTATGTACAATGCAAGACATAATGAAACGTGTGACAAAATTAAACTATCCTAGATGCTAATCATGCAAGTGATCATGAAAACCCCACCCCATACTTAGAAACACATTGTCCCCAATGTGGAAACTAAATAAAGAAGTGAAAGAGAGTCCTCACAATGTAAAATTGGTGATACTTTGGTATTTCGGTTCACATTGGATGATGATGGTGGATGATTGATCAAGGATGGTAGAGAGCTCTTGATGTTCATTATGGCGTCGGAACCCGCGCTTGGCACCGCAAGCCGTCCAAGTTCCACGTCCGCTCCACCCATACTTGATTGGAGATCATCACTTTCCTTTACAAAGGAAAAATCGGACCAACTGCCCAGGAAAATCGGCCGATTTTCATGATGAACAGCCCGATTTTTCTGGGTGATTTCCCCCTCGTCCATGTGTTTGGATCTTGTACCTTCAACAGTTCCATGAGGCCTTCACATGACCTCCAACATCTCGTCATACACGACAATCAACAAGATCTAGCACCCAAAAACACAAAAGAAAAACAAAGCACACCAAAAGCAAAATCAAACAAAAACAAGAAAAATAAAAGGGAAAGACATGTACCAATGGGTTGCCTCCCATTAAGCGCTTCTTTAAGGTCATTAGCTTGACCAAACTCCGAGGATGTGTCAATCCACCTCGAATACCATGGTTTGCTTGAGGAGTCCAAGCAACCATCGCTTTCCGGCATCCATGATGACAAGCAAGGGCCACTTGATGCCCAAATAAGCTTTAAGTTCTCTCTTCACCGGTGGGTAGTAGACTCCTTCATCACCGCTCCTTTGATGATAGTATGGAGTTGCAACCATAGGTGCCACCCCATACTTAGACAATTGGTACTCCGCGGTCATACCGGTGAGATGCTTGTCATCCTCATCCTCTATGATCCAAAGAAGGCCGGTTCTTGGAAAGAATTCTTCATTGAGGCGCTCCATAACCATCATGGATCCATCATGCTTGCCTCCATCATTCAACATGGGAGACTCCTTAGGAAAGGGACTCCAATCTTCGGGTGTACTCCGGGCAAGCAAGGGGGGATTTGAAGGAGTTGAAGTTAACTTAGGGCTTTCCCTCGTGAGCTCTTCGAGTGTGGTTCCGGGGTTGATGGAAAGGATGTCCGGGGGTGAGAATACTTCATTGCACTCCTCCAAAGGTGAAGGAGGTGGAGGTAAGCCTTGAAGGATGGTAGGATCTCCTAGCATAAGAGCATGCCTAATCTCCTCAATCTCCCTCCTCAATTGTTCTTTTTTCTCGACATTCAATCTTCTTGCATCCTCTAGGGCCAAATCCCTTAGCCACAATTGCTCCCGAGCTTCATTCAACTCTTCCTCAAGGTCTCTATTTGTTATGGTTGAATCGGGTAGTCCTTGGATCTCCTCATGGTGAACCTCCTCTTGTTGAGATACTTCCACTTCAAGCACCACATGTGCACTCGAAATGGAAGAAAGGTTGCTCTCTAGATTATCCATCTTCCTCAACATTTCTTCTAGCATTGACTCCAATCGATCATTGTGAGGTTGATGGTGAGGTCCCACATAAGGCAATGTAGTCATGTGAGCTTGATCATGGGATTCATGATAGGTATTAAACTCCTTCCAATACTCAAACTCATCATGTAGAGGTCCTAGATCTTGGCTTTCCATCCACTCCTCATACTCCATGTCGTCAAGGTCGTCTTGGAGGTACAATCCGTCCATGGCAAACATGAAAAGGCAAAGACAAAAACAACACAAGATCAAAAGTAACAAGAAAGATAAACACTAAAAACGATCAAAAGCAAATGACTCAATCTAGACCTAGTCCCCGGCAACGACGCCAAAAACATGTTACGCTAAGATTGTGTAGCACAAAAAGCTTTAAATTTATAACTCGAACTAAATCCTAAACTACCTAGCGAAACCCGCAGTGTACGGGTCGTTATGTAGGAAGGAAAGTATTCCGAGGTCGAACACAAGGACTGAGGCGAAATCAAGTCATTCAATGATCAAAGATAGTGCAAATCTAGTCTAAGAAAAGAGAAAGAAATAAAGAAATGAAAATGATGATATTTTTGGTTGAGTTTTTGTGGTGATCAAGCAAGGATCACAAATCAAGCAAGGTAATAAAACAAACTAACAACTCAAGATAGCAAAACAAACAAGTGACACAAACACAAGATATGAGATCAAAGATAGAAAAAGAGGATTCTAGAGGTCAAGATTTCCGGTTATGGCGTTGGACTCAAGCTTCTAAAGATTCTAAGGACAAAGCTGCGGTGTTGGGAAAGGGTGTTTCTCTAATGGAAGCAATTACCGGGTAAGTCTCATGCTTCACTAATCCCGCACCAAACTCCTATTACCGGGTAAGTCTCAAGGAGGTTAAATAGGGAATTCTACACAAACCGGACACTACTTAAGGGGCAAACCTCTCCTTACCGGGTAAGTCTCGGAAAAGGTAAGTCTCAAGCAATAATCCCAGCACACTCAATCCAATAGCGGCTTGTGAGGCTCACTACTACCTAGAATTCATCATCTTAGGTATCTAAGATCGGAAATCACCGGGTAGGTCTCTTTCCTCACTTAGTTTGCTAGCATTAGGTCACCCTAAGCTATATCATGCTCAACAAACACTAGGATTTCAACAATCTAACATCCTAACATACAGATTCATCAATTAAAGAGCAACAGAAGGAAAAATCGGGTGGATCATAGTAAAAATCGGCCGATTTACTATGAAGAACAGGTCGATTTTTATGTCTGAGTTAGGTTTTGTGCATACGAATCATCCTAAACTAACATATAAGTCCATTCTATCATCATCCAAGCAATAACCATCAATCCATCACTCCAGAATCACAACAAACTAGCCAATAACATGCATTTCAAGATCTAAAATCATCATACAAGCATACATGGAATCCATAGCAAGAAGATGAAGTAAGGAGATGAAAGCAATGAAACTTAGCTAGATTTGAGCTCAAAACAAGTCTTTCAACAAACCAAATGTAGCTCCAAGTCGGATCTTACAACCTTCAACAAGCTTCTTCACAAAAATCACTCAAATCTCACTACGAAATTGAAATCTACACTAATCTCTCTCAAGAACACCCACAAGGGTGTCTTGAAGAGAGCTCCCAATTGGAAGATTCTTTGGAAGATGCTAGAGGATGTGGGAGAGGGAGAGAATCAATGGGAGTCAGCAACAGCTTTCAAGGACCACTTATATTCTCCATCAAGAGCAAGGCCGGACAAGAGATCGTGGGACACGTGGCTTAAGCTGTCAAAGGCCCAAAAATCGACCCAGTAGGAAAAATCGGCCGATTTTCCTGGGTGTAGGTCGATTTTCTTCAACAGAAACTTGTTATGATCATCTAGCCATGAGTTGCTCCAATGCTTGCACCAACAAGGGTCCTTGTGTCCTTCATTGCTCCAATTATGTTCCTTCAAGGTCTTGGATATGTACCACCATGAGGCTTGATCCTCGAATGTATCGATTAGTGTCCAAAAGATCCCCGAAATACCTACAAAACCGACAAAAGCTCGTGTAGACGTCTTTTCTAGAAATATGCATGAACTAAGCGTAAACGTCGTGAACTAGTGCCAAAACGTGCATGAATAACGGGAAAAAACTATCTAAATGTATGCCTATACTAACGTCATAAATCACGTTATCAAAATACTCCATACTTAAGATTTGCTCGTCCCCGAGCAAGACCCAACTATAGACTAAGAGATGACGTGATTTATGCATGCAAAAAAACAACAAAATCTTTTTGGAATTGTGCTTCTAACATTGGATCACCTTCATAGTCATGTTTCATAGCAATGGATAAGCAATCATGCATCAAATGAGTGAAGGCATGGAAAGACAATTATACTTAACTAGAAAGCATGCAATGAAATGTAAAGATGAAGAAGTCAAGATGATCATGAGTATGTCCAATCTAGATCACTAAGTCTTGCACACATGCAAGTAGGTTATAAGGACTTGTAAAATAGAAGGCCAAGAAACGTTGTGATTAGGTGGGAATTTTTAGGGCTATGTGATGCTAATCCGGGAAAGGAACTAAACAACCACAACTTCAAATTTTCTTATCAACTTCCCTCAAGTGTATATTTTTCTTCATTTTCTTTTCTTTCTTTTATTTTTGAGACAATGGCATTGGTGTACAAAAGCCGAAACCTTGGTGATTAGCAATTCTCGGGCTTTTTCTATTTTTCGAGATGCATCCACACCGGGCACACATACCAAAGCTCGTTAGGACTATCGGTTTATTTGACTTTGGCAAGGCACAAACACCCGATTATGTGAAGTGTGCCGAGTTACTTGTCATTTAAACCAACGTCCCCAAACCTATGTTTTTGTCTACACTTTCACAACAATTTCAGCACTTCATTCACATCATTCTTTCATCAACAACTTCACCCCACACTTGCTTTTCACACACATCAACACACTATCATGCTCCTAGTCCCGGATGGGTCAAAAGAGGTAAAATTTTTCATCAATTGAGGTGCTCAAACAACATGATCAAGATGAGAAGTAGAGAAAGATGAATTGCCTTAATCACTCCTAAATGATGTGCAAGAACTAGCATGTAATTTCGACTTTCAATCCTCAATTCAATCAAGGCAAACATTCATGATCACAATTCACACATGGAATTCAAGATAAGTACTTCAAGTCCACATATGCATACATCAATTTAACACATAAGGCCATCCATAGCCAATCCACAAGACAATATTCATCATTAGGGTCATATCCAAGCCTTAGAAGCACTAAAAAGTTTTTTTTTAATGGGATTAAAGAAGCGCTTAATGGGTTGCCTCCCATTAAGCGCTTCTTTAAGGTCATTAGCTTGACCAAACTCCGAGGATGTGTCAATCCACCTCGAATACCATGGTTTGCTTGAGGAGTCCAAGCAACCATCGCTTTCCGGCATCCATGATGACAAGCAAGGGCCACTTGATGCCCAAATAAGCTTTAAGTTCTCTCTTCACCGGTGGGTAGTAGACTCCTTCATCACCGCTCCTTTGATGATAGTATGGAGTTGCAACCATAGGTGCCACCCCATACTTAGACAATTGGTACTCCGCGGTCATACCGGTGAGATGCTTGTCATCCTCATCCTCTATGATCCAAAGAAGGCCGGTTCTTGGAAAGAATTCTTCATTGAGGCGCTCCATAACCATCATGGATCCATCATGCTTGCCTCCATCATTCAACATGGGAGACTCCTTAGGAAAGGGACTCCAATCTTCGGGTGTACTCCGGGCAAGCAAGGGGGGATTTGAAGGAGTTGAAGTTAACTTAGGGCTTTCCCTCGTGAGCTCTTCGAGTGTGGTTCCGGGGTTGATGGAAAGGATGTCCGGGGGTGAGAATACTTCATTGCACTCCTCCAAAGGTGAAGGAGGTGGAGGTAAGCCTTGAAGGATGGTAGGATCTCCTAGCATAAGAGCATGCCTAATCTCCTCAATCTCCCTCCTCAATTGTTCTTTTTTCTCGACATTCAATCTTCTTGCATCCTCTAGGGCCAAATCCCTTAGCCACAATTGCTCCCGAGCTTCATTCAACTCTTCCTCAAGGTCTCTATTTGTTATGGTTGAATCGGGTAGTCCTTGGATCTCCTCATGGTGAACCTCCTCTTGTTGAGATACTTCCACTTCAAGCACCACATGTGCACTCGAAATGGAAGAAAGGTTGCTCTCTAGATTATCCATCTTCCTCAACATTTCTTCTAGCATTGACTCCAATCGATCATTGTGAGGTTGATGGTGAGGTCCCACATAAGGCAATGTAGTCATGTGAGCTTGATCATGGGATTCATGATAGGTATTAAACTCCTTCCAATACTCAAACTCATCATGTAGAGGTCCTAGATCTTGGCTTTCCATCCACTCCTCATACTCCATGTCGTCAAGGTCGTCTTGGAGGTACAATCCGTCCATGGCAAACATGAAAAGGCAAAGACAAAAACAACACAAGATCAAAAGTAACAAGAAAGATAAACACTAAAAACGATCAAAAGCAAATGACTCAATCTAGACCTAGTCCCCGGCAACGACGCCAAAAACATGTTACGCTAAGATTGTGTAGCACAAAAAGCTTTAAATTTATAACTCGAACTAAATCCTAAACTACCTAGCGAAACCCGCAGTGTACGGGTCGTTATGTAGGAAGGAAAGTATTCCGAGGTCGAACACAAGGACTGAGGGGAAATCAAGTCATTCAATGATCAAAGATAGTGCAAATCTAGTCTAAGAAAAGAGAAAGAAATAAAGAAATGAAAATGATGATATTTTTGGTTGAGTTTTTGTGGTGATCAAGCAAGGATCACAAATCAAGCAAGGTAATAAAACAAACTAACAACTCAAGATAGCAAAACAAACAAGTGACACAAACACAAGATATGAGATCAAAGATAGAAAAAGAGGATTCTAGAGGTCAAGATTTTCGGTTATGGCGTTGGACTCAAGCTTCTAAAGATTCTAAGGACAAAGCTGCGGTGTTGGGAAAGGGTGATTCTCTAATGGAAGCAATTACCGGGTAAGTCTCATGCTTCATTAATCCCGCACCAAACTCCTATTACCGGGTAAGTCTCAAGGAGGTTAAATAGGGAATTCTACACAAACCGGACACTACTTAAGGGGCAAACCTCTCCTTACTGGGTAAGTCTCGGAAAAGGTAAGTCTCAAGCAATAATCCCAGCACACTCAATCCAATAGCGGCTTGTGAGGCTCACTACTACCTAGAATTCATCATCTTAGGTATCTAAGATCGGAAATCACCGGGTAGTTCTCTTCCCTCACTTAGTTTGCTAGCATTAGGTCACCCTAAGCTATATCATGCTCAACAAACACTAGGATTTCAACAATCTAAAATCCTAACATACAGATTCATCAATTAAAGAGCAACAGAAGGAAAAATCGGGTGGATCATAGTAAAAATTGGCCGATTTACTATGAAGAACAGGTCGATTTTTATGTCTGAGTTAGGTTTTGTGCATACGAATCATCCTAAACTAACATATAAGTCCATTCTATCATCATCCAAGCAATAACCATCAATCCATCACTCCAGAATCACAACAAACTAGCCAATAACATGCATTTCAAGATCTAAAATCATCATACAAGCATACATGGAATCCATAGCAAGAAGATGAAGTAAGGAGATGAAAGCAATGAAACTTAGCTAGATTTGAGCTCAAAACAAGTCTTTCAACAAACCAAATGTAGCTCCAAGTCGGATCTTACAACCTTCAACAAGCTTCTTCACAAAAATCACTCAAATCTCACTACGAAATTGAAATCTACACTAATCTCTCTCAAGAACACCCACAAGGGTGTCTTGAAGAGAGCTCCCAATTGGAAGATTCTTTGGAAGATGCTAGAGGATGTGGGAGAGGGAGAGAATCAATGGGAGTCAGCAACAGCTTTCAAGGACCACTTATATTCTCCATCAAGAGCAAGGCCGGACAAGAGATCGTAGGACACGTGGCTTAAGCTATCAAAGGCCCAAAAATCGACCCAGTAGAAAAAATCGGCCGATTTTCCTGGGTGTAGGTCGATTTTCTTCAACAGAAACTTGTCATGATCATCTAGCCATGAGTTGCTCCAATGCTTGCACCAACAAGGGTCCTTGTGTCCTTCATTGCTCCAATTATGTTCCTTCAAGGTCTTGGATATGTACCACCATGAGGCTTGATCCTCGAATGTATCGATTAATGTCCAAAAGATCCCCGAAATACCTACAAAACCGACAAAAGCTCGTGTAGACGTCTTTTCTAGAAATATGCATGAACTAAGCGTAAACGTCGTGAACTAGTGCCAAAACGTGCATGAATAATGGGAAAAAATATCTAAATGTATGCCTATACTAACGTCATAAATCATGTTATCAGCTCCATCTCTCGCTATGTTCATCTTCTCCTCTCTTCTTCCTTTGGATCTCTCTTGAGTTTCCTTGAGTTTTGTTTGAATTTTTGAGCTTATGAGCTTGGCTTTGATTATGATTGTTGATGGTTGATGTTGTTGAGCCTTGTGTGAGCCAACATGTTATTGTGGTGTGTTTCCCTTTGTAGAAGTGAGCTTGGTAAGCTTCCATGGCTTCCTTCCTTCATTCTTTCATCTTCTTTCCTCTTCTCTTCTTCTAACTTAGATTTTCTTAGGTTTTGATCTTGTTCCAACCATGATTGGCATATGTTGATGTAAATCTATGTATGTTTCTGTATGTATGTGTGTTGGATGAAGAAGGAGTGAAGAAGATCGAGTGAAGAAGCAAAGGACAGCCGGTAGTGCATCCTATACACACCAGCCACCCCTGCGTCATCTCTAGACCGCCCCTGCGCCGACTTAGATCCGCCCCTGCGTCACCTCCTAGCCGCCCCTGCGGCCACCTGCACCAACTGGTGTTTTCACTTGGTTTTGCAGGTGTGTCTTGTTCCTAGGCTGGCCTATGGTTGGCTTTGCCTCTTCCTTTCCTAGTAAGAGAGTGTAGTGCCATGCTAGGGTTAGATGAGAGTGATTGGATGATGTTATGATCATGCTATGCCATGTATGGCCTTTGAAGTTTATTAGGTTGTGAGGTTGGATTGAGGATGATCCTATGGATCCCTTGGGTCTAGGTGTGACTGTTACGCTAGAAATGTACCACGCAAAAGCCTTACAACTTATAACTCGATATATTCTCCTAACTCCTAGCGAACCCACAGTGTATGGGTCGTTTTGTAGCAAGGATAGTATTCCGAGGTCGAACACGAAGACTAAGGTGAAATCAAATCAAACAAGTGATCATGGATAGTGCAAATCTAGTCTAAGAAAAGAGAAAGAAATAAAGAAATAAAAATCATGATATTTTTGGTTGGGTTTTTGTGGTGATCAAGCAAAGATCACAAATCATGCAAGATTATAAATCAAACAAACAACTCAAACTAGCAACACAAACAAGCAACACAAGAACAAGATATGTGATCAAGTGAGAAAAGCGGATTCTAGGGATTGGGACTTCCGGTTATGGCATTGGACTCAAGCTTCTGATCAACCTTGGACAAGCTGCGGTATGTTGGGAAAGGGTGTTTCTCCAATGGGATCAATCACCGGGTAGGTCTCATGGTCCACTAATCCCGCACCTAAGGTCCTATTACCGGGTAAGTCTCTAGGAACCTATAGTTGGGAATTCTACACAAACCGGATTGCTATCTAGGGCTCAAACCTCTCCTTACCGGGTAAGTCTCGGGAAGGCAAGTCCTAAGCAACAATCCTAGCACACTCAGTCCAATAGCGGCTTGTGAGCCTCATTACTACCTAGAGTTCATCATCTTTGGTATCTAAGATCGGGAATTACCGGGTAAGTCTTTTCCCTAACTTAGTTTGCTAGCATTAGGTCACCCTAAGCTAGATAAGGCTTAACAAACACTAGGATTTCAACAATCTAACATCCTAACATTTGGATTCATCAATATAAGAACAACAGAACAAACCACGGGCTGATCATACTAAACCACGACCGTGGTTTAGGAGGAACAGGCCGTGATTATGGTCGGGGGTTAGGATTCGAGCATACAAGTCATCCAAGGGTACATTCAAGTCTATTCTATCATTATCCAAGTCATAACCATCATTCCATCACCCTAGAATCACTTCTACTTAGCCAACAACATGCATTTTAAGATCCAAACTCATCATGCAAGCATACATGGTTTCCATAGCAAGAAAGTGAAATGAGAGTGAAAAGAAACAAGTAAACTTAGCTGAATATGAGTTTAAACAAGACTTACAACCCTTCAAAAGTAGCTCCAAAACATTCCTTACAATGCTTCCAAATACTCTCCACAAAAATCACTAAAAACCACTCAAAAGTTCACTCTAGATCTAAGTTTAGATGTGTTGTTGTTCTTCCAAAATGAGAGTGTTATTCTTTTCTTTCTTCCAAGTCTTCCTCCCCACAATGGATGATGAGAGAGAGTCTCCAAAAACCAGTCTGCCTGCTTTCCCAAGTCCACACTCAACCAAGTAAAGCAAAGGTCGGACAAAGAAATCGCGTGGCAAGTGTCAAGACTGTCCAGACAGAAACCACGGGCGTGGAAATGGCCTCTGGGTCGTGGTTCCTATAGCTCAGCCGTCCTTGGATCACCAAGTCATGAGTTGGTGCAAGGAATGCACCAATAAGGTCTTTTGTGTTCTCCTTTGCTCCTAGCTTGTTCCTTAAAGAGTCCGGAAGTGTGTCATCACGAGGAATGGTCCTCGAATGTAACGATTAAGTCCAAGAGCTCCCCAAAATACCTACAAAACCGAAAAAAGCTTGTGTAGATGTCTACTTCGACAATGTGGATGCATTATACGTAAACGTAAAAAAAAATGCCAAACCATGCATGAATAACGGGAAAAACTATCTAAATGAATGCCTAAACTAACGTCATAAATCATGTCATCACTGGCCCCTTTGATTGATAGGATATTGATATATCTCTATGCCTTGTTATTGGGCAGTGTACCTCTCAGGATTGGAGGTTGTTTGAGGTTGAGCTTTGTACGAGGTTGAGGTATGTCCGTAGGACTTACTTAACTACCATCCTTAAATTGGGTGTTTGCATGAGTGGTGTGTGCGTTATATGTTCGCTATGATAGCATGAGATGTCGTTATTACCGACCTATGTTTTATTGATTGCCTTGTATGCGTGGATGTGAAAACCTTTCCCTTTCATCCCGCCGTGGAGTTTGGGAGGTTCTTTGACGTCAAGCTAGACTGACTTTACAGGAAGGGCGCAATCCACTCCCATAGGGTATACGGATTGTGTGACCGATACTAGTGCAGTTGGCTAGCAGGTCCAGAACCGAGGATGTATCGGTCCTCGTGTCACATAGTTTCATCTATCTATATATACGCGATTTGAGTGAATTACTTATATAAAGGTGATAAATGGGTATGTGTGTGATAAAATGTTGATGTGTTTATCTTCATGACTGTGCTTGTTCTTATGCATTACCTTATATATGTATGGTTAGCTAATGGTTTATTACCATGTTGTAGATTTCCTACAGGATATGTAGATTTCCTACATAGTTTCATCTATCTATATATACGCGTTATGTTTCCCTCCTGCGCAAGGATGATCTTTTGTTAACTCTGATGTTGTTGTTTATACTCGGCTAGGATATTGTTACCTTTTGGTTATACGGTTTATACAGTTTTATGCATTTGTTTTATATCTATTAGTGTCATGTTGTAAGGTCCAGTGAACTTGTTGTCAGGCTAGGGTCAGGATCCATTGTGAGATCCTAGCCCAATGTGGCACTCCGAGTCCCGTAGATTCGGGGTGTTACAGTTCACTATCCTTCTTTCATTGTCCAACAATCCATTGTACAAAATAGCACTAAGTCTTGCGTAGAATATCCGTGGAAAGGGCAGCTTGATCTTAATTTTGCAAAGCGCTCGAATACTCATAAAGAGTTTCTTCCGCCTCTTGCTCGATGTTGCTTATTGCCTTCTTCAAGCTGTTTGCCTTCTTAGCGGGGAAGTATTTCTCCAAGAAGGCCTTGTGGAGGTTCTCCCATGTGTCAATGCTCCCGGACGAAAGATGGTAATACCAATCGTCCACCCCATCCTTGAGAGTGAAGACAAACGCCCGCATTTTGATTTGTACTTCGGTGACGTTGGCCAGCTTCATACTTATACCCACGGTGTGGAATTTCCCAAGATGTTTGATGGGGTCTTCACCACTCAACCCATGAAAGGATGGGAGCAAGTGGATCAACCCCAGTTTGAGCTCAAAGTTGACTCCTTCCCCAATTGCCGGTATGGAGACCGCAAGTGGGTATTGAGTCAAATCAGGCTGCGTGAGTTGGCGGTTAGTTCGGTTGGCCATCTCTTCAGGGGTTCGTTGTTGCCTTCGTTGTCAATTGTGCGTTCTTTTGATTTCTGGATCAAAAGGGGCAAATCGGAGTTAGTAGCACGGGTTTGAACCATGAAAATGGTCCAAACCAATAATCGATAATAAAAAATAAATCAAAATAGAAACTAAGACTCCCCGGCAACGACGCCAAATTTGACGAGGCTAAAAACCTATGGTCGTTGTTGATAACACGATTTATAACATAGTTTTAGGTGTACATTTAGATAGAATTCTCGCTCAATCATGCATGATCTAGCATTAGTCCAAGACGTTTTGCACTCAAAACATGCATTTTGTCAAAAATAGACGTCTACACGGACTTGTGTGCGTTTTGTAGGTATTTCGGGAAGTTTAGAGCTAAAACGATGCGTTTGAGGATCGTTCATTTAGATGACACGTCCTCAGACTCATTAGGACACAAGCCAAGGGCTAAGGAGGACTCATGGATCCTTGCAAACACAAGCCATGCACCAAACCACAGCTTAATTATCCAAGGCGAAGTTTCTGCATAGAATCACGGTTCTCTGAAGAACCACGGCCGTGGAAATGACCGTGGATTTTGCCAGATTCTCGTGACAGCTGTGCCACGACTCTCATGGCCAGCTCATGAAAGATTTGTTATAAAAGTGGTCCATCATGAGTTGTTTGAGGCAGCTGGGTAGTTTGGGAGCAGCTCATTCATTATCCATTTTCTCTAACAAATATATTCTCAAAAGAAGAAGATTTTTCTAGGAAGGAAAGTGTCAAAGAGAAGAAGAAGGATTCCATTGAAGAGGAGAGAAGAACACACACCATAGCTTCTTGTATTACGGATTTTATTTCTAGAGATTTGTGAATCCTTGAACCTTCTTTTGGAAGGGTTGTAAGTTGTTCTAATTCCATTTTCAGATTGGTTTGTTTTTTGAAGTTCACTTGTTCATCTCTTTTCTTTCATCATCTTGCAATGGATGTTATGATTTTATGTTTGCTTGCTTTTATTTCCATTATGAATGTTGTAGGCTAAATTGATGTGGTTCTAGGGTAAGGAAAGGATGGTTATGGCCAGAACTATGATAGGATAGACTTAGATTTACCTTTGGATGACTTTTGCTTATGAACGTAGTAGCTGTTAAAAATCACGGGTAGTTCTTGAAGAACCACGGTCGTGGTTTCGGAAGAACAGACCGTGATTTTCCCTGGTTCGAAGGATTTTTACCTTAGACCCATAAAATGTTGAAACCCTAAGTGTTTGTTGAGCTTAACCTACCCTAAGGTAACTTAGTGTAGTGACTAAGTGTTAGGAGAGACTTACCCGGTAATCCTTGCCCTTAGAATCTAAAATAGCAAACCTTAGGTAGTGGTGAGTCTAATAAGCCTCCATTGGATTAGATGTGCTAGGATAGTTGCTTAGGACTTCCCTTTTCCGAGACTTACCCGGTAAGGATAGGTTAGATCCCTAATTTACAATCCGGTTTGTGTAAAATTCCCACCCTTAGGATCTTAGAGACTTACCCGGTAATGAGATCTTAGGAGTGGACTAGTTGGATCAGGAGACCTACCCGGAAATTGATCCCAAGTAAGATACATCAAATCCCAACATATCATAGTTAAGTCCAAAGAACGAATAGATAACTTGAGTTCTATGCCATAACCAGAATTTCCGACCCCTAGAATCCGTCTTTTCTTTCCTTGATCATCATCTTGTTTGGATCGTTCATGTGTTGATTTTTAGTCTAGTTTGATTGTTTACTTTGCATGAATTGTGATCTTTGATTGATCACCAAAACCAACCAAAAAAACAAATTGAGATTTTCCTTTCTTTATTTCTTTCTTTTCTAACCTTAGACCTTCACTAAACCTAATCACAAAACCGAATCAATTTCACCTTAGTCTTTGTGTTCGACCTCGGAATACTATCCATACTACAAACGTCCCGTACACTGCGGGTGCGCTAGAAGTTAGGATAAATATAATGAGTATAAATTTAAGGCTTATTGCGTGCACACTTTTTAGCGTGACAGTTGTCTTTTAGCTAAAGTCAAAGTTAATTACCTAACGTTACACTAACCAGATTGTATAGTGTAAGTAAGGGTCGAACTTAACCCAAGAGAGTTTTAGTTGAGATTTGATTAACTTTAATAACCGAATTGTAACCAATTAGGGGGGGGGGGGGTTGGATTGTAACAAAGGCAAGACAAAAGCATATATAATTAAGCAAAGATGGTGATAATAGATATTGAATGAGAAACTACACTAGGTTGTATCTTAGCATGCACACTACTTGGTTGGTTCTTTTTACAAGTTATTCATCAAAGTCGATCTTAGATATGTGTTGAGCCAACCGACATCACCACAACTTAACAAGATTAGTGATCCGTAAACCTACAAGATCAAAGCTCAAGTTAGCATTCTAACAAAAACAAAGAGATATAAAGAATGAATAAACACCGTTAGACTTTCTTTATAGTTATATTTCTTTTCCTTTAAGTAATTACAACCAGCTTTTACCTAAAGGGTTACTACTAGATTAAGGACCCGAACCCAGAATAGATTAATCCTAGTACTTTGCATGCATTAGACACTTAGGGTGATCAATCTAAGTGATAAGAAACATGCAAACATAAGTTAAAGCTCAAGGAATATAACATAAATTGACTGAATAAAATTTTATTAATAAAGACTTACAACCAAGTAGCAATGTAGCTTCAAAAAAACCCAATGTAGCAAGAGAACCTAGAAACTCATTACAAATGGGAAATAAGGATAATAGAGCTTTTGTGAGAAAATGATGTATCATTCTAGCAGTCAGCCAAGAGCTCTATTTATACTAAAAATGATAGTAAATGAGAGTAAGTGGTCTGTCTAAACGGACATCTTGAATACCATAAAAGTGGTGCAAATAATCGGAGTAAAGTCCTCTGGCACTAAACCCCGGGGGCGGGCTTAAGGGCCGCATGGGTGGTTTAGGCCAAAACGTTTGATCTTCTTCTGGGTCGTTTGGGCGGCCTGGCAATCCCGCAGGGGCGGGTCTTTAATGCTTCTTGAACATCCGACTCTTCAACTTCGTGTCGTTTCTGATGTCGATCCGCCAGGGTGACTCAATGTCACCGCAGGGGCAGTGACTCTGGCCCTTCGTCTTCATAAGCGCACAAGCAAAGGCGCAGGGACACCGGCTTTGCTTCGTTAGGATGAGTCATCGCAGGGGCGGCTGCACTCTCGTTCCGGGCACTGGCGAACACGCAGGCTGCGTTCCGGAGTGCCATGCCACCGTAGGGGCGGTGGTACTGCTCCGTGGGGGCGGTGTGGCACCAGAAACTTTTCTTTGTTGCTTCTCTTCAACTCCCAAGTGTTGCTAATATCTTCTTTTGCTTGATTTGGACTTCTTCATCTGGATCAAGATATTAGTAGCACAAACTGACTCAAAGACACTAAAACAACACTAAAAACTAACATAATTGATAGTGATTCCATCACTTATCAAGGGCCTCAACCAAACACTTGGTTGAAGGCATTTCATCAGTTGAGCATACCACCTTTCTCAAGAAAGGTAGGATTAGAGACTGAGGTTTGGATCGGACATGTAGACTCAGCCCTAGAGTCTATCAGATGTCTAGAGGACAAACAAATAGAGGTAGTACAAACTCTATTCCGTGACCTAGCTCAGTAGTGGTGGAGGACTATGAGGGTTCGAGCCACTAACTATGACTAGATGCGGACCATGATTGGAGAGTGTTTCTGCCCTACCTCACTAAGGAGGGAGAAATGGCAAGATTTTATAGAGGTAGGCTTTGAGGATGTGCCGATACATGATGCCATTAGTCGTTTCCAGGAGGAGTTGGCATTACTGGGACCAACTGCACCTTTTGAGGACCATCACATGTATTTGTTCTCCCGTCGATCGAGGGAGGGTACACATTCTTACATGACAGGTTTTCATTGTGAGTCGTTGACCGACTACCAGGACAAAGCCTCAACTTACGAGCGTGAGCGGACTAGCCTGAGGAGGACTTCTCATACGGGACGGTCTGAGAAGAGACAACGCACAAGACAAACTGGTGTAGGAGTATCTGGATACGGGCGAGGCCAGACTCCGGGCTTCTCGAGTTATCCAGTGTCTGCACAGACTTTTGAGAGGAGCCGGTAGTGTTACAACTGCGAAGAATCTTCACACCCGATAATTTATTGCCCGAGAGCGCTAGTGACATGCTTCTCTTGTGGGAAGCGAGGACATAGGGCTACATTTTTCCGTCAGGGCAAGGCGTTATCACAATAGGGTTCTTCCCCTACTGGTGCAGTAAGAGGTGGGCAAAGACCGCCTCAGCACCAGACACAGGGACAACAAAGAGTCTTGGACCATCCAACTACTCAGGGTTTTGCTCCAAGACCGAGTAGAGGTAGAGCTAGAGATAGTGGTGCCAGTGACACCAAAAGAGCTCGAGGTCGAGTTTTTGAGCTGAGGAATGTGGTTGCCAGCACCAGCTGCTACATGTACCATTCTGATTCATGGTTTACATGTTAGAGTTTTGTTTGATTTGAGTGTCACAAAGTCTTTCATTTCGGATGCATGTGCTGATAGAGTGACCCTAGATATAGTAGAGGGTAGACCTTTCTTGATAGGGTTACCAAGAGGGGGTCAAGTTAGAGGTACCCGAGAGGTACATGTTTGTCCTATACACCTAGGAAACCGTGATTTGGTTGTGGACTCCTTTTTCATGGCGTTGGTGCATGAGGAAGTCATTTTGGGTATGGATTGGATGGATAGACATCATGCTGTTTAGATGGGGGTAGGAGGACCGTGACGGTCTTTACCGAGTCGGGTCAGATCAAGATTTTCCGAGGTTGGGACCTTCGAAAGACGGGTATGGTTATTAGTGCAGTACGTGCAATGAGATTGATCGCACATCGTTGTGATGCCTTCTGGTGTTATACCGTGAAGGAGGGTGAGAGTCCAGCGTCAAAGGACATCCTATTGGTCCGCGAGTTATTGGATGTGTTTGTTGAGCCATCCAGTTTGCCGCCTTAAAGGAGTGTGGACTTCGGTATCGAGTTGGAGCCTAGTACGAGACCGATCTTGAAGGCCCATACCATATGACGCCTATCGAGCTGTTAGATCCGAAGAAGCAACTCAAGGAGTTGGCTGATAAGGGCTTCGTCCGCCCTAGCTTATCCCCATGGGGATCCCTGTCCTCTTCGTGCGGAAGAAGGACGAATCGTTGAGATTGTGTATCAACTACAAAGAGCTGAACAAGGTAACCATCAAGAACAAGTATCCTTTGCCGCGTATTGATGACTTGTTAGATCAACTTCAGGGAGCGACTGTGTTCTCCAAGATTGATTTGCACTCCGGATATCACCAGCTGAGGGTGAGAGAACAATATGTGCATAAGACGGCATTTCGGACTCGGTATGGCCACTACGAGTTTGTATTGATGTCATTCGGGCTCACGAATGCGCCCGTCGTCTTTATGGAGTTGATGAATGGCTCTATCATCGACTTTCTGGATCTGTTTCTGGTGGTCTTCTGATAGCATGTATTATAGTCTATGTTTTGAGACCGGTTTAGACGTTTTATCTTCATTAAATCTGCATGTATGAGCATACATTCTAAGATTATATTGCTATTTCATCTACCTTTGCGGGAATCGAGGTCTACACCTAGTTTCAATGTACTCGTAGGTAAAACGGCACGTTTTGGATTGAAATGAAGCTAAGGGAGCTAAGGAGTCAAAGAAGCTACATTCTGGAACTTAAGAAAGAACTCAGGAGGCATGGAAATGGAATAAGATGCACTTTGGACCAGATTTGAGAAGATTTCACATTCAGTTTAGAGTCACCTCGGTCAACTACAATACCACCTCGACCGAGGTGATTTTGAGGAGCGTCCCGACCGAGGTGGACACCCTGTCGCCGACGAGATCATTTTTTTTGGCTGAAATCTTTTAATTATGGAAAGAAAATATCTTATATTTTTGGCTGGATTTCTGGAAGGAAGAAAAGATATTCAGTTGATTTATTTGGATATATTTTATAGGAAAAGATCTTTTAAGATATTTTATCTTTGGAAGATAATTTTCCTATATAAAGGGTTGAATTTTCCACAAATTGGAGGAATGCTTAGCACATGTTTTTACACCCGTTGCATCCAAAGTCCTGCAGTTGCAGAAGATTTCCCATTGGAGTTGAAGGAAGAAGTTCAAGGAAAGAAGGATTCCTTGTTGAAATTAGCCTTTGAAAGAGTTTTGTGAGAATTCTCTAGGCTACTTTTGGTTGGTTCTTCTTGTTGATTTGTGACTTGGAAATACTGATTTGTCACATATTGGATTCAATTATCGAAGTCTTTTTATTAAAGTCTTCTTGTTTGATTATCGATTCCTTCTTTATAAAGTTGATTATTGTTATCATGATGATTGTTGGCTAAGTTTCTTTTGTGATTCTTGGGTGATTGACTGAAAGTTGTAGGAAAGACGATGATAGAATGATCTTAATCCCAGCAGGACCCTGGAAGCTCAAGTCTTTTCCTTAACCCTAGAATACCTCGTTCAGTCGACGAACATCTCGGCCGGGGTGGAACTTGACCGACCGAGGTGCACCTTTTTCTGATCCGAAACTGAGAGTTAAGTGTTCTAGTTTGCCACATCCTATTCTTATTACACCTTTCCTGGTTCAATGCAAGCCTAGGATGAGACTTACCCGGTGATTCCTTTGCTTGTTTATCTAAGATCATAAGCAATAGGTAATAAATGTTTATCCTTTATTGGGGTTTGAGTGTGCTTTCATTCGAATCTTGAGAGTTAGCCTAAGACTTACCCGGTAAAGGTTGATTCTATTCCCTTGGTTGGTGTGTTAGTTTGAGGTTTTAGTTCTTTCCCTTAGTTCCTTGCGACTTACCCGGTAAAGGTTGATTCTATTCCCTTGGTTGGGATAGTGAGTAGTGAGACTTACCCGGTGATCTATTCCCATCTTAGAAACCCCTTCCCCTTGCAAAATCTCAGCTTTGTCCGTTATATCCTTAGATCTTGAGTTTGAACCACAACTGGATGCCTTAATCTCTAGAATCCGCATTTTCCCTTATTTGATTTATATCATCTTTGATTGCTATAATTGCTTTGGTTAATTGCATTACTTGACAACCGATTCCGTGTTTGGTTTCGGCTTAAGTCCTTGTGTTCGACCCATGGAATTTCTTGTTTTAATTAGAATTGACCCGTACACTGCGGGTTCGCATCCTTGTTTAAGCATATTTCTTGGGATATAAATTTAAAGCTTGCACACACCTTTTGGAGCGAACAAGTTTTTGGCGCCATTGCCGGGGACTTGGTTTAGATCAAGCCGGTTGCGATTGTCTTTCGGGGCAATTGCCCTTGTTGCTACTAACCACTCTATTTGAGTGCTTTCGTAGGATCTTTTTCTTAGGTTTATGCGAAGAACTCGTGCTGAGAAGGAAATCATTCCTTACGATCCCGAACCAGAAAAGACATACAAACGACGCTTGAGAGAAGCTAAGATGGCCAACTAAGACGATCGCGATCTTGAGGCCGAATTGAAGGAGGCGTTGGAACAACTACGCCTCAGTAAGGAAGAATTGCGGCAAGAAAAGGAAGAAACTCGCGCAAGAACGGAGGCGATCGAAGCAGATATGGCGGCTCTAAGAGACCAATATCTACCTCGACCGAATCCAGATCCTCGACCGAGGCAGGACCCAGTTCTAGATCCTCAACCGAGGCAAGACCTAGTTCCAAAGGCACCAGCCGAGGTACACCTACCACCTCGGCTGCCCATCCGAGATGTTCTTGTTGCTGGAATTCCACAAACCCTAGGACAAAGGATGGACTCTAATCAGCAAGTGAGGCGTCCAGGAGTCAACCTAGGTGATCTAGCTGAGAAAAATTATGAACTTCGACCGGAAGTTTTAACCATGATCCGACAATGTCAATTCGGAGGTTCGGAGAGGGAGTCTCCACACCAACATTTGCAAAACTATGAGATTCTGATGGAGACTTTGATGCCATCAAGGTTTGATAACAACAACTACAAGCTACGTCCTTTCTATTTCTCTTTGGCACTTGCATGGTATCAATCCCTTCCCGACGGAAAGATCAACACTTGGGAAGAGATGACGACGGAGTTCCTAGCTAAATTCTTTCCTCCATCTAAAACCGCTGAGTTGAGGGGAAGAATTAACTCTTTCATTATGAAGAATAAGGAAAGTTTGTCCAAGTAATGGGAGAGATTCAAAGATCTTTTGTTGGATTACCCACATCACGGGATGCCGAAGATCGAGTTGCTAGAGAATCTACTTCAAAGGACTAAATGGAGACGCTCAATTCAATCTCCAATTGCTTTTTTGCCGGCACATTCATGGACATGCCGATAGCGAAGCTTGGGAGCTCATTGAAAAGCAAGCTTTGCACATGGAAAAATACTCCCACCAAGGAACCGACAATGGAGCAAGGAGAGTTAGCTTCCATGACACTTCATCAAATGGAGCTCAACTCACCTCGCTTAGCAACAAAGTGAAGCAATTAAAGGAGCTTTTAGTAGCTCAAACAAAGGAGCAAGATGGAGGGTACCAAGGAAGAAACAACTATCAAGGACCGCGGAACAACAACAACAGAAACTCCAACAATAGAAACAACAACAACAATAGAAGCAACAACAATTGGAGATCTAATCAACAAGCTCCCGGTAACCCTCATTCTCATAACACTTATAACCCCTCCTCTTCTTCTTCCACTCCATTGAAAAGTTAGGAGCCTGGACCAAGTTCGTCCCAGCCAGCGAAGAAAGATTCAGTGCTGAATGAAATATTGGTCAAGCTCAAAGCTATGGAGACATCCATGAGTTCATTTTCAAAGGCACAAAAAGCCTTAGAGCAACAATTCTACAACAAGGCGAATGAAGCGCCAAGAGATCCAGGGAAGCTCCCAGCAAGAACAAAGAGCAACCCTAAGGGACAGATCATGGCAATAACGACGAGAAGTGGATTGAAGACTGCAGATCCAATGCCTTGGTCGATGCCAGATCAGACAAAGAACACCTCAGTCCAGGTACAGACGAAGAACACTTCGGTCGAGGTACCAACCGAGGTGGAGCCTCAGAAAGCGGAGGGGAAATCTGAATTTATGTTCCACCTCCTGCTTATAAACCACCACTTCCATTCCCCCAGTCAAAGGCCAGAGCACATCTAGACAAGCGGGTAAGTTTCTGGACTTAATGAATAAGCTTTACATTAACATCCCTTTCCTTGATGCTATTATAGAGATGCCCGCCTATGGAAAGTTCTTGAAATAGATTATTTCAAGGAAGAGGAAACTAGAAGACTATGGATAAGTAAGGATGACATCTAAATCCTCGGAGCTCATCCAAATCATGAAGAAGAAGATGCCACCCAAACTAAGAGATCCCGGTTCATTTTGCATTCCCATTCAAGTTGGGGATGTAACTTATGAAGCTTTGTGTGATCTAGGAGCCAGCGTGAGCATCATCCCGCTGGAGCTATGTGAGAAGATCGGTCTTGGAGAGCCCAAACCGGTCAAGATAAGGTTGTACATGGCGGATCGCTCCATTACCCATCCCGTGGGCATTTTGGAGGATGTTCTCGTCAAGCTAGGTAACTTCTATTTACCTATAGACTTTGTAGTACTTGATATTCCCGCAGATTATCCCGTTCCTATCATTCTCGGGAGACCATTTCTAGCAACTTCGGGTTACAACGTGGATTGCAAGAACGCCAAGTTGAAATTCAACATTGGTGGAGACCAAGTAGAGTTTGCATTGCTTGCTGCAATGAAGGGAGAGCCGTTGGAGGATGATATCTTCAACATCTACGATAAAGAAGAATCAAGGGAATTGGTGAGCTCTATCCTTACTAAAGACCCTCTTGAAAGAGTTATTAGTTTTAGTTTAATGGAGGAAGGTATAAATGCTTCTTGTGATATAGATATACGGAGCTTAAAGACACTGGAGGAAGATCCAAGAGCTAAGATTGAAACACTAATTCAGAGGAAGAGAAGAAATTTAGATCTCGGTTCCAGTTGCAGTACCTCGACCGGGGCACTTTCTGGACCAAGCGAGGTGTTCATATCTGAAGAACACCTCGGTCACTCACCTCGGACGCTGACCGAGACGGAAGACGAGATGTTGTCAACTGGGACTTCTGAAAGTCCAGTTCTTCAATCTGAGACAACTTCACTGGAAGGAGGAAGCAAGGATCACCCTCAAAAAGCACCCCAGTTGTGGAGCTTAAGCAGCTCCCAAGCCACTTGAGGTATGTTTTCCTTGGACCGGATTCTACGTATCCCGTTATTGTAAGTACTTTCCTTTCCAAAACTAAATTGTCTAACTGACGCATGTGCTGAGAAAACATCAAAAGGCTATAGGATATACTATCGATGATCTTATTGGTATTAAGCCTTCTTTTTGCATGCATAGAATTCTAATGGAAGATGATCATAAGACTTCACGGGAACCTCAAAGACGGTTAAATCCGGTCATAAAAGAGGTCGTGAAGAAAGAGATTCTTAAGTTGTTGGATGCAGGTATCATATTCCCTATCTCAGATAGCAAGTGGGTTAGCCCAGTGTATGTAGTTCCAAAGAAAGGAGGGATGACCGTTGTGACAAATAAGAACAACGAGTTGATACCAACTAGGACCGTCACGGGCTGAGGGTGTGCATTGATTATAGGAAGCTGAATACGGCCACTCGGAAGGACCATTTCTCACTTCCCTTCATCGATCAAATGATCGAACGGTTAGCCCAACATTCCCATTTTTGCTATCTAGATGGTTATAGTGGTTTCTTTCAGATTCCTATCCACCCGGGTGATCAAGAGAAGACCACTTTCACTTGTCCATGAGGGACATTCGCTTATAAGAGGATGCCATTTGGATTATGTAATGCACCCGCTACCTTCCAGCGCTGCATGATGGCTATCTTTTCCGAGTATATAGAGGAAATCATGGAGGTATTTATGGATGATTTTTCAGTATATGGTTCCTCTTTCGATGATTGCTTATATAACCTTTCCCTAGTACTTCAACTTTGTGAAGACACTAACCTTGTTCTGAATTGGGAAAAGTGTCACTTTATGGTTAATGAAGGGATTGTGTTAGGATTCCTCGTTTCCAATCGAGGTATTGAGGTCGATCGAGCTAAGATCGGGACTATTACGAAACTTCCCCCCTTATTCTGTTAAGGGTCTGCGGAGTTTTCTCGGGCATGCAGGTTTCTACAGGAGGTTCATCAAGGATTTCTCAAAAATCTCTAAACTGCTCACTAATCTTTTGAATAAGGATGTAGTTTTTGTGTTTTAGCAGGAATGCCTTTATGCTTTTTATAGGATAAAGAAGGCTTTGATTTCCGCTCCCATCATTCAACCTCCCGATTAGACCTTGCCCTTTGAAGTAATGTGTGATGCGAGTGATGTGGCCGTAGGAGCGGTGCTAGGACAAAAGAAGGATGGTTGGACCAACGCCATTTACTATGCTAGCAAAACGCTTGGCATAACTCAACAAAACTACGCCAACACTGTAAAGGAGCTTTTGGCGGTTGTATATGCTTTTGAGAAATTTCGTTCTTACTTAGTAGGAGCGAAAGTTATTGTTTACACTGACCATGCAGCTATTCGTTACTTGCTTGCTAAAAAGGATGCGAAGCCGCATCTTATTCGTTGGGTTCTCTTGATTCAAGAGTTTGACCTAGAGATACGCGATAAGAAGGGATCCGAAAATTCTGTTGCGGATCACCTCAGTCGGCTACCTTCCTCCTCGCGCGAGAAGGACGACCTACCCATAGACGATTCATTCCCCGATGAGCACTTGCATTTGCTGGAACGTTTGATAGACTTCTTCACCTCACCCCATGATGAAGGTGAAGTATGGGGTGAGGACACCTTCCAGCATGTTTAGGGAATGACGTATGGTCCAGCTAGCGACCTTAAACCAAGCGCTTCTTGGGAAGCAACCCAAGGTATTGCTTTCTTTTCCTTTTCTAGTCTAGTTTTAGATAGTTTGCTTTGTTTTGTTTTTGTTTTCTTTTAGACAACAACCAGGTATTCCAAAAGGAAGGTTCACAGCTGAGGAGCTACACGGGAAGGACAAAAGTTCGAGAAATTGAGAAGACGAAGTTCGAATAGGACGCATCTCGGTTGCTGTCACAGCGCCTCGACCGAGATGTTCTTGAGGCAACCGAGGCGATTAGGGCTAACAATCCAGTCAGCCACCTCGGTACGGTCGGGACCACCTCGACCGAGGTGATGTCAGATTCAACGAGGGGTATAAAAGTCGAATCGGATTTGGCTATTCTCACTTTCCCTCTCAACCTTCGTCTCGACCACGACGTAGATCCATCTCGTTCCTCGTTTCTTGCTTGATTTCTACGATTTATGCCCCGATTCCACAAAGAAAAGTAAGAAGATCAGATTGCAAGCAAGAAACTGCAAGAAAAACGCCTCGAAACTGCGTGATTTGGGGTAAGTTGTCGGAAACCCTAACTTCTCTTCTCCTTACTGATTTTAGTGATTATTGGCTTTGGTTGCCATTGATTTGTGTTGGAAAAGGCATATGTACCCCATAAGAACAATTGGTAGTGATATTGGGGGAAAAGAACTGGAAATCCAAAGATTTGTAATCGCCCAGTTTTTTGCCTCGGTCCAGTCGACCTGTGCCTCGGCCGAGGTGTTCTTAAGCCTTGTCAGACCAACCGAGGTGACTTGTCAACAGAAACCATGAGTTCTCGTTCTGATCGCCAGCTTGTTTTGAGAGATTCTCCCAGTAGTTCTTCCCCTTCTTCTGCTTTCGGACCTTCTATACCGGTGATCCATGAGCGTCACCAGGCGGACTATGACCGTATATGCGGGCGACCCATAGTTGCCCCACGTTTCCTAGATGTTTCCGCTTTTGAGTGCCTCCACGTAGCGGATGATTTGAGGAGGATGATTTCCATGGTAGGGCTGGAGAGCTTTATGGAGATTCGAGCTCCAGCCTACCTCGAGCCTACTATGGAGTTTGTGAGTTCCGTGACTCATGTTCCTGAGACGAGGAGCATCAAGTTCTGGTTGATGAACCGGAACTACATCATACGTTTGGACCACTTCAGAGATATCTTCTGCTTCTTGACTCCCACCGTTACCGATTTTCCTTCTCGAGTAGTGGCTCGACAGTTCTGGGGCAGATTGCCCATGTTGTGGAGCATGTAGATAGGTGGAAACCTGGAGACTCCAGGGAACGCATGATCTTCCACCTCGCTTTCCATCTTTCCCACCGGATCTTCAGTGAGACCCTTTTGGCACGTACTGAGACGCCCCAAAAGATTAGACAAGGAGAGTTGCTCAGTTTATTCTACATGGTGACAGGTGGAGTACCTGACTTTGGAGGCATGTTGGCTGAGGATCTGCATAAGATCAAGGGGAAGGCAAATGGGGACATATGTTGTGGAGGATTTGTGACTCATATAGCAAGTTACATTGGTTTAGATCTGAGCGCTTGTACGGTTGTTGCGGCTGCGAAGCCGCTAGGACTTCAGGAGATGATCACGAGGAGGATTCTGGTTCCTCGTGGACTCACTACACTGTACGTGGCTATGCCTTGGGAGCAGACTGCCCCTCAGGGTATTCCATGGTCAGATCTGTTTACAATCTTCGATTCACAATACTAGTTTTCCGCCTGGATGCCCTACATTCAGGACGCCCGATATGTTGATGCTGCACCCGAGGAGGAGGAGTATGACGATGGCCGTGCTGCCATGGAGACAGGGACAGATATAGCCGGCCCGAGTGTGCCAGTTGTCGAATTAGACGACGAGGCTACAGAGGAGGAGGCAGCTGCAACACCACCACGACCTGCTAGACGTAGAGTCCGCAAACAGAGAGATCTCATAGCTCACCGACGGATTGACGAGCTGACGGACCAGAAGATCGCCTCTTACGCCGCCTTGTCCTTGGAGATGATGGAGATTAGGGAGAGCCAGCACTACCAGCGGAGGATGATGGAGATCCAGTTCCAGCACACTATGGGTTATCCGTTTGACCCATCTAAGCATCCTTACGTTCCATATCCACCACCACCACCAGCAGATCAGGACTAGAGCTTGCAAGGATTTCTTTTCTTTATTTATTATGCAGCTTAACTTATGTCCGGTGAGTACTCTTTTCCTTAGACTTATTTTGACCCATTGGGACAATGTGTCCCAAGTATGGGGTATGTGGATGTATTTATATGACTTATGTGGATGATTGTATGACTTATTCGGATATTATTGTTTTATTTGGCTTTATGTGGTTATCTGTCATTACATGCATACATACAGGTTTTTGTTTGAGAAAAATGTCAAAAACTGGTTTTTTTTTAAAAAAAAAAATTTGACCTCGACCGGGATGTTTCTGGCCAAACGAGGTTGAACACCTCGGATGACTAGAACACCTCGACCGAGGTGGAGTTTAACTGAAAGGAATTTTCGAAACGATTTTTGTGCTTTTTCTCTGGATATGATCTCAGTGAAGATAAAGATTGTAGACTGACTTTAAAATCTTTACATGCTTAAAAGGTTTTATGATATGTTTAAGTTGCTATTTGCTTTGTTTTAAAATGCTAGCATGTTTAATTCTTTATTTTTATCCAAATTATGTTGAATTTGAAGGTTGACACCATATTATGAGTTCTCTCACTCTCTTCCTGGAAAGACCAAGGCAATTCATTCTCTTCTCCTCTTCTTCTTGATCATGATTAGCCCCTCATATACATTTTTGCCTCCTTTCACCTATTTGGGAATTTGGAAGCAAGTGATGAAAGCAAGTGAAGAAAAAGTTGAGAAGTTGGCTGGAAGTGAAAGTGTTAGAAAGTAATAATAGGTTTGGGGAAGTCAATCACGATGATGAATAACTCGGCACCATTCACATAGTCGGGTGTTTGTGTCTTGTCAAAGTCGGATTGAGCGATATTCCTAACGGGTCATGGTATGTGCATCAAGGGTTTGATGCATCTCAAGAAATTGATGATTGCTAATCTCCCAGGCTTCGGTTATTGTGCACCTCTATCCATGCATCCCAAAAAGTAAAGTAAAAGAGTAAAATAAGCAAAGCTTATTGGTGGAGGATGTTCAAATGCAAGGAAAGTGAAGAAAGATCCTATTCCCGGATTCTAGCACCACATTACCTTCTATACATCCCTACCCTACACGTTTCTTGACCTTTCATTTGGAAAGCCCTTGAGACCTCGAGCTTGTTGATTGACTTAGTGGTTTAAACTGGATTATACATGATTGATTTCGATAAATATGAATTATTATGCATTCTATGATTTTATGCAAAGATGAACAATTTTCTTGTATTCATGAAATGTTTTGACCATGTTTGATTTTATTTGTCATGAATTATTATGCATTCTATGATTTTATTTATCAAGAGCGGAGCACATCATCAAAAGGTTTTTGAAAGATTTTTCATTGATCTTTTTGACTTATAATCCATCCTATCCTCTGTCTAATATTCGGAACTTGCTTGGGGACAAGCAAGGGACAAGTATGGGGTATTTTGATAGCATATATTATAGTCTATGTTTTGGAATCAGTTTAGACGTTTTATCTTCATAAATCTGCATGTATGAGCATACATTCTGTGATTATATTGCTATTTCATCTACCTTTGCGGGAATCGAGGTCTACACCTAGTTTCAATGTAATTGTAGGTAAAACGGCATGTTTTGGACTAAAATGAAGCTAAGGAAGCTAAGGAGTCATTGGAGCTACATTCTAGAGCTTAAGGAAGAACTCAGGAAGCATTAAAATGGAATAAAGATTCACTTTGGACCAGATTTGAGAGATTTCACATTCAGTTCAGAGTCACCTCGGTCAGCTACAGTACCACCTCGACCGAGGTGATTTTGAGGAGCGCCCCGACCGAGGTGGACACCCTGTCGCCGGCGAGATGCTATATTATTTGGCTGAGATCTTTTAATTATGGAAAGAAGATATCTTATATTTTTGGCTGGATTTCTGGAAGGAAGAAAAGATATCCAGCTGATTTATCTGGATATATTTTATAGGAAAAGATCTTTTAAGATCTTTTATTTTTGGAAGATAATTTTGCTATATAAAGGGTTGGATTTTCCACAAATTCGAGGAATGCTTAGAACGTGTTTTGACACACGCTGCATCCAAAGTCCTGCAGTTGCAGAAGATTTCCCTTCGAGTTGAAGGAAGAACGTTCAAGGAAGGAGGGATTCCTTGTTGAAATTAGCCTTTGAAGGAGTTTTGTGAGATTTCTCTAGGCTACTTTTGGTTGATTGTTCTTGTTGATTTGTGACTTGGAAATACTGATTTGTCACATATTGGATTCAGTTATTGAAGTCTTTTTATTAAAGGCTTCTTGTTCGATTATTGATTCCTTCTTTATAAAGTTGATTATTGTTATCATGATGATTGTTGGCTAAGTTTCTTTTGCGATTCTAGGGTGATTGGCTGAAAGTTGTGGAAAAGACGATGATAGAATGATCTTAATCCCAGCAGGACCCTGAAAGCTCGAGTCTTTTCCTTAACCCTAGAACACCTCGTTCAGTGGACGAACATCTCGGCCGGGGTGGAACTTGACCGACCTAGGTGCACCTTTTTCTGATCCGAAACTGAGAGTTAAGTGTTCTAGTTTGCCAAATCCTATTCTTATTACATCTTTCCTAGTTCAATGCAAGCCTAGGATGAGACTTACCCGGTGATTCCTTTGCTTGTTTACCTAAGATCATAAGCGATAGGTAATAAAGGTTTATCCTTTATTGGGGTTTGAATGTGCTTTCATTCCAATCTTGAGAGTTAGCCTGAGACTTACCCGGTAAAGGTTGATTCTATTCCCTTGGTTAGTGTGTTAGTATGAGGTTTTAGTTCTTTCCCTTAGTTCCTTGCGACTTACCCGGTAATAGGAATTACGGTTTTGGATAGTGAGTAGTGAGACTTACCCGGTGATCTATTCCCATCTTAGAAACACCTTCCCCTTGCAAAATCTCAACTTTGTCCACTATATCCTTAGATCTTGAGTTTGAACCACAACTGGATGCCTTAATCTCTAGAATCCGCATTTTCCCTTATTTGACTTATATCATCTTTGATTGCTTTAATTGTTTTGGTTAATTGCATTACTTGACAGCCGATTCCGTGTTTGGTTTCGCCTTAAGTCCATGTGTTCGACCCCTGGAATTTCTTGCTTTTATTAAAATTGACCCGTACACTACGGGTTCGCATCCTTGTTTAAGCATATTTCTTGGGATATAATTTTAAAGCTTGCACACACCTTTTGGAGCGAACATCTTCATAGATGATATCCTAGTGTACTCTCGTTGCAGAGAGGAACATGCAGGACATTTGGGGACATTGATGCGAGTTTTGAGGGATAGAGAATTGTATGCCAAGTTCTCTAAGTGCGAGTTCTGGATGCTAGAGGCAGCATTTCTGGGTCATGTTGTCACCGCCGATGGGATCAAGGTTTATCCGGCGAAGATCGAGTTTGTAGCAGCATGGACGACACCGACAAACGTCAAGGAAGTGCGCAACCTCCTTGGCTTAGCCGGTTATTACCGACAATTTGTGAAGGGATTCTCTGTGATTTCCCGTCCAGTTACCAACCTGTAAAGGAAGACTAGCCGGTTTGTATGGTCCTAGCCGTGTACTCAGGGTTTTGAGGAGATGAAGAGACGTTTGACTTCCGCTCCTATCTTAGCGCAGCCGGAGGACACGTAGGACTTTGCAGTCTACAGTGACGCATCCAAGCTAGGCTTGAGATGTATTCTGATTCAACGTGGCCGAGTGATTGCCTATGCTTCTAGACAATTGAAGACGTATACGGAGAACTACCCGACTCATGATTTGGAGTTGGCAACGGTAGTTCATGCATTGAAGATCTGGAGACATTACCTATATGGCGCTACCTATTAGATCTTCACATACCATAGAGTTTGAAGTATACTTTCACGCAGCGGGAATTGAATAACCGCCAACGTAGATGACTTGAGTTGATCAAGGATTTTGACCTTGAGATTCTGTACCATCGAGGGAAGGCAAATGTTGTCACCAACGCCCTGAGCAGGAAGACGTCTCGAGAGAAGGCGATTGCGAGACTAACAATACAACCTCAATTACAGAGGGATCTAGCTTGGCTAAAGATGGACATCCAGTTTCTTGATGAGGATGCCCAATTGAGTACGTTAGAGGTTCTACCTGATTTGTTGGGTAAGATCAAACAAAAGCAAGGAACCTGCCCGACGTTGATGATGATACGAGATAGGATGTCTCATTGTGATGCCCCACAGTTCTGCATAGGAGAAGATGGAGTGATGAGACGCCGCGATCGCGTCTATGTACCCGCAGATACGGAACTGAGACAGAGGATTTTGTAGGAGGCTCACTCCCCACCTTACTCTTTACACTCAAGTGAGATTAAGATGTATCAGGATGTGAGAGGTTCATACTGATCTCAATAACTCAATCAAACAATCACCCTAGAATTGCACAAAAAACTTAGCCGATAATCATCATGATAACAATAATCAAATATGTGAAAAAGGAATCAATATTCAAACAAGAAAACCTTAACACAAAGGTCTCAATAACTCAATTAAACAATCAATCAAACAAGGAAACTGTGTTCCTCAATCACAAACCAAAAGACAACAATCAAACACTCTTAGAAAACCGGCTAGTCTTCCTTTATATAGGAAAAACACTTGCCAAAAATAAAAGATCTCCCCCTTTTTTTCATCTAGAAAATTCATCCTAATATATAGGAAAAACACTTGCCAAAAATAAAAGATCTCAACCCAAGAATAAAAGATCTTATGGGTTGTGGGCCATTCGCCTCGGTCCAGTCCGGCGAAAAGATCACCTCGACCGAGGTGACACTGTAGCCATCCTAGGTGATCCTCACCTACGTGTAAATCTCTCTAATCTGCTCCAAAATTAATCTTTTGTCCAACTTTCATGGTTCCTAAACCTTTCTTGTAGCTCCTCAATGTTCCATAATGTAGCTCCTAATGACTCCTTAAATACTTTAGCTCCATATCGTTCCAAAACGTGTTATTTTTCCTACAATCACAACAAAACTAGGTGTAGACCTCGATTCTTGCAAAGGTAAACAAAACAACATATTGATCAAGAATATACACCCATACATGCAGATTTATGAAGATAAAACGTCTAAACCAATCCCAAAATATGGACTATAATACATGCTATTAAAATACCCCATACTTGTCCCTTGCTTGTCCCCAAACAAGATTCAAATCTTAGATACAAGATAAAATGGATTATAAATCATCAAAAAGATCAATGAAAAATATTTTCAAAACCTTTTGGTGGTGTGCTCAATTCATAGATCACCCTAAGAGAATGGTTCATGACAAATAAAATCAAGACATGGTCAAAACATTTAATAAATATAAAAAAGTTGTTCATCTTTGCATAAAATCATAGAATGCATAATAAATCATATTTATCGAAGTCAATCATGTATTATCCAGTTTAAACCACCATGTCAATCAACATACTCAAGGTCTCAAGGGCTTCCAAAAGAGGTCAAGAAACGTGTCAGGGTGGGATGTATATAGGGTAATGTGGTGCTAGAATCCGTAAATAGGATTTTTACTTCACTTTCTTTGAATCACAACATCTTCTACCAATAAGTTTTGCTTATTTTCACTTTTTACTTTACTTTTTGGGAACATGGACAGAGGTGTACAATAACCGAAGCCTAGGAGATCATCAATCATCAATTTCTCGAGATGCCTCAAGCCCTTGATGCACATACCATGACCCGTTAGGACTATCGATCAATCCGACTTTGGCAAGACAAAAACACCCGGCTATGTGAATGGTGCCGAGTTACTCATCATCGAGATCAACATCCCCAAACCTAATTTTTTCTAACACTTTCAGTCAAGATCTCAACTTCATTTCACACGCTTTTCATCAACTACATCCAAATTCACGGATAGGTAAAGGGAGGCAAATATGTATATGAGGGGATAAAGCATGATCACGAAGAAGAAGAAGAAGAGAATGAAGTGTCTTAATCATCCCATAAAGAATGTGAGAGAACTCACGATGTGGTGTCAACATTCAAATCCAACATAATTTTGATAAAAACAAAGTATTAAACATGCTAGTATTTCAAACAAAGCATTTAGCAACTTAAACATACCATAAAACCTTTCGAGCGTATAAAGATTTTAAAGCCAATCTGCAAACAAATATCTTCATCGAGGTCATATCCAAAATAGAAGCACATAACGTTTCGAAAATCTTTCAGTTAAAAACCCATCTCAGTCGAGGTGATCTGACGTTATGCGAGGTGTTCAACCGAGATGTATCTCAGTTTCACGACCTCGTTTGGTCAAGAACATCTCGGTTAAGCCAAAAAAAATTCAAACTAGTTTTAACGTTTTTCTCAAACACAAACTTGTATGCAATGCATGTAGTGACACATAAGCACATGAAGCAAAATAAAGATAATATCCAACAAGAGAGTCATACAACCATAGCAAGTAGGTCAAATAATACAAATACCCCATACTTGGGACACAATGTTCCAATGGGTCAAATATAAGTCATGAGAAATAAGTACTCACCGGACAAAGCTGAATAGCATAAAGAAATAAGACCATCTCGGTTGACGAAGAACATCTTGGTCGAGGCGTTGTGACAGCAACTGAGATGTGTCTCAGTCAAAACTCCGTCTTCTCAATTTCTCGAACTTTAATCCTTCCATGTAGCTCCCGAGTTGTAATTTCTTCATAGAGATCACCTGATTCTTGTCTAGGAGGACACAAAACACAAAGCAAACCATCTAAACTAAACTAGAAAAAAGGAAAAGAAAGCAATATTGATAACACGATTTATGACTTAGGTCTAGGCACTCAATTAGATAGTTTTTCCGCTCATTCATGCGTGGTTTGCACTAGTTCGTGACGATTTGCACATAATTCATGTATTTTGTCGAGATAGACGTCGACACGGATTTTTGCATGTTTTGTAGGTATTTTGGGAGCTTTAGGAGCTTAATCGATACATTTGAGGATCGTTCCTCGTAATGACACATCTTCGGACTCATTGGGAAGCAAGCTAAGAGCTAAGGAGGACACATGGGACCTTGTTGGTGCATGCCATGCACCAAATCGTGGCTTGATGATCCATATAGTGCAGAAGCACCAAAACCACGGTCACTGGAAGAACCACGCCCGTGGAAATAGGCCGTGGTTTTCCCCAGACAGCTGTGGCAGCTGTCCCACGATCTTCATGGCCGACTCTTGCAATTTGTTGAGGATATAAGGTGGTCCTGCAGGCTGTTAGGATCAGACCCCATCACTCCATTCTCTCCCACACTCTCAATAACAATATTCTCTGATTGGAAGATAGGATTGGAGCTACTCTTGAAGGAGAAGAAAAGGTTCCATTGGAGAAGAAGAAAAGAACACACCATTCTTAGTTTTTGATAGTTTTGAGTGAGTTTTGTGAAGACGTTTTGCAAGGTTTTGTAAGAATCGGTTGAACCTTCTTTTGGAGGGTTGTAAGTCTTTCTTAAACTCATATTCAGCTTGGATTTCTTATTCACTTGCTTCATCTCTTTTTCATTTCATCCTCTTAACATGGATTCCATGATTTTATGCTTGATGACTTTGATTGTGATGATGCATGTTGTTGGCTAAATAGATGCGATTCTAGGGTAAGGAAAAGATGGTTATGGCTTGGACTATGATAGAATGGACTTAGAAATATCTTTGGATGTTTTGTTTGCTCGAACCTAGGCTCTGTTCAAAATCACGGTATGTTCGAAGGGGTTCCACGGCCATGGACTTGATGAACTACCCGTGATTTTATCAAACTTGCTTGTATTGATAAATCTAAGTGTTAGGTTGTTAGATTGTTGAAATCCTTGTGTTTGTTGAGTTAAATCTATCCTAGGGTGACCTAGTCTTAGCAACTAAGAGTTAGAAGAGACCTACCCGGTGATTCTTGCTCTTAGATACCGAAGATGACGAACTCTAGGTAGTAGTGAGCCTCATAAGCCGCTATTGGACTGAGTGTGCTAGGATTGATGTTTAGGACTTGCCTCCCCGAGACTTACCCGGTGATGAGACCTTAGGAACAGACTAGTGGACCATGAGACCTACCCGGTGATTGATCCCAATCTAGAAACCCTCACTCCCAACATACTATAGTTGATCCAAGGAATGATTAGATAGCTTGAGTCCTATGCCATAAACGGAATTTCCAACCCCTAGAATCCACTTTTCTCTCTTGATTACCTATCTCGTGTTTGTGTTTAATTGCTTGCCTTGTTAGCTTAGTTATTTGCTAGTCTTGCATGATTTGTGATCCTTGATTGATCACCACAAAAACCAATCCAAAAACATTGAGATTTTCATTTCTTTATTTCTTTCTCTTTTCTTAGCATAGATCGACACTATCTTTAGTCACTATTTGACTCGATTTCACCTTAGTCTTTGTGTTCAACCTCGGAATACTATCCCTACTACAAAACGTCCCGTACACTGCGGGTTCGCTAGGAGTTAGGAAAATATAACGAGTATAAATTTAAGACTTTTGCGTGTCACGTTCTTAGTAACAAGTTTTTTGCGCCGTTGCCGGGGACTAGGTTAAGATTGAGTCGTAGTTTGTGATTGTTTATAGTGTAGGTCTTTCTTGTTGCTTTTGATCTCATTTGGTTTGTGTCTTTGCTTTTCAGGACATCTCTCACTCTTTAGGTGCATGCAAAGATCTCGTGGCAAGGATTTAGCTCCATTCGATCCCGAACCGGAGAAAACCCTTAAATCTAGATCCAAGAGCATTAGAAAGGGAAAAGAGATGGCCGGAAGAGATCTCCAAGTGTTAGCATGAAATATTGTGATATTTTAGGCACGTTTTCTAAGTGTATTTCATCCATATTGATAGTCATTGATTAAGCATTGATGCATTTGTGAGCTAGTTTGTCTATAATGTCGATATAGAGATCTACACAAGCTTTATGTTGATTGTAGGCAATTAAGAGCTATTTCCGAATGAATTGAGCAAGGATAGAGTTTGATCGAGCATGTCCAAGGATTGAGGACATCTCTAGGAGCTAAGGAAGGTGCTAACTTAAAGAATAGCACGAGGAAAGGAAGAATTACGGTTTACCCCTAAACCACGCTCTAAAATACGGCCGTACTACATTCCACGTTCAAGTCCACGGCCGTGGAACCTTGGCAAGGGAAGCGTGGTTCATTCTAGCAACTTCTACGGCCGTGGAAGGATTTTGTCAAACCGTGACAGTTTCCACGCTCTAAATTACGGTCGTGGAACCCTTCCACGACCGTGATCTTGGCGATCTTTTACGCCATACTTTAAGCCACGATCTCCTACGTAATTGGGCCGGGCTTATATTTTATCTTACACTATAAAAGGACGGACGAAGAGAGATTCCGTCACCTTCTCTTACGCTTAGACGCACCTCTGCTTAGACGCATTTTCGCTTACGCTTGGACTTGCCCTAATTTTGCATTTTGGCGGAGATTGTGATTGAGAGATTTGCGCTTTGCTATTGAGATCTCCGGATTGACGGAAGAGTTGAAGATTTGGAAGATTGTTCGCAAGAAGGTTACGCTTTATCTTTAGGTTTGATTTAGAAGACGGATTGACATCCCGTTCTTCCTTCTTATCAAAGATTCGTGATTGTTTGTGTTATTCCGAATCTATTGACGTTATTGTTCTTGATTTGTGGATTTGAGATTGACTTGAAAGTTATTGAAGGTTTTCGAAAGTTTTCATCTTTCATTCTTTTAAATCTAAAATTTGATATCAATATGACTATTGTTGGCTAAAACCCTTTAACAATTCTAAGGCGAAGGGTTGCTAGTTGTGGCTTAGATGATGATAGATCGATCGTAAACAGATTGGACCCTTAGAGTTAGAGAGAATCGCCGACGAACCTAATCCACGGTCTGTTCTTGAGCTTCCACGGCCGTGGAACTCAAGAACTACCCGTAATTTTGTGTCAGTTTACGAACTTGCTTTTACTTTAATCCAAAGTTAAAGATTTGCTTTAATTTAGTCTTGGCTTGCCTTTTCTAGGTGGTAGTGAAGCCTCAACAACCTCTACCTCGATTCTGAGTGTCACAACCTTAATCGGTTTAGTTAGTCTTGATCCTTGGATTACAAGTTTGGGTATTTGACGTTAATTCTTGCCTTTAGATCCTTTCTATACTGAAGCCTCAACAACCTTTATAGAGAGTGTCTTTTAGGTGGGTCATATAAGGTTTTTGGAACTTCACAGTACGATTACCTTACATTTGTATACCTTTGCATACCTTAAATCTGTCCTTATATCTTTAGTATATCTTGAATCGATTGCCACAGCTAGATTCCTGGATCTTTATGATTGTTGTTTTCCCAATAATTTGAAAAGATTCATACATTTACTTGGTTGATAATCTATAACCGGATTTAACCCCCCAAATCCCCGTGTTCGATACTATGGAATTCTTGCTTAACTATATCGATCCGTACACTGCGGGTTCGCTTGCTTGATTTCTAGTTTTATAAATTAAAGCTTATTTGCACGCACGCTAAGTGGCGAACAAGTTTTTGGCGCCGTTGCCGGGGATTTGGTTTAGGCCGAATTCGGTTTTCGGTTGTCAAGCTTGGGAGCTCTTCCCTTGTTATTTGATATCTTTTCAAGTGCATGCGCAGGTCTAGGAACACCGAAGACCTCTTACCTCTTGATCAAGAGCTTGAGAGGACTTTAAGGCAAAAGCGTAAGGAAAAGAAAATGGCTGAAGAAAGAGAACGTGATCTCCAATCGGAGCTTGCGGAAAAGGAAGCTCAACTCCAATGGAGTGAGAAGACACGTAGAGAAGAGACGGATCGTCACCAAATGAAGGTTGATAATCTAACGGACATGATGTTCCAAATGAGGTTGGAAATAAACAACCTTAAGGAGAAAAAGAAAAGGAGGAGACCGGGAAGCTCGGTTAGAGCCAACGGTTATTACTATGAGTCTAATGGATGAAGAAGGGTTGTCTAGAGAGGAGGTAAGTGCTATTCTCTTCAAAGATCCTTTGCAAAAGGTTATTACTATGAGTCTAATGGATGTAGGTGAAGAAGAGGAGTGCAATGAGGCAATTGAAGCCTTAGAAGCATAAAGAGAAATATGTGAAGAGGAGTTTGAGAAACTCCACGACGAAGCAGAAAACGTGAGAATCCACGACCATACACTATATTCCACGGCCGTGGATTTCACCAACAAAAGCGTGGCTCACTCCAGAGGGTTACACGGTCGTGGAGGAAACAGAGCACCCGTAACCACATTCCACGCCCAAAATCACGGCCGTGGAGAAGCCAGAGCACCCGTAATTTTGGCCGTGGACGAAGGCAATTGTGCCACTTCTTCAACTTCTGTTGATTCTTCTCCTACACCTTCTAATTCCTTAGACACTTCTAAGGAACCATCGGATGCTCCTCAAGAACCATTGGAAGCTCCGAAAGCGATGGAACTAAAGCCACTTCCTACTCATCTAAGGTACGCATTTCTTGGACCTAATTCTACCTTTTCGGTTATTGTTAGTTCCGATCTAAGCATAGATGAACATAGTAAACTCATGGTTGTCCTTAGGAAACATAGAAAAGCTTTAGGATATACTATTGAGGACTTAGTGGGAATCAAACCTTCCCTTTGCATGCACAAAATATTAATGGAAGAGGACTTTAGAACTTCAAGACAACCTCAAAGGCGGTTGAATCCGACCATGAAGGAGGTTGTCAAGAAGGAAATTCTTAAACTTCTTGATGCAGGTATCATCTACCCTATCTCCGATAGCAAGTGGGTGAGTCCGGTTCAAGTAGTTCCGAAGAAGGGAGGAATGACGGTCATCACCAACAAGAATAACGAACTCATTCCTACCCGAACCGTGACAGGATGGCGGATGTGCATAGACTACCGCAAGCTTAACAATGCGACAAGGAAGGATCACTTCCCATTGCCATTCATCGACCAAATGCTTGAAAGGTTAGCACAACATTCGCACTTTTGCTATCTTGACGGTTATAGTGGTTTCTTTCAGATTCCGACACACCCGGATGATCAAGAGAAGACCACGTTCACGTGCCCATGGGGTACGTTTGCCTATAGGAGGATGCCGTTCGGGCTGTGCAACGCCCCAGCCACCTTTCAAAGGTGCATGATGGCCATCTTCTCCGAATATATAGAGGAAATCATGGAGGTCTTTATGGATGACTTCTCCGTATACGGTTCCTCTTTTGACAATTGCCTTTCTAACCTTTCTCTTGTATTACAAAGGTGTGAAGACACTGACCTAGTTCTTAATTGGGAGAAGTGTCAATTTATGGTAAAGGAAGGAATTGTATTAGGACTCTTAATCTCTAATAGAGGGATTGAGGTGGATAAAGCGAAAATAGAGACTATAGAGAAGCTTCCTCCCCCAACTTCGGTGAAAGGGATAAGAAATTTCCTAGGACATGCTGGATTCTATAGGCGCTTCATAAAGAATTTCTCAAAAATATCAAAACTGCTAACTAATCTATTGATGAAGGATGCAGTTTTTGACTTTTCGCAGGAATGCTTGGATGCGTTTAACATGATTCGGGAAGCTCTAATTTCAGCACCTATTATCCAACCTCCGGATTGGAATTTTCCCTTTGAGGTTATATGCGATGCTAGTGACGTAGCTATAGGAGCTGTTCTTGGGCAAAGAAAGGAAGGGCGAACCAATGCCATATACTACGCTAGCAAGACGCTAGACGAAGCGCAACTCAACTACGCCACTACGGAAAAGGAATTTTTAGCCATTGTTTATGCTATTGACAAATTTCGCTCTTATCTTGTAGGTGCAAAGGTGATTGTATACACAGATCATGCTGCGATCCGGTACCTCCTTGCAAAGAAGGATGCAAAACCAAGGCTAATTAGATGGATTCTTCTCCTACAAGAATTCGATCTAGAGATCCGCGACAAGAAAGGTTCGGAAAATTCTGTTGCGGATCATTTGAGTCGCCTAACACATCTAGAGGACGACCATCTACCTATAGATGACTCCTTCCCGGACGAACACTTACACATTATAGAGGAGTGCATCGATGTGCTCTCCAAAGGTAACGAACCATGGTTTGCTGATTTTGTTAACTATTTGGTTTGTCAGGAGATACCGCCCGGATTATCCTACGCACAAAGAAAGAAGTTCTTTAAGGATGTTCGGGAATACTTTTGGAATGAACCTCTCCTATTTAAGAGAGGTCCGGATGGCATCATTCGGCGATGTGTGCCGGAAGATGAGATGCAAAGTGTCATCCGCCATTGTCATTCACTACCATGTGGAGGACACGCTAGTTCAAACAAAACTAGCGCTAAGGTATTGCAATCTGGATTCTTTTGGCCTACTTTATTTAGAGATGTGCAATCCTTTGTTTCCTGCTGCGATGCTTGTCAAAGAACAGGAAATATCTCTAGGAGGAATGAGATGCCTCTCAATAACATCCAGGAGGTGGAAATTTTCGATGTTTGGGGAATTGACTTTATGGGACCATTCCCATCATCTTGTGGAAACCAATACATACTCTTGGCGGTGGATTACGTGTCTAGATGGGTGGAAGCAATTGCCTCTCCAACCAATGATGCCATGGTAGTGGTTAAGTTCTTTAACAAGACCATCTTCCCACGATTTGGGACACCAAGGACTATCATTAGTGATGGAGGTTCTCACTTCATTGCCCGGCGCTTTGAAGCTCTTCTAGCTAAGTATGGGGTTACTCACAAGATCGCCACCCCTTATCATCCACAAACTAGTGGACAAGTTGAGATCTCAAATCGGGAGATCAAAGGAATTCTAGAGAAGACGGTTTCAAGGACTGGGAAGGATTGGTCCTTGAAGCTTGATGATGCATTGTGGGCGTACCGGACTGCGTACAAGACTCCCATAGGAACCACACCATACAACCTTGTGTATGGGAAGTCTTGCCACTTACCGGTAGAGTTAGAGCACAAGGCGTTTTGGGCCATCAAGTGGTTGAATTTCAACATGAAGGAAGCGGGAGAGAAGCGTCTCTTGGACCTTATGAGCTTGAAGAACTCCGCTTGAACGCCTATGAGAACGCCAAGATCTATAAGGAGAGAGCAAAGTGTTGGCATGATAAGCATATCATTCCAAAGGACTTCAAAGAAGGAGACCAAGTTCTCCTCTTCAATTCAAGGCTTCGTCTCTTTCCAGGTAAGCTTAAATCTCGTTGGACCGGACCTTTTCTAATCAAACGTATTTTCCTCCATGGTGCAGTTGAAGTATGGGGTGAAGCGGGCAGAAGCTTTAAGGTGAACGGTCAACGACTCAAGAAGTATACGCCGGAACTCCAAGTTGAAGAGTTCGCGCCTACCGCACTCGAATAAGTGCGAATTTGGTCTAGCTACGGACCTTAAACAAAGCGCTTCTTGGGAGGCAACCCAAGGTATTGCATTTACGTTTTTGTTTTTGATTCATAGTTTAGCTTAGTTTAGACGTTTTTGCTTTGTTTTGCCTTCGATTCCTTCCGGTATGTTCGTGTTTTTAGATGTAGGAACAGTGGAAAAGGAAAGGGGAAGAGTAATTTTGAAGAAAAGTGACGAAACTTGGACTTTGGAGCATTACAGAGAGTTCCACGGCCTAAACCACGGCCGTGACAGCTACAGTGACCGTAATTTCCAAAAGCCTTTGAAAAATCACCAAAACCACGGTTCCGTACATTTCCACGGCCGTGGAACCCCCCGACAGACCGTGATTTTCACAAATTTTGCCGGCCACTATATAAACCACGTTCTTCACAAAAACACAACATCACAAACCCAATTCCACGCCCTATTTCACCGATTTGCCTCCTCTCACCTCAAATCTTCGTTCGTTAATCGTTTTTAACAATTCTTTGATCCAAACTGAAGCAAATCCAACCACCAACAAGATCCAAGCAACAATTCGAGCGGTACTTCATCAAGGAAAGTAGAATTCGGATTTAAAAATCCGAAAACCTAGTTTTTTTCGCTCTTCTCTATCTTTGTCGATTCGGACCTACATTTGCTAGAATTTTTAGGAATAACTGATTGGAATTGGAAGAGAATTAGTATAGGACTGCTGTTGTGGAATTTGGTGATTGATTGTTGAGATTTGCGAAATTTTGAGAGAAACCACGGTTCCTGGACGTTCCGCGGCCGTGGAATTTGAAGAACAGACCGTGGTTTTCAACAGAAAATGGATTTTGTGAGGAGAGTGTCCGGAAGAAATAAGGACAAGAACAAAGAGAAGGATAAGAATAAAAAGAGGAAGGGCAACCCCTCTTCCTCTTCATCCTCTAGAGCACCACCACCTTCACCCCCTTCACCTCCATCATCACCTTCATCACCATCACCTCCTAGCCCTAGGGTACCCACCATTCACAAGGATCATCTCGACGCCTTAGAGACGATCCATAAGAGGGTTGTTATAGGACCTAGGTACCTACTGTTGGAGGATTTAGCTCCTCTACATGTCATAGGGGACCTTACTTGGCTCTTGGATAGAGCCGGTCTTATCGTCTTTTCGGCTATCCAAGAAGACGCATATGAGGAGATTACGAGAGAGGTTGTGACATCTTTTGAGCACAGCCATGTTGATAGGACGGTTTCTTTCCGTCTGATGGAAAGAAACTATGATTTCTCCATCTGGGAGTTTGGAGCCTTCTTTGGGTTCCAAGAGACCTTCAATGGTCGTTTCCCTAGCGGCGTTTACGCCAAGGATTTCTGGGAGGAGGTATCCATGATCTATGCCAGCGAGGACCGCTGGCAACCAGCTGATACCAAGGCTAAGTTGATGTATCACTTAGCCTTGAAGATTGCTCACCGGGTACTTTCTGAGTGTCTCTTCCCTAGGACGGAGACACCTCAGAAGATCAAGACGGATGAGCTCTTTCTTCTCTACTCCATGCTATATGGACGACCTGCTGACTGCGCCACCCTCTTAGCTGCTACCATGAGCAAGCTAAAGAACAAGAGGGCTGGCAACATTGGATATGGTGGGATAGTCACCCACCTTGCTAGGACATTAGGGGTAGATTTTTCTGCCTGCACACGCATTCCCGCAGTACCCCTAGGACTCCAGGCCTTTATGACTAGAGGTCTCATCTTCCCCACCCATAGAGGTCCACCTTACGCAGCTATGCCATGGGAGAGCAGGACGGGGAGAGGCATTGAGTGGCTCCCAGAGTATTCCATTATGACTGGACGGCATAACTGGAAGGAGATGTTCGCTGCTATGCATGCGAACAGGATTGCAGCCCCTCCATATGTCCCACCACCACCTGTAGTTGAGGAGGAGGAGATGAGAGATAAGTATGAGGGAGGAGGAGGAGGAGCTGAGCAGGATTTTGGCACATTTCCGGATCAGCCGGACATAGCTCCTGACATGCCTAGACGTTCTCCACGTCCCGCCAGAGCTTCAGGATCATCTTCTCGCCGCGCCAGCGTGAGCGAGAGACCCACTTGGATGGAGACCCCTTCTGCATGGTACGGAGCTCCACCACCATGGTCTACACAGGCACCGCCACCACCACCACCAGCAGCAGCACCGTCAGATGCACCGGGGTGGTACAACCAGCCTCCAGGTTGGTATGAGCAGCTGCCGGATTGGGCCACCAGTCTCTCCGATAGGGTGGGAGCCTTGGAGATTCGAGCTGACACTAGAGATGCACGTATGGACGACCTTGACCATATGATGAGGGATGTTTACCGCCAGCAGTTCGGGCGGTACTACGATCCTAGCTTCTCTCCATTTCCACCTCCACCGCAGTGATGACGATGATGACCGACAGTTTTAGCCGCTCCACCGCCATTTGTGAGTTCTTTTTCTTTCTTTCTTTTTTCTTTTTCTTTTCTTTGAACATTAGGGAAAATGTTTGTTCCAAGTATGGGGTGGGGTGTGACTAATCGTCTGTAATAACGCTTACTCACTTTGATTGCTTCTATTGAGACTATCTTGCATGTTTCATTATATTGTTACACGTTTCATTATTGCATTGCATGAAAAAGAGTTTGAAAAACCCATAAAAATTGAAAAATTTTGAAAAATTTGTGCTTCTAAGGATAGAGATGATTTCTATGATAATCACCACTTGTGAATTGAGTTTTGATGACAATTGCCTGCTTAAACGAATAGTGAATTGAAAAGAAACTGAATGAGTTGATTATACCTCTTTTGCAAATTTCATAATGTGATGAATGTTACTTAAATCATGTTGAGAAAATAAGGTTGAAATCACACTATAAGGTCTTATACTTCTTGTTGAGATGATTAAGACAATTCGATTTTCTTTCTTCTTTCTTTGATCATTTAGCCCCTCATTGAAATAATGACCTCCTTTACCTATCCGGAAATTTGGAGTTGATTAATATTGGCATGTTTGATGTGGGAGGGACTTGAAAGCAATTATTTGCAATCAAAAGAATAGAAAGAAATTGTAGGTTTGGGGAAGTCAATCGTGATGATGAGTAACTCGGCACCATTCACATAGCCGGGTGTTTGTGTCTTGCCAAAGTCGGATTGAGCGATATTCCTAGCGGATTATGGTATGTGCGCTAAGGGTTTGAGGCATCTCATAAAAATTGAGAAACGCCAATCTCCTAGGCTTCGGTTTTTGTGCACCTCTATCCATAACTCCAAAAGTAAAGTCGAAAAATGAAAAGAAGAGAGTGAAGCTCTAAAGTACTGCGGAAACCGCAAGAGAAGAAGAAAAGAGTAGTTATCCACTTTCCCGGATTCATGCACCACATTCCTTAAAGTTTTCCTTCCCTTTCCACATTCTAGACCTTGTTTGAAAGTCCTTAAGATCAAAAGAATGTTATATGACTTGGTGATCTAAATTGAAGTTTCTTATGATTGATTTTGATAATGTTTGAAGGTTATGATGTTTACATGGAAGTTTGATTAATTCATGAGCTTTCTTTACAATTTACTCTTTAATTAAGTGTATGAAAGTCTTATAAACGAATGAAGCAAGATTTGAGAATGATATATTGATTAGAAGGCACATTCATCCAAAAGAAGTTTTGCTTTGAGAAGGTACACATATTTCATCCTAACTTGTGTTTTAAAGCTTTTGAAAGACCTTGCTTAGGGACAAGCAAGTGGCAAGTATGGGTTATTTGTTAGCATGAAATATTGTGATATTTTAGGCCCCTTTTTAAGTGTATTTCATCCATATTGATAGTCATTGATTAAGCATTGATGCATTTGTGAGCTAGTTTATTCTATAATGTCGATATAGAGATCTACTCAAGCTTTATGTTGATTGTAGGCAATTAAGAGCTATTTTCGAACGAATTGAGCAAGGATGGAGTTTGATCGAGCATGTCCAAGGATTGAGGACATCTCTAGGAGCTAAAGAATAGCACGAGGAAAGGAAGAATTACGGTTTACCCCTAAACCACGCTCTAAAATACGGCCGTACTACATTCCACGTTCAAGTCCACGGCCGTGGAACCTTGGCAAGGGAAGCGTGGTTCATTCCAGCAACTTCTACGGCCGTGGAAGGATTGTGTCAAACCATGACAGTTTCCACGCTCTAAATTACGGTCGTGGAACCCTTCCACGACCGTGATCTTGGCGATCTTATACGCCATACTTTAAGCCACGATCTCCTACGCAATTGGGCCGGGCTTATATTTTATCTTACACTATAAAAGGACGGACGAAGAGAGATTCTGTCACCTTCGCTTACGCTTAGACGCACCTTTGCTTAGACGCATTTTCGCTTACGCTTGGACTTGCCCTAATTTCGCATTTTGGCGGAGATTGTGATTGAGAGATTTGCGCTTTGCTATTGAGATCTCCGGATTGACGGAAGAGTTGAAGATTTGGAAGACTGTTCGCAAGAAGGTTACGCTTTATCTTTAGGTTTGATTTAGAAGACGGATTGACATCCCGTTCTTCCTTCTTATCTAAGATTCGTGATTGTTTGTGTTATTCCGAATCTATTGACGTTATTGTTCTTGATTTGTGGATTTGAGATTGACTTGAAAGTTATTGAAGGTTTTCGGAAGTTTTCATCTTTCATTATTTTAAATCTTGAATTTGATATCAATATGACTGTTGTTGGCTAAAACCCTTTAACAATTCTAAGGTGAAGGGTTGATAGTTGTGGCTTAGATGATGATAGATCGATCATAAACAGATTAGACCCTGAGAGTTAGAGAGAATCGCCGACGAACCTAATCCACGGTCTATTCTTGAGCTTCCACGGCCGTGGAACTCAAGAACTACCCGTAATTTTGTGTCAGTTTACGAACTTGCTTTTACTTTAATCCAAAGTTAAAGATTTGCTTTAACTTAGTCTTGGCTTGCCTTTTCTAGGTGGTAGTGAAGCCTCAACAACCTCTACCTCAATTCTGAGTGTCACAACCTTAATCGGTTTAGTTAGTCTTGATCCTTGGATTACAAGTTTGGGTATTTGACATTAATTCTTACCTTTAGATCCTTTCTATACTGAAGCCTCAACAACCTTTATAGAGAGTGTCTTTTAGGTGGGTCATATAAGGTTTTTGGAACTTCACCGTACGATTACCTTACATTTGTATACCTTTGCATACCTTAACTCTGTCCTTATATCTTTAGTATATCTTGAATCGATTGCCACAGCTGGATTCCTGGATCTTTAGGATTGTTGTTTTCCCAATAATTTGAAAAGCTTCATACATTTACTTGCTTGATATATAATCTATAACCGGATTTAACACCCCAAATCCCTGTGTTCGATACTCTAAAATTCTTGCTTAACTATATCGATCCGTACACTGCGGGTTCGCTTGCTTGATTTCTAGTTTTATAAATTAAAGCTTATTTGCACGCACGCTAAGTGGCGAACACCAAGCTGAGTTAGATGAGGCTTTAGAGCAAATTAGGATAAGGGATGAAGCCTTGGAGAATGAAAGGAAACTTGCCAATGAGAGGCAAGAAGCAACTAGGAGGGAGATTGAAGAGATTAGGCAAGCTCTTGTGCAAAGAGAGCTTAATCGTCAATAACCTCCACCTCCACCACAACCGCAGCTGGCGGTCAACATTCGGGTTGTGCCCATTGCTATTGAAGAGCCACAAACGTTAGGGCAACGTATGGATCCGGCACAAAGAGCACACCGTCCGGGTGTGAATTTAGGAGATCCCGCAGCCCATGATTACGAGCTCCGCCCTCAAGTTCTATAAATGATCCGGCATAATCAATTTGGAGGGATGGAAGGAGAATCTCCTCATCAACACTTGATGAATTATGAGATCTTGATGGAGACTCTAAGGCCGCCTAGATTGGAGAGCAACAACCATAAGCTTAGGGCTTTCTCCTACTCACTTAAGGATAAAGTCTTGGCTTGGTATCAATCTATTCCACAAGGGCGAGTGAGTACTTGGGAGGAGATGACAACCGAGTTTTTGACTAAGTTCTTCCCACCTTCCAAGACTACCGAGCTAAGAGGGAAGATCAATGCCTTTGTAATGAAGGATAGAGAAAGCTTATTCAAGTCTTGGGAGAGGTTCAAAGACCTTCTCCTAGATTGTCCGCACCATGGTATACCGAAAATAGAGCTTTTGTAAATCTACTTCAAGGGACTTGATGAAGATAGTCAATTCAAGCTTCAATCTCTTTCCGGTCGGACTTTTATGGAAAAGAATGTGGATGAAGCTTGGGAATTTGTGGAGAAACAAGCTTTGGTGATTGAGAAGTACTCCCATAGGAAGAGTGATGGGAGGAAAGCGGGAGCATATGAGGTGAGTGAAGTAATCATGAGTAACTTCAAGCTTGATGCAATCAACAATTAGCTTAAGTCCTTGAGGGAGTTGTGTGCTACCACTTTGAAGAGTCAAGCAACCCCTCAAGTGCAAGTGCAAGCAAACTTGTCTTTCAAGGAGGAAGATGTGAACTACATGGGAAGGGGCAATTTCAACAATTATCAAGGCCCTAGGAACTTCAACAACAACAGCCGGCAATACAACAATTACCGGCCTAATCACAACCATCTCGGGTTTTCCTATTCTAACCCGGATGGAGCCTTGAACCCTCCCGCTTCCACAAGCGCAGCTCCACCACCAAAGGCTTCACAAGAACCTCCACCCGGATTCATTCAACCTCCAAAGGATAGAACCGAGATGATGTTTAAGCAATTTCTTGGAAGGTTGAGTGGTCTTGAGAGCACGGTGACTTCCATTTCTAAAGCTCAAAAGGTGTTGGAAGCACAAGTGTTCCAAAAGGCGGGTGAAGCTCATAGAGATCCGGGAAAGCTTCCCGGAAGAACCGAAGGCAACCCAAGAGGCCAAGTGTTGGCCATCACAACAAGAAGCGGGTTGAGTATAAAGGATCCCTTACCTAAGGGAAGTGACAAAGGGAAACAAGGAGTGGTAGAGGAAGAAACATTGCAAGAGGATGGAGGCAAGAACAAGGAAGATGAGCCAACATATGTGGCACCACCTCCATACAAGCCACCACTACCATTCCCACAATCACAAGCAAGAGCTCGTTTGGACAAACACTTTGGTAAATTCCTTGAACTTATGTCTAAATTGCACATTAACATTCCGTTCATGGATGCTATTCTAGGAATGCCGGCATATGGCATGTTTTTGAAGGAGATACTCTCCAACAAAAGGAAGTTGGAGGAGTATGGAGAAGTTAGAATGACAAGGAGATCCTCGAAATTGATTCAAACTATGAAGGAGGAGATGCCTCCTAAGCTAAGAGATACGGGATCCTTTTGTGTGCCGATAGGAGTGGGAGAAGTGAAGTATGAAGCCCTATGTGATCTTGGGGCGAGTATAAGCATCATTCCGCTTGCACTTTGCAACAAGGTTGGGCTAGGAGAGCCGAAACCGGTCAAGATGACCCTTTACATGGCGGACCGATCAATCACTCACCCTGTTGGAATTTTGGAGGACATACCTGTGCAACTCGGGAAGTTCTATGTGCCAATAGACTTCGTTGTTTTGGACATCCCGGCGGACTATCCAGTTCCCATCATCTTAGGGAGACCTTTCCTCGCCACTTCCGGATGCTTGGTGGATTGTAAGAATGGAATTCTCTCCTTCAACATTGGAGAAGAGAATATCAAGTTCAAGCTGTCCGCAATGATGAAGGGGTCAGCCCTTGGTGAAGATGTGTTCAACATTGTCGAGCAAGATGATTGTAGAGAAGTTGTGAGCTCGATCTTGATCAAGGACCCCTTGGAGAAGGTTCTTAGCTTAAGTTTGATGGAGGAAGGAGTTGAGGAGGCTTGCAATAATGAAATCAAGGCTTTGGAAGTATTGGAAAAGGAGACAAAAATTTAAAGAACACGAAGATGTGCTGAATTTCTGTGAAAACCACGGCCAGGGACCAAGAACCACGCCCGTGGTTTCTACCGTGGAACCTACTGGAGTGCTCCGAAATGCTAGCTTTGCAAGTTCCACGGCCGTGGTTGTGCCAGATCCCGTGGTTTTGCCCGTGGTTTCTCCATAAATTGCCTTTGGTATTGATCAAGCTTCAAGGAACCTTGAGGAGTCTTCCATGGCTTTGGATTCATCTCAACCAACATTATACGGATCGTCTCCACTCGATAAAGGTCCTCCTAAACTTGAACTCAAACCCCTCCCTTCTCATTTGAAGTATGCTTTTCTTGGTGATAATTCTACATATCCGGTGATTGTTAATGCATGCTTGAGTGATGATGAGTTGAGTAGATTGTTGCATGAATTGAGATTGCATAGGAAGGCTATTGGCTATACCATTGATGATTTAGTTGGCATTAAACCTTCTTTGTGCATGCATAAGATCTTAATGGAAGATAATCACAAACCTTCAATTGAACCTCAAAGAAGACTAAACCCCATCATGAAAGAGGTAGTAAAGAAAGAGATCCTTAAATTGCTAGATGCGGGAATCATTTTCCCGATTTCGGATAGTAAGTGGGTTAGTCCCGTGCATGTGGTTCCTAAGAAGGGTGGGATGACCGTAGTGACTAATGAGAATAATGAACTAATCCCAACTAGAACGGTTATAGGGTGGAGAATGTGTATAGATTATAGGAAGCTAAATGTTGCCTCTAGGAAAGATCACTTCCCTCTTCCTTTCATTGACCTAATGCTAGAGAGATTAGCTCAACATTCCCATTTTTGTTACTTAGATGGCTATAGTGGATTCTTCCAAATCCCTATTCACCCCGATGATCAAGAGAAAACTACATTCACATGTCCTTGGGGTACTTTTGCATATAGGAGAATGCCATTTGGGTTGTGTAATGCACCCGCCACCTTTCAAAGGTGTATGATGGCTATCTTTTCTGAGTATATTGAAAACATCATGGAAGTGTTTATGGATGATTTTTCTGTTTATGGATCTTCCTTTGATGATTGTTTAGCTAACTTGTCTCTAGTGCTTAAGAGATGTGAGGAGACTAATCTAGTCTTGAATTGGGAAAAATGTCACTTCATGGTAAGTGAAGGCATTGTGTTGGGACAATTGGTGTCCAACCGAGGCATTGAGGTTGATAGGGCTAAGATAGAAACCATAGAGAAGTTGCCACCACCTACCTCGGTGAAGGGGGTAAGGAGTTTTTTAGGGCATGCTGGTTTTTACCGGAGATTCATTAAAGATTTCTCTAAGATTTCTAAGCCTCTTACTAACCTACTAATGAAAGATGTTGAGCTTGTTTTCTCCAAGGATTGCCTTGTAGGTTGAAGAATGCTTTGATCACCGCTCCCATCATGCAACCTCCGGATTGGAGTTTACCGTTTGAGATCATGTGCGACGCGAGTGATGTAGCCGTTGGGGCTATTTTGGGACAAAGGAAAGATGGGCTTACACATGCCATCTACTATGCTAGCAAGATGCTAGATGAAGCCCAACTTAATTATGCTACCACCGAGAAGGAGTTGCTAACGATTGTGTATGCATTTGAGAAGTTCCGCTCGTATCTTGTTGGAGCGAAGGTCATAGTGTATACGGATCATGCTGCGATCCGTTATCTCCTTACAAAGAAGGATGCCAAGCCTCGTTTGATTCAGTGGATCCTTCTTCTTCAAGAGTTTGATTTGGAAATACAGGATAAGAAGGGGTCCGAGAATTCTGTGGCGGATCATCTTAGTAGGCTACCTCCATTGGAGATTGGAAAAGATGACATCCCGATTGATGACTTATTCCGGGATGAGCAGTTGCAAATAATGGAGGAGTGTTTACTTCAAGTGTCCCGAGGAAGTGAGCCATGGTATGCCGACATTGTGAACTATCTTGTGTGTGAGAAGGTGCCTCCCGGTTTGTCATATGCCCGGCGGAAAAAGTTCTTCAAGGATGTGAGGCATTACTATTGGAGTGAGCCGCTTTTTTCAAAAGAGGGCCGGATGGAGTCTTTAGGAGGTGCATACCGGAAGATGAGGTAGAGAGTGTGATTCGCCATTGTCACTCCTTGCCATGTGAAGGCCATGCTAGCTCACACAAGACATGTGTCAAAGTGTTGCAATTGGGTTTCTTTTGGCCAAGTTTGTTCAAGGACGTGCAGAATTTTGTAGTAGCTTGTGATGCTTGCCAAAGGACGGGCAACATCTCAAGGAGGAATGAGATGCCCTTGAACAACATACAAGAGGTGTCAATATTTGATGTTTGGGGTGTAGACTTCATGGGGCCATTCCCCTCTTCTTGTGGCAACCTTTACATCCTATTGGCGGTGGACTATGTCTCGAGATGGGTAGAGGCAATCGCCTCTCCCACAAATCATGCCAAGGTTGTAGTGCGGTTCTTCAACCGAGTGATCTTCCCTAGGTTTGGAACACCAAGGGTGATCATAAGTGATGGAGAGAAACACTTCACCAATAGGAACTTCGGGGCACTTTTGGCTAAGTATGGGGTGACTCATAAAGTGGCAACACCTTACCATCCCCAAACTAGTGGCCAAGTGGAGATCTCCAACCGGAAGATAAAGGGAATTCTTGAGAAGACGGTTTCTAGGATGAGAAAGGATTGGGCTATGAAGCTCGATGATGCTTTGTGGGCTTATAGAACCGCTTTCAAGACACCAATTGGCACCACTCCCTACAAGCTAGTCTATGGCAAGTCTTGCCACCTTCCGGTAGAGATGGAGCATAAAGCGTATTGGGCTATAAGGTGGCTGAATTTTGACCTCAAGGAGGCCGGAGAGAAAAGGTTGCTTGATATGAACGCTCTTGAGGAGATCTGGTTGGATGCCTATGAAAACGCCCGGATCTACAAGGAAAGGACCAAACGTTGGCATGACAAGCGTCTCATCCCGAAGGAGTTGAATGAAGGCGACTTAGTTCTCCTCTTCAACTCAAGGTTGCGGCTCTTCCCCGGAAAGCTGAAGTCGAGATGGACGGGTCCTTATGTGGTGAAGAAGATCTTTCTCCATGGAGCGGTTGAGATAGGAGGGGAGCATTGTGGAGATTTTAAGGTGAATGGGCACCAGTTGAAGAAGTATATCCCGGGAGCTCCGGTAGATATGATTGCCCCACTTCACCTTGAGTGAGACGCCCCCGAGTTTGGTCAAGCTAATGACCTTAAAGAAGAGCTTAATGGGAGGCAACCCATTGGTAATCGTTTTTCCCTTTTCGTTTTTGTTTTGTTTTGATTTTTCTGTTTTTGTGTGTTTGGTGTGCTTTGTGTGTGTGCTAGAGTCTTGGTAGCATAGAAGTCTTGCATGGCATGTGGATGATGATGATGAGCCCCTCATCAATTGTGGGTGGAGCGGACGCGGGACTTGGATGGCTAGCGGTGCCTAGCGCGGATCCCGACACCATAATGAACACTTTGAGCTCTCTACCATCGTTGATAGGATCATCCGCCATCACTCCACTTGAATGATCCCAAATACCAAAGCAAACCATTTTTACATTGTGAGAACCCTCTTTCACTCTTCTTTACTTGAATACCACATTGGGGACAATGTGATTTTAAGTATGGGGTGGGGTTTGCATGATCTTTTGCATGATTAGCATCTAGGATAGTTTCTTTAAGTCACATGTTTCATTATGTCTTGCATTGTACATACATATTTCGAAAATTCCAAAAAAAAAATAATCAGAAAATTTAAAAAAATTTTAGTGCTTCTAAGCTTGGGAAAGACCCTTATGATGAGATTGTTTTGTGAATTGGCTATGAATGGCCTTGTGTGTTGAATTGATGAATATATATGTGGACTTGAAGTACTTATCTTGAATCCCATGAATGGATTGTGATCATGATGTTTGTCTTGATTGGATTGAGGATTGAAAGTCGAAATTACATGCTAGTTTTTGCACATCATCTAGGAGTGATTAAGGCAATTCATCTTTCTCTACTTCTCATCTTGATCATGTTGTTTGAGCACCTCAACTGATGAAAAATTTGACCTCTTTTGACCCATCCGGGATTAGGAGCATGCTAGTGTGTTGAGTGTGTGAAAAACAAGTGTGGGGTGAAGTTGTTGTTGAAAGAATGTTGTGAATGAAGTGCTGAATTTGTTGTGAAAGCGTAGACAAAAATATAGGTTTGGGGACGTTGGTTTAAATGACGAGTAACTCGGCACCATTCACATAATCGGGTGTTTGTGCCTTGCCAAAGTCAAATAAACCGATAGTCCTAACGAGCTTTGGTATGTGTGCCCGGTGTGGATGCACCTCGAAAAATAAAAAAACCCGAGGACGGCTAATCACCAAGGTTTCGGCTTTTGTACATCAATGTCATTGTCTCAAAAATAAGTGAAAGAAAAAGAAAAGAAAGAAAAGATGGGAAAATATACACTTGTGGGGAGTTGATAAAACTGTGAAATTGTGAAGTTAGTTCCATTCTCGGATTAGCATCACATAGCCTAGAAAAATTCCCACCTAATTACAACGTTTCTTGGCCTTTTATTTCATAAGCCCTTGTGACCTATTTGCATGTGTGTAAGACTTAGTGATCTAGATTGAATATGCTCATGGTCATCTTGACTTCTTCATTTTTACATTTCATGCATGCTTTCGAGTTAAGTACAATTATCTTTCCGTGCCTTCATTTATTTGATGCATGATTGCTTGTCCATTGCCATGAAACATGACTATGAAGGTGATCCAATATTAGAAGCACAATTCCAAAAATATTTTCAGTTTTTCATGCATGCATAAATCATGTCATCTCTTAGTCTATAGTTGGGACTTGCTCGGGGACGAGCAAACCTTAAGTATGGGGTATTTTTGATAACACGATTTATGACATAGGTCTAGGCACTCAATTAGATAGTTTTTCCGCTCATTCATGCGTGGTTTGCACTAGTTCGTGACGATTTGCACATAATTCATGTATTTTGTCGAGATAGACGTCTACACGGATTTTTGCATGTTTTGTAGGTATTTTGGGAGCTTTAGGAGCTTAATCGATACATTTGAGGATCGTTCCTCATAGTGACACACCTTCGGACTCATTGGGAAGCAAGTTAAGAGCTAAGAAGGACACATGGGACCTTGTTGGTGCATGCCATGCACCAAATCGTGGCTTGATGATCCATATAGTGTAGAAGCACCAAAACCACGGTCACTGGAAGAACCACGCCCGTGGAAATAGGCCGTGGTTTTCCCTAGACAGTTGTGACAGTTGTCCCACGATCTTCATGGCCGACTCTTGCAATTTGTTGAGGATAAAAGGTGGTCCTGCAGGCTGTTAGGATCAGACCCCATCACTCCATTCTCTCTCACACTCTCAACAACAATATTCTCTGATTGGAAGATAGGATTGGAGCTACTATTGGAGGAGAAGAAAAGGTTCCATTGGAGAAGAAGAGAAGAACACACCATTCTTAGTTTTTGATAGTTTTGAGTGAGTTTTGTGAAGACGTTTTGCAAGGTTTTGTAAGAATCGATTGAACCTTCTTTTGAAGGGTTGTAAGTCTTTCTTAAACTCATATTCAGCTTGGATTTCTAGTTCACTTGCTTCATCTCTTTTTCATTTCATCCTCTTGACATGGATTCCATGATTTTATGCTTGATGACTTTGATTGTGATGATGCATGTTGTTGGCTAAATAGATGCGATTCTAGGGTAAGGAAAAGATGGTTATGGCTTGGACTATGATAGAATGTACTTAGAAATATCTTTGGATGTTTTGTTTGCTCGAACCTAGGCTCTGTTCAAAATCACGGTTTGTTCTAAGGGGTTCCACGGCCGTGGACTTGATGAACTACCCGTGATTTTGTCAAACTTGCTTGTATTGATAAATCTAAGTGTTAGGTTGTTAGATTGTTGAAATCCTAGTGTTTGTTGAGTTAAATCTATCCTACGGTGACCTAGTGTTAGCAACTAAGAGTTAGAAGAGACCTACCCGGTGATTCTTGTTCTTAGATACCGAAGATGACGAACTCTAGGTAGTAGTGAGCCTCATAAGCCGCTATTGGACTGAGTGTGCTAGGATTGATGTTTAGGACTTGCCTCCCCGAGACTTACCCGGTAAGGAGAGGTTAGATCCCTAGATGACAATCCGGTTTGTGTAGAATTCCTATCCTTAGGCTCTTTGAGACTTACCCGGTGATGAGACCTTAGGAACGGACTAGTGGACCATGAGACCTACCCGATGATTGATCCTAATCTGGAAACCCTCACTCCCAACATACTATAGTTGATCCAAGGAATGATTAGATAGCTTGAGTCCTATGCCATAACCGGAATTTCCAACCCCTAGAATCCACTTTTCTCTCTTGATTACCTATCTCGTGTTTGTGTTTAATTGCTTGCCTTGTTAGCTTAGTTATTTGCTAGTTTTGCATGATTTGTGATCCTTGATTGATCACCACAAAAACCAATCCAAAAACATTGAGATTTTCATTTCTTTATTTCTTTCTCTTTTCTTAGCCTAGATCAACACTATCTTTAGTCACTATTTGACTCGATTTCACCTCAGTCTTTGTGTTCGACCTCGGAATACTATCCCTACTACAAAACGTCCCGTACACTGCGGGTTCGCTAGGAGTTAGGAAAATATAACGAGTATAAATTTAAGACTTTTGCGTGTCACGTTCTTAGCGTAACAAGTACCTTGGGTTGCCTCCCAAGAAGCGCTTGGTTTAAGGTCGATAGTTGTACCCATCTCATGGAATTACTCAATGTACCTCGAATATTTTGGAGTGCTCATCACATCCGCAATAAAACTCTTCCAAAAAGGTTTTGGTTCCTAATTTCACCGGCAAATGGTAGGATCTCCCATGTACAAGCTTGTACGATTTGGTTCTCACCGGAATCCTACCGATCTTCATATTCTTCCATGGGACGTAACTCAGTTTTTCGTCTCATCCTTTCTTAGATCGAGAAAACAGTTTCTCGAAAATTCCAGTAGCTTCCACATCTCCAGCTTGGGGATGACGTATGGTTTTCGTCATGTGAATGACCCCATACTTGAACAAAAATTTCTTCGTTGCCTTAGCGGTGAAGCTCTTGTTAACTCCACTCCTTTCAATCCAAGGAGCATCTACTTTCAGCAATTTCAGGGGAGGTTTCATCTTGACCTTAGGAGATTCCTTCGAAAAGACCTCCAACTTTTATAAAGTTTTTCAAAGCTTGGAACAAGTTTCATATTAGGATGATGATCCACATAGGAAACTCTCCCAACTCAGCTGGATTCTCTTCAGCCTTGGCCATAGTTTTAGTAATTTGGCCAAGGTTCTCCGCATTTTCTATACCTTCTTCCAGCTGAATCGTTTCTTCTTCAATCTCGACCATGGTATCAACAATTTGGTTGAAGCTTTGTGCATCCTCCTCTTCTTCAGTGTGGACGTCAAGAGAAGCTTCATATTTGAGCGGAGGAATGCTTGAAACTTGTAGTACATCCTTACACACCTCTTTCGGCTTAGCATAGGGTAGGAATCTTTCTTTGAGCTTCTCAACCTTCTTCATCACATTCTCCCACTTTGATTCAAGCAAATCCTCAAGAGGTTGCTCAGAAACCTTTTCAGGGACATTCAACTCATCCCATAACGCAAACTCATCCTCAATATACTCTTCTCTTTCCCTTTCGTCACTAAATTCGATGAACACAAATAAGCGCAATAAATATTCATAATGGTCCACCCTAGCAAGTTGTCTTGCTCTCCAAACTAGATCAAATGCAGGTTCATAGCGACTCGCATTCATTGAAAATCCTGAAAACTACAAAACTCATAGGAAAAGATCAAATGCAAAAGCAAAAGCTTCCAAGCTAGATAACCAAATACCGAACTCGGTCTTGACCAAGTCCCCAGAAACGGCGCCAAAAACTTGTTTTCTCTCAGACATATGTGTATGGCGAACGATATAGCTTTAAATTTACAACCTAAAATATAAGCCTAGAACAATATGTGAACCCGTACTGTACGGATCAATTGTAATAACGACAAATACTCCAGGGTCGAACACATGGACTATGGTGAAACAAAGCACGGTAATTATCAATAAAAAACAAGCAATAAAACAAAGATATCCAAGATGATGTAATAATCAGATAAAGAAAATGTTGATTCTAGAGGTCAAAGCATCCAGTTGTGCTTCCGACTCAAGATCTCAAAGGATAACGTGGACAAAGCCGAGGTTTGCAAAGAGAAGGTGTTTCTAAGGTGGGAATAGATTACCGGGTAAGTCTCACTACTCATTATCCCAAACCAAAGATCCTCTTACCGGGTAAGTCTCAAGGTACTAAGGAAATGAACTATAATCTCAAACCAATACACCACCCAAGGGAATAGAACTAAGCTTTACCAGGTAAGTCTCAGGCTAACTCTCAAGAATGGGATGAAGGCACACTCAAACCTAATAAAGGATAAACCTTTATTACCGACACTCATGATCTTGGGTATACATGCAAAGAAATCACCGGGTAAGTCTCATCCTAGGCTTGCGTATAGGCCATGAAAGGTATATCAAGGATAGGATTTGGCAAACTGAAACCTCAACTCAGATAAGGATCAGGATAAGGATCGCCTCGTTCAGTTCATGTTTTATCTCGGTCGACATGCTCTACAAACTGACTGAGGAGAGGTTCGGTTAAGGTATGGCTCGAGCTTTCAGGGTCCATTGGGGTAAAGGCTCATTCTTTCATCGCCTTTCCTACAACTTTCAGCAAATTACCCTAGAATCGCACAAAGAACTTAGCCAATAATCATCATGATAACAATAATCAAATATATGAATAAGGAATCAATATTCAAACAAGAAAACCTTTACATAAAGGTCTCAATAACTCAATCAAACAATCAATCCAACAAGCAAACTGCGTTCTTCAATCACAAACCAAAAGACAACAATCAAACAATCTAAGAAAACCTTACAATTTTCTTCAAAGCCTTTATCTTTAAAGCCAACTTCCTTCCTTCCTTGGATCTTCCAAACTACCAACTTTCTTCAACCTTCAGATCTCCCCCTTTTTTTCATCTAGAAAATCCATCCTAATATATAGGAAAAACACTTGCCAAAAATAAAAGATCTCAACCCAAGAATAAAAGATCTTATGGGCTGTGGGTCGTTCGCCTCGGTCCAGTCCGGCGAAAAGATCACCTCGACCAAGGTGATATTGTAGCCATCCGAGGTGACACTTTCTATGATAGTTAGAATTCCTTGAGGCAATGATAAAACGTTACTCTTAAAACCTAGTTATTTCAATAAATCCAATAAAATGCCCTTCAGTTGTGGCTATTCAGTTATTTTATCTAGACTAGTTATAAACACAATTTCTTTCAAAGGTAGATAAAGGTAGAAACAAAGCACTTTGAAAAGAAGCGATATCACAATCTCAATTCATAAACATATATGCAATCCTTAGATCAAGAAGAATCAGCTAGACATGATAAAAAGAAATAATTACATAAATATCAAAGCTGAAAAGTGCTTACAAAATAAAAGAAAGGGAGATCTAACTCTATTGTGTTGCGGCGTGGACTTGGAACCCTGATTGACTTCTTTACAACGGGATGCCTCTAATTTGACCTAGAAAGGTCTATTTATAATGTTTACAACAAATCCTAGATCGGACGCAAGAAGCTCAACCCGTAAACATAAGATAAAATAGGAGAAAAGTGTTATCTCCTCTTGGCTTTTTCTCATTGTCTATTTTGTAATCATTCGATTTTGCCTTTACTTCAATTCAAGCTAACTCCTACTCCTGAGTCCTCGTTGGTCGGAATAACTTAATCCTTCCTCTTTCTTCTCTTGTGCAACCCAAATGACTCTTTCTTTTGATTATCGAGTTTCAGTATCGATGGGAAGAACAAGCAGAAAGACTTCCGTTTCCACTAATTCCACTAATGAGAACATAATTTTGACCTCTCAAGAGAGAAATACGGTTTTTAGGGTATTTATACGGTTTATAAGTAGATAATATACGGCTTGTAGGCCTTATAATAATAGCATATAAACCGTATATGTATTTGTACATAAGTCGTATTTGTCTTTTGCAGCTTTTCAACAGTTTTGTAAAACTGATTTTTCCTTTGCTCTACTTGGAACCCCAAGACCCATATGTACTAATTTCAGAGATCCTTCGAAGATCTACAACTTTGGTGTTGATATGTTTGTCAAAATCTAAAGGAAAAATGGTTGAAAACGGGAATTTCTTTGAAGTCATCATAAAATGGTATCCAACGTCAATGATCTTAACAAGGTTATTCAATTCTTCTTCCTCCAACATAAATCTACCTCAGAATTTTGATTGTCATTCAATATATATGTCTTCCATGATGTCCTTGACCTCAAAGAAGATTGAAATCCGAACTCGTGTGTTCTTTCATGGTTCTTGCACATTTTTGGCCTCGAACACTTGAAATACGAGATACACCAAAGTAGACACCACAATATGCTATATTAAGGACTTATGCTTTATATGAACACAAATCAAACCAAATGAGATATGAAATGCACGGGTATGATGACTTAAAAGACGTTTGTTTTGGAATCATCAATCCTCTAAGACTAGATTAAGACGTTTTTGGGGTTGGAAAGTGCCAAAATGTATCCAAGTATTGCGAACAATTTTTCCACAATCATGATGTTCTAACCAACCCGTTTCAAAGTGTTGTCTATTGGTTCAAGATAAATAATGTCTCCCAATAGATGAGGCCAAAGAAATGATGTTGTGGTATGAGAATATCTAAGGTAGTTGTGAACGATGTAGTGAGGGTGCGATAATCTCTAGTCTTCAAAAAGTAGAAAGCGATCAAGATGTTCACAAACCAGTGTTGCAGCATCTCTTCCTCTTTCCCATGTAAGTTTTTGTCTTGTCCAACCAACATGTAATACCACATAGTCATCAATAGGTTGTTGGAAGGCAAGAAGATCACGATTAGGCCGCCAAGGTCCCCCTTGCTTTTCATGCTACTAAGGTATTTGGTTGACATCACCAAACATGATCATTGGGCTAATATACTCTGCACGTAATTTCCGCATTAGACTCCAGGTTTCATGTTTTAGAGCATGGTGTGGTGCTCTAAAATTCCCCACCAAAGCGAATTTCTCCGACAAGTCTTTCTCGTTCTATTCTATCCTGACATGTCTCTAGGAGTAAGAGAGCCATTTGTATTCACCACCTTTCAACCAAAAGACAAGGCCTATGGAATGACCCGCACTAGATACACATAAACCATTGTTGAAGCCGCATTATGCATGATCTTTTTTTGTTTCATTAATCTTTGTAACATGGTCTCCATCACAAAGACTATAATTGGGCGAATTTTCCAAGATTTGTCTCAGTGGGCACTAATTGTCTTGGGATTTCCCAACCCTTGATAGTTCAACAGAGTATTTTCATTGCTTTTCACATCTTGGGTTCTCAGCCATAGCCATTACTTAGGTATTGCCGATTTCATTCATGTTTCCATGTGAGTCTTCAAACTTCCCTCTTTTGACATTGATTAAAGCATCCTCCATGTTGTCCCGGTTTTGGTCTGAACCATTAAGTGAGAGGCCTTTTGCCTTTGGATAAAATGAATTGCGATGCCTTCTTAGATTTCTTTGGTGGGTGGTGATGTAGACGTTTGTATCTCCTCATAGTCGGGGTTGTAAAGTGAGCCTTTGTTCTGTTCTCTCTTAGACGTGTGTGTATGGTGAACGATATAGCTTTAAATTTATAACCTAAAATATAAGCGTGAAACAATATGCGAACCCGCAGTGTACGGATCAGTTGTAATAACAACAAATACTCCAAGGTTGAAAACAAGGACTATGGCGAAACAAAGAACGGAAATCTAGGTTGTCAATCAAAGACAAAACAAGGATATCAAAGATGATGTAATAATCAGATAAGGAAATGCAGATTCTAGAGGGCAAAACATCTAGTTGTGGTTCCGACTCAAGATCTCAAAGGATAACGTAGACAAAGCTGAGGTTTTCAAGGAAAGGTATGTCTAAGGTGGGAATAGATCACTAGGTAAGTCTCACTACTCACTATCCCAAACCAAAGATCCTCTCACTGGGTAAGTCTCAAGGAACTTAGGAAAGGAACTATAATCTCAAACCAACACACCACCTAAGGGGATAGAACTAACCTTTACCGGGTAAGTCTCAGGCTAACTCACAAAGGTAGGATGAAGGCACACTCAAACCCTAATAAAGGATAAACCTTTATTACCTAACACTCATCGTCATCATTATACAATCAAAGGAATCACCGGGTAAGTCTCATCCTAGGCTTACGTATAGACCAAGGAAGGTGCAACAAGGATAGGATTTGGCAAACTAAACCTAAACTCAGATATGGATCAGAAAAGGAATCGCCTCGCTCAGTTCATGTCCGATCTCGGTCGAGATGTTCTATGGACGGACCGAGGTGAGGTTCGGTTAAGGTATGGCTCGAGCTTTCAAGGTCTACTAAGGTAAAGGTTCATTCTTTCATCGTCTTTCCTACAATCTTCTGTCAATCACCCTAGAATCGCACAAGAAATTAGCCAATAATCATCATTATAACAATAATCAAATATATATTAGAAAAGAAGCAATATCCAAACAAGAAAACCTTAACACAAAGGTCTCAATAATCACTCAATCAAACAAATCAAACAACAACAAATTGCGTTCCTCAATCACAAACCAAAAGACAACAATCAATCAATCTAAGAAAACCTTACAACTTCCTTCAAAAGCCTTCAACTTTATCTTCAAAGCCAACTTCTTTCCTTCCTTGGAATATCTTCAATTTTCTAAACTAATCAACCAACTAGACATACAAGACATGCCTCCATCCAGAAAATTCATCCCAATATATAGGAAAATCACTTGCCAAAAATAAAAGATCTCAAGCCAAGAATAAAAGATCTTATGGGCCGTGGGCCGTCCGTCTCGATCCAGCCCAGTGGAGTCACCTCGGTCGAGAAGGTACTGTAGCCATCCGAAAGGTGATCCTCAGCTACGTACAAATCTCTCTAATCTGGTCCAAAATTAAACTTCTGTCCAACTTCCATGGTTCCTATGCCTTTCTTGTAGCTCCTCAATGTTCCATAATGTAGCTCCAATGACTCCTTAAATCCTTTAGCTCCAAATAGCTCCAAAACGTGTTATTTTCCCTACAATTACAACAAAACTATTGTAGACCTCGATTCTTGCAAAGACAAACAAAATAACATAACGATCAAGGATATACATCCATTGCATGCAGATTTATGAAGATAAAACGTCCAAACCAATCCCAAATTATAGAATATAATACATGCTATCATGTTCCTTCGGTTTCATCAATCGGGGAGATTTCAACTGGATGGACTTCTACCAACTTTTCCGTGTTGCTTTCATTTTGTGTGGGAATCTTGTTACATTATTGGGGGATTAAATACATAGCCTCTTCTCATTGTCTTGTGATCTCCTGTTCTAGTTTCTTTAACCCAGCTCTTGAGTATGAGAAAGAAGTCATCAAGCATGGACTAAATTGTTCGTCCTCTATAGACTCTTGCGTTTGGCAACCTTTTGAGATGCATCCCACTTTGCCAAATGAGAAGCAAAAGCGAGGAAGTCTTTCATAGTGGAAAATTATCCAGTGGAGCGAGGGTCCGATCATCATGCCCACACCACGCATGATTGGTTTGAAAAAATCAATTGTGGTTCTCACTCTCAGATCATGGAAGATGTTCCTGAGATTTTTCTCATCTACCTCCAAAACCGTGCCCGGCTTGCTACCAAGAGTCTTTATGATCTGCTTAGTTCGAAATCTAACGGGAATGATCTTCATAATTACACAAAAGGGAGATTCCTTGACGACGATGTCCTCAATACATTGGAGTGGAGAGATTTCTTGCACTACCAAAAAATCATCATCAAAAGTCTAAGGTCCACCGTCGTCTACTTTCTATTTGTCTTCCTGTTGAAAAATTGGAATAAGAAATAGTCATTTCCAAAGCCTTGGACAAAAACACCATCTTTTTGTTTTCATAGATTTCGCATCGTATTTGTTAACACCATTGCGTTTTCAAACTTGGTTGGGTTTAGTTTGCCCTAAATGCATAAATTCATTCTTGTTCCTTTCTCAAGTTGTGCAAATTCTTCTATGGTAATAATTTGTTTCTCATACTCACTTCCTCAGATAAACGAAGGTTGTTCCATTTCATTCATAATGTCTTTATTTTGTGGGGTTTTGACTTTTAAAGTGGAAGTGCGGGTATAGAAAGTGGTTTTGGTTATGTAGGGGAGGGAATAAATGATTAGGAAAGAGAAGTACTAAAGACATAAGACTCGTTGAAAATCTAACTAATCATGGAGATTGGTAAGTGAGAGAGGGATCGATTGCACAAAAAACAGTGTAAAAAACACTAACAAAGGTTAGACTATAACAAAATCCTAGTAGCCATCAGGCTCTTCATCCTTCTTAGTGGGTTTTATTTTAATTGTATTGAGATGCATTACATTTCTTTTTCTGAAATTCGGTTGACGTCCTAAAACTTTGTCAGTTCTAATTGGTGCCTCCATATTTTCCAATTTCTACTTTGTGAGCCTAGGGTTATTGACGTTGGGTGGTATCTTGTATAAAACGTCAAAAAAATTCAATTGAAAACATAGTTTTAATGCATATGTAGAGAGAATTCAATTTTTTTTTATGCATCTTGAGGAAAGAGTACTTGTTTCCCTCGTTGTCTGTAGGTGTTACATTTCTTCGTCTCACTATCGTGCTTTGCTTTAGTTCCTTGTCATCGAGAAATTTGACTCGTCATTCATAATCATCAAGAAAGAGTACTCAAGCAACATCATCGTGCTTCCCGGAAATTGTTTGGACATAGAATTCTTTGTCTATGGGAACTCCTTCATTGAATCCTATCTATTCGGCATAGGCATGTAGTAAACTTTTAGCATATAAAAAATTGGATTAGAATTAGACTTTGAAAGCTATGTAGAAGGCTTACAACAAACTAAAATGAAACGTATTTTTTGAATAGATTATATGTGGGTTTGAAGTTGAGAACATATTATAATCGCCTTGATATGATCCAAATTGATGACGATCACCCTTTCTCGCCCAAAACCGTGGAAGGATACGACAACTACAGGTCAAGAATTTGGAGAACGCAAAGGGAAGAAGGTGAACTTGCTTAGGTTTGTACACAACTAATACATGTATGGGGAAATCAGGTTCCACAAAGAAGAAGAAGTTGAATCAATCTAAAGAGAATAATAAAGTTAAAGAAAAGCAAAATTAATGATATTGAAGACGAGCCAAAAGTCGATGATTGAAATCCTGACACTCAATGAGGAGATTGACGCAAAATTACCGATATTGAAGAAGAATGGAAGGCAACCTTGTCCTTGAAGACTGACGAGTACGAATCAAACGACCTCAACAATTACTAAGAAGAAAGAGAAGGAGGCGCTCAAAGAGACGTGTAACCCTAATACGGATTTCTAAACACGCGTAATGTGACACAAAACAAGAAATAACACAACTATAGTTTACACTCAATAACAAGATAAAATTGATCAAACCAAATCAAAAGGGGTAAAATGGGAAGTAACTGTTGCAAGAAAAATTCAGCAAGAATTTATTTGAGTTTAGTACGATTAAGTTCACGCATTTGGAGGTTTCGAGCGAAATTTACAACCAACTTCAAACGCGTCATTTTTGTAGGAGTTGGCCGAACAGAAAAAAAAAAAGTTGGATAATATGAAAAATAAATATTATTTGGTATATTTTAAAGGTTTAGGGCTGATGTTTGTCTCTGATTATTTTCCTCTTTCCTTCCTTCACTGCTAAGAACCCTAGTGCTTACAACGTTGTAGAAGCTTCCCGATAAGGTTCATTTCTATTTTCCCCCGTCTCTCGAACATCGTGATTCTCTCTTTGATTGTTTCTATGTTTTGATTTATGTTCTAATTCAAATTTATTTGTGATAATATCTTGAAACGCCTCCTATCGTATGTTTATGCGAATTGGAATTAAGAAGTTGGTTTGAAATGAGTGATTGTTAACTTGAAATGTCAAGTTCTTTTGATAAGTTGTCGATTACATTTGCAAATTACAATATGTCGGTTCAGTGCAAGTAAGAGCATCTTCATACCCAGCTTTTGTGTAGAACCAAGAAAAAAAAAATGTCAGATTTCATTTCATAGAGAAACTTCTCTCTAAACATAACATTTCTCACCCCAAATCTGACACATTTATCATTTTTATGTTTCTTAGATAGTTAAAAAAAACATAGAATGTGGGATGAAGATGCTCTAATAATCTTAGTTTAAAGAAGCGTACCTCAGGCGCAGAAAGGTGCGAGCCGCGCTGAGGCGCAGGCTGGTGCGCCCCCGGACACCTGGGCGCTGCTGCGAACGCAAGGCGCCGCGCCTCCTGTAGGTGCAACGTGCAGCTTAATTTTTCAACTACTTGGGCTTTTTTTTTATTGTATTTGGGCCTGCTTTTTTAAACCTGGGCTGATCCATTTTAATTTTCTTACTCTCCAATACCCTATTCTAAATTTTTCACTCAGCTGCCACACCCAAAAAAAAAAGAAGCAGCCACGTAACCCTCGATATTTTTTTCCCCTTGGTTCCTTCTGCGGCCAACAGTCTCCAATACCCTATTCTTCTTCTCTAGCTTCTTCGGCCAGCTTCTTGCTTCTTCGGTTTTATCAGCAAGGCATCAACCATATCCGTCCGTCTTGCCTCTTCTTCTGCAGCAGCCGCCAGCCATCACAACTCTCCTTCTTCTTCTTCTTCTTCTTCGGTTTTTTCCCTATTCTGTTTTGTATTCTGCAGCAGGTCAGTACCTTTGCGCCTCCGTGCCCCTCGCGCCCTTTTAAACTAAGCTAATAGTGTAGTACGAAATGACAATTGCAACTCCCAAGGGCCACTAGATTGCTTAGTTTGGGTTGGTGGGAATTCTTAGTTCATAGTACGCCAAATATATCCCCATGAGCATATTTCTTATAACCTTTAGGTGTCTAGAGAATGAATTGGTTTTGTGTAACATGTTGATTGCCTTATTGCTTATAGTTTGATTGAAATTGCGAGGAGCCTTTGTTGTTGAGCGCAATTGGATGGCCATTTTACCTTGTGGAAGCACAACATGGGTAGCTCAGTTGGGCCACCATCCACAGGTTATGTCTCGATGGGCAGGGGAAAATAAAATTTCCATGTCTATGAGCGGGTAAGTGCTTACTGTTGCTTGGTATGCTACCTTAGCGTTGTAATTCAAGCTTTTTTTCTTGTTTGTAAATGATTGTGCTTCAACCTGAAAATTATAAACATGCTATCGAAATTCTGTATAGTCCAAATTTTGTCTTAACACTAGTCAGGAGATCCATTTTGAATGTTGGTTATGATGGTTCATTAGTGCTTTGGTATTTGGTGATGTAGTTTGTCTCGAGTTGCTTGGCAATGGCGTTTAAATCTTTGAATGGAAAATTCTTATCCTTTTTGCGTATGGTCTCAAAATGGAGAGTTGGCAGCATTATTATATCCTTAAATCTAGCCAATCAGGCAGCACTCAGTACTCAAAATTCCTTTCGACCTACCATGCCTGTTTTTTTTTTACAGTTTTACACAGATCGAAATTGAACCTTAAGTAACTACAGGTTATGGAACAATATATATTTTGAGGTATGTATGAGATTCTGACATTGCAATTCCTCTTCTATTTTCGCAGTGGTTCGACCAAGATTAAATCGCAGCAGTTGTTCAGCTCATCTATCTTTTCACAAGATTCCTTGCATGCTTTGTTTAATAGATCATCTCAAAGTGCATCTTATAGGAGAAGATCTCGTTTTGTTGTCAGAGCTAGCGCTGTAAGTATCATGTGCTCACTTTCTGCAATGCAACTGATAGTTAACAGTGAGACCTTTATTTATTAATGGGACAGTTATGTAGTTTCATATTTCTAATATCTAAATGATCATTTATCCAATGTTGCTGAATAATATTTCTTTCAAAATAGTATTGATCTTTACATCATGCACGTATTGGGCTTGAGCGGTTCATATTCAACTGGTTATTATTTTACAATATTTTCTTATGTGGTCAGCGGCCAGAAGAAAATAACCTTCAGTTGGTTGCCTAGAAATCAAATTGCGAGCTTCTTATATCCCTTTTGTAATAGTGATTGGGAAATGAAGAAGTTTCAGCTGATGTTGATTAATTGCTTGGAGCTATCCAACATCATAAAACTATATACGTTGTTTGTATCCATTTAATAGTGAATGAATTATATTTGAATTATTATCAATGTTATCCCCCCTCCCTCCTCACAATACATGTTGTTTTAGCCACTGAGTTTGTCTCGTGATAAATGTTCTTTTCGCTTAGTTTTACAATTTTAGTATACAAATATTTATAGTCATTAATCATAATTTCTTATTAAGTGTGTCAAATCCTAAAATGACATATATTGGGAGATGGAGGGAGTTTTTGCGGGATTTGATTGCATACTTTCTTAACAAGTGTGCAGCTTTTATTTAATAATTTACTCTATGAGCTTTTCTGGTATCAATCAGCCTATGCACGAATTTAATTGTATAATTTTTATGCAGGACTTCTATTCCATTCTTGGAGTATCAAAAGATGCCAGCAAATCAGACATAAAGAGTGGTGAGCAGCTTGTCTAAGCTCATCTATTTCCACTAAATGAGAAAACAACATAATTATTTGATACTCTATCATTACATCGGTAGAGTTGGATATCTGACCTGGAAACAAATCCGGGACAAGTAGACATAGCTTCTTTAGAAGAGTATCGTGTCGGATATGTTTCCATCCATTGTAGACCCAGTGTTACAAGCATATAGTTTAGGTTTCTCTATCTAAATAGTCGAAATATTTCTGTATGGTCTACCTCTCTGGCTCTCTCTAGCTAATGTAGATGTTCACTAACTTGATCTATGTTAGCTGGCTACGGTTATTATAAACTTACTTATCAAGTGTCACTTATATCAGTTTCATTCCTCAATCCTATGAGTATTTCCTCTTTACGAGTTTTGTCCACCTCGCAACCCGCTGCAGAGCAGAATATTGTGTTATGAGATACATTTTATTCATATAATCATCCTATACCTTGGTATGATGTGTTGGTATTAGTATGGTACACCTTGTTTCTTCACAAATGGCACATCATTCTAGCCGTGTCAACTTGAAGAATTATGATTAATGTAGAGCATTATAGAAGCTATACTCTTAAATATAGTGTGATAACCATTTACGATCCCTTTACAGCTTATCGGAAACTTGCAAGGAGCTACCATCCTGATGTTAATAAGTAAGTGCATGCCTTCCCCTCCTTGAACATGATAAGTTATCGTCCTTGAATTCAACAAGTAACTATGTGCTCCCCTTGAACATGATAATCTGTGGCATCTATTGTTTATTTGATTTCTTAGGATGGTCGTTGTTCCTATGGAGCTTCATTCTCAATTATATTTTTTTTATCTGTATGTTTTTGATATGAGGGTTAGGATCAGGGATATTGGGTGTCAAATATCTGCAAATTACCATGCATTTTATTACTAAAGTCAACTCTTCTTATTTGTAGCTGAACTTGCAAATTGCAGTAGAGCAAGAATCATATCTCACTCTTTATGCTATTTTTACTCTTTAGGGAGCCTGGTGCGGAGCAGAAATTTAAGGATATTAGTAATGCTTATGAGGTAGAATGATCCGTTCAATTATTGCTTGATTAATTTCTATGCCTATGAAATTTTCCACAAACAAATGTTTCCTTGTAACAATCCTTGTGCTGGTCTGTATGAATGCATTCTGCAGGTATTGTCAGACGATGAAAAACGCTCTATATATGACAGATATGGAGAGGCTGGGCTTAAAGGAGCTGGAGCCGGCACGGGTGTAAGTCATAACCATACACTCTGTTTCTATTTCTATGCTCTACGTTGTGAACCGATATGTGCTCGTTTTTTTTTTTTTTTTAACAGGACTTCAGCAATCCATTTGACCTGTTCGAGTCCTTATTTGAAGGAATGGGTGGCATGGGCGGAATGGGTGGCATGGGTATGGGTGGAAGAGGTGCTAGGAATAGGGCCATGGATGGTGAAGACCAGGTCTACAACCTAGTCCTGAACTTCAAAGAAGCCATCTTTGGAGTTGAAAAGGAGGTTGAGATAAGTCGACTTGAGGCATGTGGGACTTGTGAAGGGTCAGGTGCAAAACCGGGAACCCGCGCAACCACATGCAACACATGTGGCGGTCAAGGCCAGGTCATTTCCTCAGCAAGAACCCCTCTTGGCGTCTTCCAACAGGTAAGCACTTGCTCAGCCTGTAATGGAGCTGGTGAAACCTCCACTCCTTGCAACACATGCAATGGAGACGGCCGTTTGAGGAAATCTAAACGGATCAGTCTCAAGGTCCCGGCTGGGGTTGACTCAGGCAGCAGATTGCGGGTACGCTCAGAGGGTAATGCAGGGCGAAGAGGTGGGGCTCCTGGAGATCTCTTTGTGGTGATCGACGTACTTTCAGACCCAGTACTGAAACGTGATGACACAAACATTCTCTACACATGCAAGGTGTCTTACATCGACGCAATCTTAGGTACTACAATGAAGGTTCCCACAGTTGATGGTACGGTGGATCTGAAGATACCGGCTGGGACTCAACCAGGGACCACCCTGGTTATGGCTAAGAAAGGTGTTCCGTTGCTAAACAAGCCTAACTTGAGAGGTGACCAGCTGGTTAGGGTTCAGGTGGAGATTCCAAAGAAGTTGAGCGACGAAGAGAGAAAACTCATTCAAGAACTTGCAGATATGAACAAAGCCAAGGCAACCAGTGGCAGAAGGTAGCCATCGGTTAATCGATTTTGATTGGTTTATTCAGGATAAATCGATGAATGGCAACAAGTCCTTAAATTTGAAGTTTTGGGTCAATTAGGTTAAAACTAGTCAGTCTTTCTTGCAGGCTGATATGTAGGATTCTGTTGTATGTAGTTTTATACATATAACTTATATTCAGTTCAAACTTACAATATTTGAACCTAAACACTCGCAAGATATTGATCGATTCACTGGATATTGTTGTTGCTACATTTAGCAGTCCAAATTGCATTCTTGAAGACAGGTTAACTTTGATTGAGATCCTTTCAAGAGATTCTTGTGCATGGTAGAAGGCCAAGGACACAGAGAGGGTATTTGCTGGATTATGGAGATTGCATTGCCAGCTAAAAGGGCAATGAGATTTAGGATCTTTATGCTTTGCTTTTTCTTTGTGGGTTTGTTCTGGCCCAGATTGAATTATAATATTCAAGGGGTTTTCTGGCTGCCATTTGGAGAACCTGGGCTGTCTTTAGTTGGTATTGAATAATTTAATTCAAAGATAGGAAGTATTCAAGGTGCATGTCAACTTGGTCACCATGGAATTGGTGTTATAATATGGGATATTGATAGTTGCAATATCTACTAATCATTCATATGGATGAATGCAAGACATTTTATTGTTTTATATGCCATGATGCTTGACAATATAACTCTTATTGGCAAAACTACTTATTACCGGTACTACTTGTACCACACTTAGATAATATTTGTTCGAATATTTACTAGACCCATGTATACCAACCGCCAAGTGTGTTTGGCGTGCTTAACTTTTTTTTTTTTTTTTATTGTGGTTCTTCGTGATGCTGTTTAATGTTTCGAACTGTTTTTCGTTATAATAAATAAATACGGAGAGATGAAAAAAAATCAAAGGTATAGAAAGAAAGAGGGAGGCAATTATTAGGAATTTGAATCGGAATTGCCATCAAGAAGTTGCAAAATATTAGTCATACTAAGATATTACACATAGAAATAGATACCATGTATCACAAAGAAGGAAAAAAAAAAAAGAAAGAAAAAGTATACACCCTAGAAAATCTTTACATCTCAAGCCTGCTAGGGAGCAAGCCAGCCGAGCCAATTAATAAAATTCGTGATTAGAATGAGATAGGAGCCACAGGAAGCCGAGCCGAGTCAAGCTGGCTTAATCAGCCACGTAGGCTCGAAGAAGAAAACAGCTGGAGACAGGCTGTCAGCAACCAAGCCCCCTCTCTCTCTACCTTTTTCTCGTCCTCCAGTTCTGTTGTCTCACTCTTTCTCCTCTCTCTCTTCTCTCTCTCCGAGCAACCAAATTCCCCCAACGGCTGAGGCGAAGAAGACGAAGAAGCCAAGCGGAGGAGAGGGAAAAGAGAGTTTCTTTGCGTTGGATCTGGAAGGTGTTTTCGTTTCAAGGTAAAATCTATTTCTGTAGTTTTCTTCGTCTTTGTTTTTCAGATGCTAGGGTTTTCTATTGTGCCGTTACTTGACATTTGAATCGTTTCGCCTCTTGATCTGAAGTTTGAAATTGTTTTTTCGCTTCTTTTGGTTATCTTCGGATCCGTTGAGAGTTGCCGGTATGGAAGTTTGATAATTTTGTTTGAACTTGTGCGATTTTGGGATCTGTTGTGCGCTCCAAGGGGGGAAATTGAATCGTTTTTCACGAAAATTACGATAACTGGATCAGGATATTGCTTAATTAATGCTTGTATAATCAAATACGGTTGATTTAGGTGATTTGAACAAGTTTGAGGGTTTAAAATTGTGGATGACATCTAGAAGAGGAACTTGCACGCACTGAAAATATTGCTCTTAGAATATGATATCCTGTTATTTTTTTATTTGGAATATCAGAAAGTAATAGCCTATGAAATTTATGGCATAGTAATGTGAGATTGTGCAGAACGGATAGGAATGTGGCACGATTACTAGTTGCATGAGAAGTTCCACTGTCTTGGATATTAATGGACATTCTCTGTTTTTGGAATTGTACTTGCCAAAATATAACTAGAATAGGTCTTTCATTTACAAAGCATATCACATATCTTGACATATGTCTCTATCGTTGTTGTTTATCAAAAAGACGTCTCATATTTGTCTAAATAGTAACATTTAGCTATTCTATTTACAACCTGCTAATGCTACTGTTTAAACTTGTTAATTGGTGCTTTGGTCATCTAATTTTGACAGCAGAGTTTAGTATTGTGCAATTTTGATGAATTAAATTTACACATTATGCAGTGTTGTCATATATAAGGTCTCTTATCATACTTGCTCTTTTGTCTGAGCAGATAATCTGACTTTAAGGCATTGGTGGAGTAAGCTTAGTTTTGGAATTGCATGAGACTATATTCCAAAATTGTGTCTGAAGGGTTGAAGCTACTTGATGCTACCTGCGTTATTGAATATTCTGTCTACGAGGGAACCTTGGCTTTATAGCACGGTCATCCTCAGTATCCATGCTGTTAGAGAGCATGCGTGGAATTTGTTCTTCGAGTAATGCCCCTTACCAGACTTGCTGTCGACGCACTAGGTGTGGTGACCATTTGTCTAGTCATTATCTTGGCAGTTCTTGGCTTATTTTGCGTAATCTACACTCTTTACTTCTGCTATCGTATTCGGAGATCAGGCTTCATTCGACTAGGCTACTTTAATGGGCCTTGGATCGTTCGAATTGCTTTCGTTTTATTCGGGATATGGTGGGGCGTCGGTGAAATTGTGAGGCTAGGTTTACTACGACAGAACGGCCGTGTTTTGGATTCGTTGGACAAACAATGGCAGGATGGCATGTGCAAGTATTATATACTAGCGAATCTGGGATTTGCAGAACCGTGCCTGTTTATAATCACGAGCCTTCTCCTCCGCTCGTCCTTGAAATGGAGGGGTTCAGGGATCCTGAGCCCGAGATGGAATTTAAGAACAGCTGGTTATGTTCTGCTCTGTTGCTTGCCAATCTTTGTCTTAGATCTCATTTTTGTGTTCGTGGGGCCCAAATTTAGCTACGAGAACAGTAAGTTCTTGAAGTTGCCTCCGTCATTCACCCGAACAACGCTTTTACTGCATACCGATGGGCTGCATGGAATTTCCATCTGCTGTTTCCCTTTGCTGTGTACCATAGTTCACGGGTTGTTCACCTTCATTCTAATTGCATACTTGATATTTCTTGGAAGACGGATGCTTTCCTCTGTCATCAACAAGGGCTTGCAGAGGAGGATTTACATACTGATATTCCTGGTTTTGTGTTTCCTCCCTTCAAGGGTTGTTTTGCTTGGCTTTTCGGTTTTGGCAGGGCCTCACTTTTTGTTGTTAGAATCCCTTGCCTTTGCTGGTTTCCTAGCACTTTTCTGTTGTGTCATAGTGGCTACTTTTATGCTTGTGTACTTACCGGTTGCGGACTCTTTAGCCCTTAGAAACAGTCTGATGGATACAGAGGCAGGGGCAAGGCGCCCTTACACCACCACCCCATCATCTCTGGAGAATTACGATTATGACCCTGTCCCTCTCATCGCTGCAGCCAGTCAAAGCTTCGAGACCAGCACTGGTACTAGCCTTGGGAGGAACTCTGATGCCTCAACCAAACCTGGGTCCATTTCTTTCAGGACCATGATCAAGGACGATTCTTCAGCAACCGGTGCATACGAAGAGGAAATGAGGGTATTCTCCCCAGGCTTTAATTAGCATCGGGTGTTGTTGCCCTAGGGTTAAGTCTCCTGGGCCTTTGCCTCCCTTGTAGTATTGAACATTGAAGACCTATTGTGGGGAGCAAAGGGAAAAAAATGCAGAAGAGAAGCAATTTTAGTTGAGGTGATTGTTATCTGAAGAGTGGGGAAAAAAAAAGGCACATAAAAAGAATTTGAGTGTCTTGAGAGAGTTGTTATAGCAGTTAATAAGGCTGTATCTGTTCATATGACAAGATTTATTTACCATCCTTTTTTGCTTCATGATGATAGTTTTATTGAGGTCTTGTTTTCTCCCTTCTAGTACTTTTATTCTGCAGTAGTTTGTTGTATTGTATAGCAGGCTTTCTGGAGTCTTGACTGTAGAGACTGGGAATGTTTTCCTTCACAAACCAATCAATTTTGTCTAAATTTCACTGTTGGGAGTGACGATCTTCAGAGCACAGCTGCTCAAATAGTGGTGCGTCATTATCTCTGGAAACAAGGTAATAAGAATAGGGATTATTCAAGTTTTGGGTGTTATAATTTATCAATAACAAATATAAACCTAATCTGGAGGGTTGGTCCAATGCAGTTAATCTTCTGACAGAGTTTAGTTATGGTGAAGTTCTTGAAAAAAATAATCTCAACCATTAAATGATGATCCAATAGTTAGATTAAGTTCATTCTCTCTCCAAATCTTTTTATTTTTCAATTACCTTTAATTGTGTTTGTTTGATTATTTCTATAGGATTTTTTGAACTTCACCTAGAGTAATTCTAGGGAAACAAGACCCGACGGTGATATTCAAATTGGAGACATGCAGGTGCTTCTAGTAAAACAAGAATATTGAATTTTTATCCAATAAAAGAGATATTGGAAGTTTTAATAGATACTAGGATTTTCATAGTACTTATTTACACGTATTTACACGTCCATTCTGCAGTAGTTTGTTGTTTGACTGTATTTAAGCATCTAGTTGGTACAAATGACCTTTCTCTCGAGTATGATCTCTTGAGGATGTAGGACTTAGATTTAACGAGATGGTTTACGAGGTTCGGATCTAAGCCTTATGTCCCCAAGATCTCAAAAGTCTCAAATACAGACAAACAACAAGAAAGAGTAATGCGTTTGACAGAAAAGCATAAAGAAATGCAAGAGTAGAAACATGCAGAAGAAATAAAGAATCACACGAGTTTGAAGATTCAATGATCTTCTTCGCGCCCACAAAAGTGGTCCAACCAGTTCAAACTTTGAAGAAGCGTTCGATCTCACTATCAAATTTGGAGAACTCACAAAGGAGGAGAAGAGACGAAGAGAGGAAGTGGCAAAGAATGAGATTAGGGTTTAGAGCTCTTCCGAGATTACCTTATATATCTCACATCTGCTAAACGTCGTCATCTGGTCATCTGGTTTAATGAAGATTAACCCGAGTAAATCCAAACCCAAATCAACTTCTTTCTTTCCTCTTTTGAACCCGAATCGGCTTCATCAAATTTGGAGAGTGGGCTTGTTGGGCTTATTTCGAGAAGGCTTAAGGCCAACCTTTTCTTCCTTAGTGAACCAACAACGAGCCTTCTCTCTTCTTCTGGAATTGGGCCTCACCGGGTATGAATGAATCGGTATAGCCAAAATTAATCATAACCCTATAGCATGTTACAACATCCAAAACTATACACATGATACATTACAATTCACCCTCCTAAATCTTGTGTACAAAGTATTTCAAAAACATTTAGTGGATTGGATCCCATCATCGATGTATGTCTTGAAGGATGATCACGTGATTCCTTTCAGGTGCATAAAGTTCCTACAAAATACAAATTTATCAGTAGTGACAATTTTTGGACCAAAATTTGCAAGATTTACCTCACCATCGAAATTTTCTTATACAATTCTTTCTTATCAAGTTTTTGTCTAGTGTAGTGATATCTAACATCTATATGTTTAGTCCTTTCATGGTATACACAATCTTTGCATAGTTACAAAGCAGATTGACTATTTGTGTGTAAGGTAGCAACATATGGGATATTCTCAATCTTTTTTAATATCTCTTGCAACCACACATCTTCTTTTACAACTTCAGTAACTCCTATATACTTAGGTTCAGTGGAGGATAAAGTAACAATAGGTTGTTGTTGTGACTTCCATGATATACAGTTCTCACACCGGATGTATAGGAAATAAGTGAACACCATACTTGAGAGAAAGGTTAGTTGTATCAACTAGATGCTTAAGTATGAATTTCATAGCACACTAGTGCTTCTCAAATCGATGGATCAGACATTTATCTAATGAGAACACTAACAACAAAGGCTAAATCTAGCCTTGTACAAATCATGACATACATAATTGAACCCACAACTACATCATATGGAACGGACTTCATGTGTTTAACTTCAACAGAAGACATATTTTCAGACTTAGTGAGATCTAAATGAGCACCAAGAGGAATATTAGCATGCTTATTAGTATTCACATTGAATATCTAACACTTTAAGAATATAAGCATGTTGAAACAAACAAAATTTTCTTTTAGACTTATCACGTATGATATTAATACCAAGAATTTTCAAAGCAAGGTCAATATCCTTCATATCAAAAGAATCTTTCAAACAAACTTTAATCAAAATTTTCTCTGACTTTAGATTACAAAGAATTAAAATATCATCAACATAAAGCAAAGCATACAAAGGAGTATTAATCTTAACACACTTTAGATACAAACAAGAGTCATAAGAACAATGTATGCATCCTAAATTTTTCATGCAATAGTCATACGTTTTATCTTATTGTCTAGGTTATTGCTTTAAACCATAGATAAACTTATTTAACCAACAAGATCATCATGTAATATTGTGGTCTTAATTAGCCATTTGTTCTAGATCATAATCGTAAACAACAGTAATGGATATAAGCAATCTTAAGGTCTTATACTTAACAATTGGAGCAAATATTTCATTACACTCTTCACCTTCTCTTTGGGTAAAGCCTTTAACAATTAATATAGCTTTAAACCTGTAAGGATAAAAGGAATTATGGCTTTCTTTGACCTTATATACCCACTTACAACCTATTAACGAAGCATCTTTAGGCTTAGGAACAAGAGTTCAAGTGTTATTAGCTTTCATGGAATCAATTACCTCTTTCTTGGTAGTTTTCTAAGCATTTGCATTTACACATTTATAACATGCTCATACAAATCAGGAGTGAGAACATTGATCACTTCGGCAATTAGAAAAGCATACTCAACAAAATATGACATTTTATTCAACTCATGATGTTCAACAAAATTCATATACTTAGGATTAGGCTTTCTCTCCCTAAGTTCTATATCTAATCAGTTGCTAATTAGATAGCGAGGGCAATGTATTCACGGTAAGAGAAGAGTTATATACAAAAATATTAGGGAGATCATCAAGATATTCAGATGCATTAAAAGCAAGAGAAGTAGAACGAGAGTCATTATCTAGCATTGAGTTGCTTACTTGGCCACCTGATGCGTCCTTGGAGGTAACCAAGGATAACTCCGGATCTAGATCAAGCAAAACTCCAACTACTCCTTGATTCTTTGTGCAACGTTGTATCGTTTCGGATCCAAAGGGGCGGAAGCGATGAAGAAACTAGGGTTACTTCGATCTAGAGAGATCGAAGGAACCTTTTTGTGTGGAGCGAAGGTTGATTCTTAAAAAGAATCCTCGAATATGGATTTCTTGAATCAAAGACGAGATTCAAGGAAGAAGTTTGAGGGTTAGAAGAGAGGTTTTGATGCCCAAGCTAAGTGGAGGAAATTCTTCTCAAAACTTAGTAATATTGAACATCGAAAATAAGTGAGGCAAGATATCTCTTATATAGAGAAACTTGCCTACCTATGGGCCAACGGGCCAAACAAAAATACATGAAGAAAAAGCCCAAAAGGGAAAAACCTAAAAGGATAAAAGCAAACCCTAAACGGATAAGGTCAAAAAGGGAATATTCCTATACGGAATATCCCTTTATTACATAAAAAGGAAAACATGAAAATATAGTCCGAAAATAAGCTAGCTTCATGCCATGGAGTCGGAAAGACGGGACATGCCGCTAACGGAACCGGTAGCCTATGCCATGGTGGTGTAGAGACAAGGCATGCCGGTAATGGGACCAAGTGAAGAAGTAATGCGGGTGATGATGGAGCCGGTGGCTCGAGCAATGGCCTTAGCTCGGGATCGGGTGATCGGTCCATCTGAGCGAACTCTAAGAGCCTCGTCCTCTTCGTCTATGGTCAACGTAAAAGGGGCATCCAAGGGCGCATCAGTCCCCCCATCTTGGCTGTGAAACGTCCCCGTTTCACCATCGTCAAAGAGGGGCTCAACATAAGGGGCAAGGTCCTTGACGTTGAACGTTGGGTGTACTCCGTAGGAATCCGGAAGCTCTAACTTGTATGCATTTGGACCATGACGGGCTAAGATGCGGAATGGGCCATCACCACGGTCCGAGAGCTTGCTCATGCGGCGAGTAGGAAAACGCTCCTTCCGTAGGTGGAGCCAAACAAGATCACCGGGCTCAAAAGAGACATCGCGGCGGCCCTTGTTGCGTTGTCCGGCAAGTTGGGCGGCACGACGTTCGAGTTGTGTCCTAGTCCGCTCATGAAGCTCAATGATTTGGGCGGCTCGGTTTCCGGCGATGATGTGTTCTCCATCCTTGAGCGGGCGGGGAGTGAAATCCAATGGTGTGTGTGGATTGAGGCCGTAGACAACTTCAAATGGGGACAATTTAGTTGCTGTGTGCCTAGACCTGTTATACGAAAACTCGACAACAGAAAGTAAGTCCTCCCACCTACGTGGGTTGGTCCTAGTGGTGGCTCTAAGTAGAGCACCAAGAGTCCGATTGGTCACCTCCGTTTGACCATCGGTTTGGGGGTGATAACTACTTGAAAACAACAAGTTGGTTCCAAGTTTTCCCCACAACGTTCTCCAAAAATGACTTACGAATTTCACGTCCCGATCACTAACGATGGAACGTGGTATCCCATGTAAACGCACCACATTGTCAAAGAACAAGGTTGCAACTTCACTAGCATTTAGGGTGCTTTTACATGCGATGAAATGAGCCATTTTGGAGAAACGATCGACTACCACGAAAATGGAGTCTTTGCCTCATTTTGACATAGGCAACCCGACCACAAAGTCCATGGATAGATCCTCCCAAGGTCCCATTGGTATAGGCAAAGGAGAATGCATCTCATCCGGACCTTGGCGCGACTTGGCATGATGACATGTGATGCAACCCTTGCAAAACCGTGTCACATGCATACGCATCCGGGGCCAAAAGAAATGCTTTTGGAGAGCGGAAAGGGTCTTGGTAGCACTGAAATGACCACGGCCCTCATGAGCTTCCTTGACCAACAAATGGCGTATAGATGAGCGCGGAATACAAAGTTTTCCCGCTCGAAAAAGATAGCCATCGTTAATAAAGAAAGACTCGTGCTCTCGGAGGTCGAGGCATTGTACCCATATGTCCTTGAAGTCAAGATCCGTGGCATATAACTCTTTGATAAGAGCAAAGCCATGTATCTTGGCATCCATATACACAAGGAGAGCATAGCGGCGAGAAAGGGCATCGGCTACCACATTCTCTTTGCCTTTCTTATGCCGAATGACATAAGAAAAGGTCTCTAAAAACTTTACCCAACTAGCATGGCGCCGACTGAGATTTGTTTGACTCTTGAGATACGAAAGAGCCGCATGATCCGAATGAATCACGAACTCTTTCGGCCACAAGTAATGTTGCCATGTCTTAAGACAACGAACTAGAGCATATAGTTCCTTGTCATATGTAGGGTAGTTGAGCGAAGGACCGGACAGTTTTTCACTGAAGTAGGCAATTGGAAGATTCTCTTGTAAGAGAACGCCTCCAATGCCCACATTTGATGCATCACACTCCACCTCGAAGGTTTTTGAAAAGTTTGGGAGTTGGAGTAATGGTGCATTACAAAGACGGTCTTTGAGCGCATCAAACGCTCGAGCATGGATATCACGCCACTCAAACGTGACACCCTTGGTAGTGAGCTCATGGAGCGGTGCTGCTACCGTGCTAAAGTCCTTGACAAAGCGCCGGTAGAAACCCGCTAAGCCGAGAAAGGCTCGGACCATGGTGACCGTAGTAGGAGTAGGCCACTCCCGAATAGCACGAACTTTAGATTCGTCTACTCGGAGTCCGTCCTTAGACACGACATAGCCAAGAAAGATAGTGGTGTCCGAGCAAAAGACGCATTTGTCAAAGTTGACATACAATTGCTCTTGTCTAAGGCACTCGAGCACTTGGCGAAGGTGCCCGATGTGATCCTCCAAAGACGTACTAAACACCAAAATATCATCAAAATAAACAACAACGAATGTACCCAAGAATCGGCGCAAGACGTGGTTCATGAGGCGCATGAAGGTGGACGGGGTGTTGGAGAGGCCAAAAGGCATGACAAGCCATTCATAGAGTCCATACTTCGTTTTGAACGCCGTCTTCCATTCGTCACCTTCGGCCATCCGGATTTGGTGGTAACCGCTCCGGAGATCAATTTTGGAGAAGATAGTGGCGCCATGAAGCTCATCCAACATGTCATCAAGGCGCGGGATCGGGTGGCGATATTTGACGGTGATTTGGTTGATGGCACGACAATCAACACACATCCGCCATGATCCATCTTTCTTTGGTACTAAGATTACCGGGACGGCACATGGTGATAAGGATTCACGTACATGTCCCCGGTCTAGGAGCTCTTGCACTTGACGTTGTAGCTCCTTTGTCTCTTCCGGACTGGCTCGGTAAGCGGCACGGTTTGGCAAAGAGGCACCGGGCACAAAGTCAATTTGATGTTCAATCCCTCGGATAGGTGGCAAGCCGGGTGGGAGGTCTTTGGGCATAATATCCTGAAATTCGGACAACAACAAAGACACCTCGTGTGGCACATTACTTGGGTCATGAGAAGTAGATAAACAAAACGGAACAAGTAAAAAGCATGGGAACTTGCCTTCCATGACCGGTTGCAAATCATGCCGGCGAGCTAAGAGTATCCGTGGCTCACACCGTCCTTGAATTACGGGATCCGAAGATGATAAAGGTGCACCCGAAGAAACGATGCGACCTTTACTACCTTTGGATTCGGTAGCATGAACAAGAGGGGCGGTGTTGCGGGATTTGGAAGTACTAGCACCTACAACATCGGGACTCCGGGGGTCCGATTTTGCCGGTGCTTTAGCGGACTCATCAATAGTTTGTTGCCTCTTCCGTTCCGCATAGTCAACCAAAATTTCGTGCGGAGTCATAGGCAAAAGTGTGACCCGTTTTCCATTATATTGGAACATGTACCGATTAAGATAACCATCATGATATGTGCGGCGATCGAATTGCCATGGTCGTCCTAATAGGACATGTGTGGTGTCCATCTTGATAACATCACAAAGGACCTTATCAACATAGGCGCCAATAGAAAACGACACCCAAGCTTGTTGTGTGACGGTGTCACATGCCGTATCGGAAATCCATTGGAGTCCGTAAGGCGTTGGGTGGGGGGTCGTAGGCAACTTGAAGTGTTTTATCACCCGTTCGTTGACAATATTGCAACAAGAACCCCCGTCAACGATGAGAGAAAGACTCATATTATTAACCAAGCAACGAGAGTGGAAGAGATTCTCGCGTTGATCAATAGGAATATGCTCTTTAACAGCCAAAATACGACGAGAAACAAGAGCGAATTTACCGGGTTGTGTTGGGCCGCAAGCAATCTCGTCATCACAGGGTTCCATGCCAACAAGTGGGTCGGTGTCATGGTCATCCTCAATAATGATATCACCTTCATATTGACCATCGTCGTCCTCGAAATATGTTGGGTCGGCAAACAAGACCCGTTTGGTGTTTGGGCAATCACGTTGTACGTGGCCAAAACCGCTACACTTGTAACACACGGGCTCCCTTGGGCGAGCCGCCGGTGAGGGTCCTTGTTGACCTCGAGAGGGAGGCGCCGGTGCCGGGCCACGGTTTGGTGCCTTCTCGGTACCCGTTTGCCTATTGGAAGGACCCGTCCGTTGGGTCCCTTTAGAGGCGTCGGTATCTGTAGGACAGGCGCATCTCGAGAACGTGTGTTAGATGGATAAAGATATGGACTCGAGGAAGAGGGATACCTAGAATACTGCGGTGTTTCGAGTTGTTGCTTATATAACTTCATGGCGGCATGACATAATGCTCCCAAATCCTTGAATGGGACAATCTCGAGCGGCCGCCGGATGGAAGCATTAAGCCCACTCATGAACTTGGTGTGGAGGGCGGAGGGGGAGGCCGAGACGCCGGCCTTAATGTGCATGTCCTCAAGTTTAGTCAAGTAAGCCACCGGAGTGAGGTTGCCTTGCTTGAACTCGGCAATTTGCAACCGCATATCATTCTTAAAGTCCTCGGGTACGTACTTCTTGGTCATGCAATAGAGCAATTGCTCAAACGTCTCAATTGGTGCCCATCCTCGCCTCTCTCGGGTGAACTCATACCGGTTCCACCAAGACTTCGCATCTCCTTCAAAGTATAGAGTTGCCGCCTCGATTTTCTCGGATTCCTCCTCATAATGACAATGTTTTAATGCTCGTTTCATATCCTGCGCCCAATCAAGAAAAACACACGGATCATATTCACCATGAAAGGTAGGGAACTTAACCTTACCTTCCCTACGAGCTCGGTAGGGGTCCGGGCGGGGCGGTGGAATGTAGGCATCATCGGCACGGGCTCGCCGGTGGCCGCCATGATGACGTTGGCGCCCATGAACGGGTGGGGCCGGCCTAGGTGGATTTGGAGGAGGCAACCATTCTTCACCCCGGTCTTGGTTCTCATAGGGGTCTATGACGGGTGGGTGCCACGGACGGTTATGTGCTACCCGTTCTAAATCGGATTCATCACCTGAGAACTCATTGAAGTTGTGTTGCTCATCGTATTCATCAAAGTCAAGGGTCCTCGGTTGCCGGATTGACCGTTGGTGACGGTGTTCGGACCGATCATGCTCACGACCATGATTGGTGGTTGAGTTGGGACGGTACCGGGGCTCTTCCCGGGTTTGTCGGTCGGTGCGGGGCACACTAGGTGGAGGTGGAGAAGGAACATACCGTTGATGTTGATGCTCATAATATTGGTGCCGATGTTCCGTATCGACTATGGGCAAGTTATCTTGACGCGGGTCGGGGAATTCCTCCTCTTGTTCATGGGACTCATTTCCGTCAAGAGGTAAAGGATGGGTGCGTTCAATGACAGACGCAAGCCGGGTAACGTTTGATGGGCCGGCTCCCAAAAGTCCCTTGCCTTTCCGTTGTGCATCGGAAGTGGAAGCATTGACCACGTTCTCATTCGGATAAGTTGGGGTGGGACGGTGAGCATTCTGAAGGGACTTAAGAGCTTCTAGCTCTTTTTTCAAGGCAATGTTTTCTCGGGTCAAGGCATCAAACTTTTGTTGTGCCTTCAAGGCTTCCAATTCTCGCCTTATGGAGTCATTTTTGAGGGACAACGAAGCAGTTTCTTGAGCCAAGGGTTCACTGAACTCTTGCGGACCAGAATCCTGAGAAGTTTCCATTTCAACGTTAGTCATTGCTCCAAATCAGCACACAAGTTCAAGCAATCAAGTGAGCAAGGTGACAAGTTAGGTCAACTTTACCCAAGTTCAAGTGCGTTATCGGGTTCTACTTTGGGGAAGGCCGTTTGGCGGTTAGGCAAGGAAGGCAAATCCAACAAAATTGAACCAATTACACACAAAAAACAAGTGATATTTTGCAAACGTATGTGAGAAAATGGAGAGATAGAAGATGGACGGATTGTTCACTCGGCAAGCTTTGCTTGCTTTCGGTCTTTGACCGTTTTGTAAAATCCGATTTTTCGGATGGACCGGTTTGCCGGACGTCTTTTCACTTTGTGTGTTTCGTTTATTTGAAACGTTTTGAGCAACACTTTCTTTTGTTTTTTTTGTTTTTTTTGAACACAAATCCGTATTGATGAAGAGTTGTTTTGCTTTTCTTGGAATATCAAATGCGAGATATCCGAACTTTTCGTTAACAAAAATATCCCAAGAGATTTGGTGAAATTAATTAACAAAATTGTCGGATTAGGTCGGTTTAAGAAAAAGACGGGTTTGATAAATGGTTTGAAGGTAAACCAAATATCTCCTATTTTTGTTCTTTTTGTTTTGAGTTAAACACGGAAAAGAAAAAAAAAATTCAGGAAAAATGGATGAACATGATGAACAACATGAAGATCATGAAGAACAAATGAAGAACATCATGAGCAAACGAAGAACATCATGAACAAAAAAAAGGGTAAATAGGTTTAAGATAATAACGCACAAAAACAAGAGTAAAGAGAACTTAGCTTTGATCACTTGCTCTGATACCAATTTGATGCGTCCTTGGAGGTAACCAAGGATAACTCCGGATCTAGATCAAGCAAAACTCCAACTACTCCTTGATTCTTTGTGCAACGTTGTATCGTTTCGGATCCAAAGGGGCGGAAGCGATGAAGAAACTAGGGTTACTTCGATCTAGAGATATCGAAGGAACCTTTTTGTGTGGAGCGAAGGTTGATTCTTAAAAAGAATCCTCGAATATGGATTTCTTGAATCAAAGACGAGATTCAAGGAAGAAGTTTGAGGGTTAGAAGAGAGGTTTTGATGCCCAAGCTAAGTGGAGGAAATTCTTCTCAAAACTTAGTAATATTGAACATCGAAAATAAGTGAGGCAAGATATCTCTTATATAGAGAAACTTGCCTACCTATGGGCCAACGGGCCAAACAAAAATACATGAAGAAAAAGCCGAAAAGGGAAAAACCTAAAAGAATAAAAGCAAACCCTAAACGGATAAGGTCAAAAAGGGAATATTCCTATACGGAATATCCCTTTATTACATAAAAAGGAAAACATGAAAATATAGTCAGCTTCATGCCATGGAGTCGGAAAGACGGGACATGCCGCTAACGGAACCGGTAGCCTATGCCATGGTGGTGTAGAGACAAGGCATGCCGGTAATGGGACCAAGTGAAGAAGTAATGCGGGTGATGATGGAGCCGGTGGCTCGAGCAATGGCCTTAGCTCGGGATCGGGTGATCGGTCCATTTGAGCGAACTCTAAGAGCCTTGTCCTCTTCGTCTATGGTCAACGTAAAAGGGGCATCCAAGGGCGCATCACCACCTAAGTGGTGAGGTGTGATAACAATAACATTATTTGGGCTATCTGAGCCAGCTTCACTGGACTCAGTTTTATTTGTAGTGGATGGAAGTGGTGGTAGTAGAGGCAACTACTGTCACACCATTGTCTATATCATCCTCAATGAGTTATTGGCTCGAGTTGGGAGTATAAAAAGCTTGCTCACAACCTGTGTGCTTGTCATTTGGCTTAGTAGAAGCATTAAAATGAAATTCATCTTCTAAGAATGTAACATCTTTGCTAATGACGACGCTGTAGCTATTAGGTTGGATTACTAACAATTTGTAACCCTTAAAACATTCAAGATAACATAAAATTACATATTTATGTGCTCGAGCATTTACTTTACCATCATAATGGTGTGCAAAAGTTGTGCAACCAAAGGGTTTAATATGAGCTAGGGTGGGAGAAGTTTTAGAACAAAGCTCAAAAGGTGTCTCAAACGCAATAACAATACAAGGTGATGTATTGGTGAGGTAAGCAACAATGACCACCGCTTCACCTCAAAGGGATTGCTTTAATCTAGAGGATATAAGTATAAATCTGCCTTTCTCAAGGAGAGTCATGTTCATCCTCTTAGAAATACCATTTGGCTAGGGAGTTCTAGGGACAATAAGGTGTCTTTTGACACCTTGATCTAAGCAAAATGAGCTAAACTCATTATTGTAGAATTCTAACCCATTATTTGTGATGACATGATTTATGACACTAGTTTAGGCATTTATTTAGTTAATTTTTTTCCTTTATTTATGCATGATTCCGCACTAGTTTGTGACATTTACGCTTAATTAAGTCATATTGCTAGAAATGGTGTCTACACGAGCTTTTGTCGGTTTTGTAGGTATTTTGGAAATCTTTTGGACATTATTGACATACGTGAGGATCAAGCCTCATGATGGTCCAGATTTGAGATTCCAAACGACTCATGCTCGGAGAAAAGATGAAGGCAAGGACCCTAGTTGGTGCAAGACTTGGACAAACTCATGTTAAAGTGATGATTAGGGCTGAATTAGTGCAATCTCGGTCCAAGGCAAGTGTATCTCGGCCGAGATGGGTTCATGTACAACCGATATTCCTCTTGGACAGCCTCAACACATGCAACACTTTCTCTATGTCCGACCCTGCTTCCCTTGGTGTACTTGTGTTATTTTGTAGGCTGTTTTTGAGGATCTCTTCTCTCCTCTTGTGGCTCTCTTCCAAGCACCCTTGTGGGTGTTCTAGGGGGAGCTTAGTGTAGAATATTATCCCATCTTAAAGATATAGAGTGGTTTGAGTGGTTTTAAGTTAGGTTTTCTTGTGTAACTTGTAAGATCTCCTTGGTGTTGCTCTTGATTTGTTGTAAGACTTATGTGAACTTCTTATCCAGCGAAGTAACATTTCTTTCTTTTCTCTTATCTTCATTATCTTGCTATGAAATGCATGCATGCTTGTAAGATGAAGTTTGATCTTGAAATGTATGCTATTGACTGAATAGTTGTGATTCTAGGGTGATAGAATGATGTTTATGGCTTGGATTATAATTGTGTGGACTTGAATGTTAGCTTAGGATGAATTTGTTTTTGAAACTCTAGCCCAGTTCATAATCTCGGCCTGTTCTTCATGCTATTTCGGCCGAGATGTTCATGATCCACCCGAGATTGTTGTGTTGTTGTTCTTATGTTGATGAATTTGGATGTTAGGATGTAGATTTGTTGAAATCCTAGTGTTTGTTGAGCCTAATATAGCCTAGGTAACCTTTGCTAGCAAACTAATTGAGGAATGAGACTTACCCGGTGATTTCCGCTCTTAGGTATAGAAGATGATGAACTCTAGGTAGTAGTGAACCAAAAAAATCCGCTATTGGATTGAGTGTGCTAGGATTGTTGCTTAAGACTTATCTTTACCGAGACTTACCCGGTAAGGAGGGGTTTGACCCTTAGGTAGTGGCCCAATTTGTGTAAAATTCTCGACCTTAGCTCCTTGAGACTTACCCGGTAATAGGACTTAGGTTTGAGACTAGTGGAACATGAGACTTACCTCGTAATTATTCCTGTTAGAGAAACAACCCTTCCGAACAACCGTAGCTTATCCTTTGATGTTTAGATGCTTGATTCCAATGCCATAACCGAAAATCTTGATCTCTAGAATCCGCTTTTCTTACCTCTTATCACCTATCTTTGTGTTTGTGTGTTGTTTGTTTGATAGTTAGCATATATTTAATCCTTGTTTGATCACCTCAAAAACCAACCAAAAATATTGTGATTTTCATTTCTTTATTACTTTCTCATCTCGTAGTTTAGATTTGCACTATCTTTGATCATTGAATGGTTTAATTCACCTCAGTCCTTGTGTTCGACCTCGGAATACTTTCCTTTCTACGAAATGACTCATACATTGTGGGTTCTCTAGGTAGTTTAGGAGATTAGATCGAGTTTATAAATGTAAAGTTTTTTGTGCTACTATCTAGCGTAACAATTTGTCTTAAGAAACTTAAGCTTGTAGTTGGTTTGACCTTCAACAGTAAGCTTCAAAGCTTAAAGTGTTCAAATACATCAATCTTATTCCTAAGGAGATACACCCATACTTTTCTGATATAGTGATCTATTAAAGAAAGGAAGTATTGTCTTCCTCCTATGGTATCAACCCGAGTAGGACCCTAGAGATTAGAGTGAACATAAGGGATTGGTAGCCTTATATCGGGATCTATTAAATTTGGCTCTAGTGACTTTACCTAGAATGCAGGTTTCACAATAGGTTTCCCATAAATACTAACATGTCTACACATATAGGTACCGTCTGGGACGCAACTTATGCAAGCTTATGGAAACTTAAGCTTGCTTCATCTTTCATTGTACATATTTCATGTCCGTTTGGGAAGGCTAGCTGAAGGAAGATGAAGGAGCTTATGAAAGCTGAAGCAAGCTAAAGAAATGGGCATTTCTATCAGCTCCCCATGGCAAGTTTATGGGAGCTGATGGAAGATTTGAGTTTTGTAATTCTCAAAATACCCTTCCCACAAAATTAAAGGTTGCTCTTTTGCCCTTTGTTGCCAGCATCATACAACAGGTATCGATCTATCTTCTTCTTCTTCTTCTTCTTCTTCTTCTTCTTCTTCTTCTTCTTCTTCTTCTTCTTCTTCTTCTTCTTCTTCTTCTCCTCATTCTCATGTTCGATTCTCTGGAGACATCGAAGGTATTCCAAAACTGTATTCTTCCTCTTCGATTCTCTGTTCTTGCCTTTTATTTTTCATCTTCGATTCTTTTGTATTTTTATTCTTCCTCTTCGATTCTCTGTTCTTGACTTTTAGGGCTTCGATTCAATATTAGGGTCTGTTTAGGCTCACCTAATTTCAATTTCTTCTTCGATTATGTAGTATCCAACATTCGATTCAACGATATTGTGACAAATAAAAACTTTTCGGGTTTGTTGAGGCTCACCTAAGTTCTGTTGCACTCCTAATGTAGCTATACAAAGGAATTTCTCATGTTATTGTAAATCTTGAATTCGGGTATGAAGAGTTTATTTTCTCAATAATTTTTTTCCTAAGCTTGAATAAGCTCTAATTACTTTCTGGTATTCAAAGCTGTTTGATTTATTGCTTTTTCTTCCCCTTTTTTGAGTTGTGATTAGTTTTGGTTGGTTTGATGTATTATTCTCATCTGCTATGTGGTGTTTGTGTGAACATTCTTTTCATAATATTGGAAAGTGGCCATTACTTTATATTCTGCTGATGCATTTTTTTCACAATTGGGAAAACCTTTCAATTCATTTGAGGAAGTAGTCAATTGTTTTTTTACTTGATGTATCTACCCTATGCTTCTTCTTGAAATGCTTCAGAGTAGCATAATACAAATGAGAATAATACATTGATTTGTCTGTAAGGAGACTAACACCAGAAAAAAAAATGACAATAAAATAACACTTGCTGCATATCCACACTAAGACTTGCAACTTGAGGACGGGCTGATACAAAGGGTTTGGGAAAATTCCCAACTCTTCCTAAAAGAACATACAAACCTTTCTATTATCCTATTTTATACCATAGAAACGAGTACATACTGTCGCTAGAGCTTCAACAAATAAGGAAGAAAAGCTTGTCATTGCTTGGAAAACTCCAGGTAAGCCAGTTTGTATATTATTCAGTGTTATAGCTCTGATAACTTCAACTGCTTTGGTATACTTGAGCATGTCATCTTCGAACCGCCTTTGAAAAATAGCAAGCTCAGCTTTCTTATCAGCCAGGGGATCATGAGCATCCAATGCCTGTCCATTATCGGGTGGTCCAACTCCAATCATTAAGAGTTGTAGTACTTCTTCTCTATTTTTCTGAGGGATGTAACTTTCTTTTCGAGTTCATTTGATGTGCTTTCGGATTTCCTTTTCATCTTCATTTGTTCGTTTGAAATATTCATTTATCCCAAATCTTGGGATAAACATCTCCTTCTGGAGGGTTCAATTAATGTTTTAACATGTGTTGAGTAATTATGGATTCTCAGAGCTTGGGATAAGTAAATATTTAAAATTTGTTATGATGGCTGGAATGATTGATATAAGAACAGATGCTTTAGATCATAGCTCGGAATGGAAATGCATGCTATTTTTTTATGATGGAGAAAGAAGGATTTGAATTCTAATGAAGGTCATAGTAGATGAGCGTACCTTTCTTACTGCAGTTGTAGTTTTTTTTTTTTATAAAAGCGAAAAGGAATTAGGAAGGTAATTTGAAATTTGTTATGGTGTGAAGCATGCCTTTTTCTTGCATGAATTATAACATTAAATATTTCTCTAAAAAACAGTTTCTTTGGACAGCTAATGTAGATGTGGAGGACATATTGGATGCTAATATAGAAGAGGAGTCTCACAGACAAGATTCAAAAAAGTCATCTTCTCTGTCTGAACAAAAGACTAATATTTCTCCCCGGTTTGGTGGCAAGCACACACCTACCCCGGTAATTGAAATCATTGACAGTGGAGATGTCTTACCTGCGAGTTCCTTGTTGCTGCTCATCTCCAGCGAAGAAATTGAAGAACTCAATCTCATGGCAAAGGGCGTAGGGTGAAGGGCTCTCAAATGGCGAAGGGGAAGTTTATTTTGTCGGGGAGGGAGGAAGATAGCAGTACATTAGCCAAAATGACTCATTTCGTAATATTTCAATTCAGATTTACAAAAATATTTTCCTTAATGTCTATAATTTTTTTTTTAATTTATTTCAATTCAGATTTTTTATAGTAAATTATTAATTATTTTAGTGTTCCAACTCTTATAAATTACATTTTTGAGTTTTGGTAAACCAACGAAATAATTAACTATAAAATATTTTTTACCAAAAATATTTATTTCATAATATTTATTCAAATATAACATCATTTAAATAAATATTTCTATCACCATAAAATATAACCACTATAAACTACTAATAAAGCCCTTTTCGGTAATTTTACGTTTCAATCTAAAGAACCGATAGGTGAAATAAATAAGTTAAAAGATACTCTAGAGGGGGGATGAATAGAGTATGAGAACTTTTCGCAAACCCAATCTCAAGGCCTTGAAACTTCTGTTACGCTAAAATTGTATGCACGCAAAAGTCTTAAATTTATAACTCGATATATTTTTCCTAACTCCTAGCAAACCCACAGTGTATGAGACGTTTTGTAGTAAGGATAGTATTCCGAGGTCGAACACAAAGACTAAGGTGAGAATCGAATCAAGCAAGTGATCAAGTATAGTGTAAATCTAGTGAAGAAAAGATGAAAGAAACAAAGAAAATGAAAATCATAATATTTTTGTGTTTGGTTTTGTGAGGTGATCAACAAATATCACAATTGATGCAAGATAGCAAAACAAACTAACAAATCTAGCTAACAATACAAACAAACAACTCAAACACGAGATATGTGATCAAGGAGAGAAAAACGGATTCTAGGGGTTAGGAATTCCGGTTATGGCTTTGGACTGAAGCTTCTAATCAACTTTGGATAAACTATGGTGTGTTGGGAAAGGGTGTTTCTCGAATGGGATCAATCACCGGGTAGGTCTCATGGTCCACTAATCCGTTCCTAAGGTCCTATCACCGGGTAAGTCTCAAGGAGCCTAAGGTTAGGAATTCTACACAAAGATTGCTATCTAGGGATCTAACCTCTCCTTACCGGGTAAGTCTCGGGAAGGCAAGTTCTAAACACCAATCCTAGCACACTCAGTCCAATAGCGGCTTATGAGGCTCACTGCTACCTAGAGTTCATCATCCTTGGTACCTAAGGTCAAGAATTACCGGGTAGGTCTCTTCTCTTACTTAGTTTGCTAACACTAGGTCACCCTAGGATATATTAAGCTCAACAAACACTAGAGTTTCAACAATCTAACATCCTAACATCCAGATTTATCAATACAAGCAAGTCAGACAAAACCACGGGCGGTTCATCCAACTCCACGTCCGTGGACATGCAGGAACAGGCCGTGGTTCACAACAGCAGCTAGGTTCGAGCAATTAAGTCATCCAAAGGTATGTTTAAGTCTATCCTATCATAGTCCAAGCCATAACCATCATTTCCTTACCCTAGAATCTCATCTATTTAGCGAACAACATGCATTTTAACAATCAAACTCAACAAGCATACATTCATGGCTTCCATACCAAGTAGATGAAATGAAATAGAGATGAAACAAGTAGAACAAGAAAACCAAGCTGAATTAAGAAAGACTTACAACCCTTCACAAGAAGGTTCAAAACGTTCCTTACAAATCCTTGCAAAACGTCTTCACAAAGCTCACTCAAAATCACTCAAAAAGACTATGAAAACTCTAGACTAATGTTGTTCTTCTTCTCCTTTCCCAAAATGAGAGTGTTTCTTCTCCTCCAAGAGTAGCTCCAATCTAATAGTGTGTTGTGTGAGAGTGTGAGAGAGAATGGAATTCAGAAGTGTCCCCTCTACAGCCTGCATGACCACCTTTTATCCTTCACCATTTGCAAGAGTCGGTTATGGAGATCGTGGGACAGCTGTCTAGGGAGAACCACGGTCCATTTCCACGCCCGTGGAAGTCCCAGTGACCGTGGTTTTGGTGATTCAGCCTTCTTTGGATCATCAAGCCACGAGTTGGTGCAAGGCATGCACCAACAAGGTCCTATGTGTTCTCCTTTTAGCTTGCTCCCTAATGAGCCCGGAAGTGTTTCATTACGAGGAACGATCCTCGAATATATCGATTAAGCTCCAAAAGCTCCCAAAATACCTACAAAACATGCAAAAGTCCGTGTACACGTCTATCTCGACAAATATACATGAACTAAGTGCAAACGTCATGAACTAATGCTAAACCATGCATGAATAATGGAAAAAACTATCTAAATGGATGCCTAAACTAACGTCATAAATCGTGTTATCAACTTCTTTCAAGGGTCTTGATGTCGATCTGAGCTCTTCGTGAAAATTTGATTTCAAGGGCTTTAAAAATACTTTTCAAGGGTCTTGACTTCGTGCTCCTGCAAAACAAAGTTAGTCACAATAGCGAGATATAGTGCGGAATGTAAAAGATCGACACGAGGATATGTTTATGAAGTTCGACTCTAAATAGCCTACTCTCCGTCCCAGGGTATAACCTTAGGATCTAACTATCTATTATCAGCTTCAAAGAGTCCTAGATACAAAGTAGAAGAAATCCTCTTCTTCTCTGACTGTAGCCAATGCTACGATCTAGCTCCAACTCTTCACCTAGCTATAATAGCCTAGTTACTTCACAGAGTAACACACACACTCTAGTATAACACTATTTTGATCTTCCAATGGAGCTCTTGTGTTTTATCTCTCTCTAAGGGGATAAAGCTTTTTCGAAAAGAGAGAAAGAAAAACAATGAATCAAATGAAGATGTTTGAGTTGCTTGAAGACGTAAAGATGTTTCCGTGTAAGCTTGTATGTTTCCTTCTTCAATCATCATCTTCATTTATACTCTTCTATGGAGAGGTCTTCTAGCCGTTGGAGAGATGACCGTTTTAAGATGAGTCTTCTTCTCCATCAAGATCGCTTCCTGTTTTGAGATAAGGTAGACGTTATAGATCTTCATGTCCTGAGAACACGTTGATTCCCCTGCTCCTTAATCTTCTTGTTTTCTGTTGAACCGAACGAGAACAAATCTTGATGCTTTTCGGTTTTAGAAAATCTTCTGAAAAGATCTTCTAATCTTAGGTTGAAAAAGATCTTCACTAAAATCTTTTTGTTGAGCAAATCGTTCCTGGAAAATCTTCTTTGTAATTTGAATCCTTGTTTCGTGCAACTATATTTCTTCAAGGCCTTTGAGAGCGTCCCTTTGTATAACATTATCTTCCTTGTGTCCTTGAGTAATATTTCAAGGCCCTTGAAGTACATATCAAGGCCTTTGAAGTCTTCGATAAGTCCTGTACTGAATTCAAACCAACCAAGCATCTAGAGAATATAATGAATACATTGTTAGTGTATCAAACTACTACATTTGTGTCAAATCTTCCATCATCAACATCTGTAAAACATTTTACACAAGGTGGAGTTTTCAATCTCCCCCTTGATGGAAGACAACACAAATGTTTTATCGTACCTGCATATGTTAGTTTAGCAATGCATATGAAAATAAAAAAATGTAGAATGCAGAATATCGAATGTCGGATCACATTTATTTCTCCCCATTTGTCTTTCAACAAGGGAGAAAAATAGTTAAATCACGAGAGTTTTAAAAACGATTACAGACCCAAGAGTATTTTCACAAACACCACAAAAAGAATTTCTCAAAAACAAGCCGTTGATAATACTATCAAGGCCTTGACAATCATGACAATCTGAGAACTTCAGTTTTCTTTGTACCATCTGGATGAACTTCCTTTCCCATAATGCTCCTTTAAACACATATCCCTCCATCGATTTTGAGCATTGATGAGGTCAAGTTCTTTCCGAGAAATATTTGTTCTTCTCTGATCAGAATTCTTATCATACTTTTTGACAACTCCAAATTCTTCAATAGTCAGAATGTCTGGATCTTCTGATGAAGGTTGGCGAATAGGTTTATCTTTGATAATCTTATGACACTGAGTCATCACCTTTTCAGCATCCTTCATTGTTGCTTGTCCATCTTCCTCTGAGATGGGCTTAATGCTACTGACAGCTATAAGAGAAAGAGCAGTAACATGAAACATTTGATTAATTTTTTGATTTTCAATACCCAGCAAATCCTGTGTTTCATCTAGATGGTCAGTTATGTTTACTCTGAAGTAAGCAAGATCTGATCTTAGAGAGTCCATTGCTCTTTCAACAGTTTCTAGATGCTGCACTGTGGTGAAATTCCATTTTGGTTGCTCATTTAAACCCATACTGGACTAAAATCAACATGTGTCTTCTGAATTCCTATGGTTTCAAAGAATGCTTCATCCAATCCTCCATTAACAATATGTAGCTCCTCACTAGAATAATCAATAAAGAAATGCCTAAAAATTATAGGAAGTAGATTTCCATATGGCAGGTGACTAGTACTTGGAGAATTTATGACTTTTACCATATGAGACAAAATGATTTCTGGCATATTTACTTTAATCCCATTCACCACATGATAGACTAAAGCTAGTAATGTGTTGGTTACCACATCCTTGTTAGCAAACCCTGGTACTACACATCTGTCTAAAATAGCATATATAATTCTGGCTTCGAGGTTTAAGCAAGTAATAGTTGGTTGTGGTAAAGCATTGGGAAGAAGAAACTTTTCTCTAGCTAATTAGATAGTTCTAGCAGGGTTAGAATGATCCGATACGTCATATCGAGGAAAACCATAAATATCAGCAATAATCTCAGTGGTAATAGTATTTTTCTTACCTTTGATAACTGAGTCCAAAATCCATTATCCTCTTTCTCTTCTTGTAGTTAAGTTTGTGTAGAACAGCCTGGTCAATCGTGGGTAAAAGGCTTCACCTGGGTTGAGCATAATCCAGATAGAATTTGCCTGAAGCACTTCGTCCCTGGTAAGGAGAAGCAGGTAAAAAGTTCACTATGGACAGGCTCACACATGCATTCATATCGGTCGTCATACTCTGTCAACCATTTCTTGGTGGCCGTTGGACTTTCGAACCAGTTTGACGGAAGCCCTGTCTTGGCAAAGATCTCTGCGTCGCTTAGATAATCTAAAGAACTTGAGCTTGAATCAGATCCTGAGCTCGAATCTGGGTTAGAGTCGGATGAAATCTGAACTACTCTTTGTCTTTTGGAGACAGATGATGTTGCCTCATCCACTGAAGATCTCTTAGATGCCATAAGAAATTTTTGAGAAGAAGACGAAGAGGGTTTGTAAAAACGAAAGAGTAAAGCACTGTTCTTTCAAAGGGAAAAGGAAGCGGAAGAAATAAAGAGGGAAAAGAAGAGGCTTTTAAGGGAAGAATTCATATCAACGTAAGATCAATAAGATATTTAAGATCTTGGGAAAATCCTTGATGATTAAAATTATTTCCATAAATTTTGGTAACCAATTTTCAAAATCCTTTGAATGTGATAACAAAACCTTTTGAAAACCCTTTTAAAGAATAAAAATTAGATAATTGCATATCTAAAGGATATGAATTTCTAATTAATCCGTTTTATTAATATACCCTTTGAAACATGTTCCAAGGCCCTTGAAAACATCAATTGGGCTGCATGCGTAGGAAAAATTAAACTTGTTTACTCCCCCCTGCGTTAATGCTTCCTTGTTCAACATACCAAGCTCCAATCTAATAAAATTAAATTGTTCCTCAGGAAGAGGCTTGGTAAAGATATCTGCAAGCTGCAAGTTAGTTGATATAAAAGAGATCGAAACATCACCTTTCTTAACATGATCACGTATGAAGTGATGCCTTACATCAATATGCTTAGTCCTTGAATGCTGCATAGAATTTTTGGTTATCGAAATAGCACTAGTATTATCACATTTTATAGGAATAACTTTCAAGTGAAAGCCAAGATCACGAAGTTGTTGAACAATCCAAATAATTTGTGCATAATAGGCTCCTACAACTATATATTCAGCTTCAGCTGTGGATAGGGCAACAAAGTTTTGCTTCTTGGAGTGCCAACTAATTAGGGATGACCCTAAGAATTGGCAACATCCAGAAATGCTTTTTCTATCAACCTTATAACCTACAAAGTCTGCATCTGAATAGCCAACAAGATGAAACGAGCTTTGACGTGGGTACCATAACCCTAGATCCTTAGTATCATTAAGATATCGAAAAATTCTTTTCACAGCTATCAAGTGTGACTCTTTAGGACCAGCTTGAAATCTTGCACACATGCACACGCTAAACATAATGTTAGGAAGACTAGCAGTTATATATAACAATGAACCGATCATACCTCGATATTCCTTTTGTACTACACTTTTGCCATTTTTGTCATGATCTAGAGAAAGTGTTGAACTCATAGGAGTCTTAGCAACCTTAGATTGATCCATTTTGTACTTCTTGAGCAAGTCTTTAGTATACTTACTTTGATTGAGAAAAATTCATTTCTTTGCTTGTGAAACTTGAAGTCCAAGAAAGAAATTTAGCTCTACCATTAAACTCATTTCAAATTCACTGCACATAATATCTGAAAATTCCTTGCAAAGGGAATCATCCGTAGTACCGAATAATATATCATCAACATAGATTTGTACTACTAGAATATCGTTGCCTCTAGTTTTGATAGATAATGTTTTATCAATCAAACCTCTTTTGGATTTGTTTTCAAGAAGATATTTAGACAATCTTTCATACCAAGCTCGAAGAGCTTGCTTAAGACCATAAAGAGCTTTGTCTAGTTTAAAAACATGATTTGGATATTCATCATTTTCAAAACCAGGAGGTTGAACAACGTAAACTTCTTCTTCTAAGAAGCCGTTAAGAAAAGCACATTTTACATCCACTTGAAAAAGTTTTATGCTCATAAAAGATGTCAATGCAAGTAGCATACGTATGGCTTCTAACCTGGCGACTGCAGCAAAAGTCTCCTCATAATTAATACCTTCTTCTTGGTTATAACCTTGTGCTACAAGTCGTGCTTTATTTCGTATGACTTTGCCACTTTCATCAAATTTGTTTTAAAAGACCCATTTTGTGCCAATAACTGATTGATGTTTTGGTCTTAAAATAAGAGTCCATACCTTGTTTCTCTCAAATTCTTTTAATTCATTTTGCATGGTAATGATCCAATTAGGTTCTTGAAGAGCTTGGACATAATTCTTTGGCTCGACAAGGGATACAAAAGTGGAGAAGGCACAAAGATTGTTCACTTTAGATCTAGTTTGAACTCCAACATTTGATTCTGAGATCATATTCTCTTGTGGATGATATGAAGAATGTTGAACTTTTCTTCTTTTAACTAATGGAACAGAATTAGAAGGTTGAGCCTCATATGTTTGTCTAGATTCAGGTATCGTTGATATATTGCCCTTGGATCCAATTTCAAGGCCTTGAAGTTGAGTTTCAAGCCCTTGAAATGGAGTTCTGACATCACACTTCTTTGTTTCAAGGTCTTGAAGGTGTGTTTCAAGGTCTTGATGGTTTTCTCCGGTATCTTGAATCTTTTCCTGCATATTTTTTTCTTGATCATTAGGATCTTCCTCTTCATCCGAATTGTGATCTTCTCGTTGATTCAAATTTAGATCTGCAAAACTTTCACTCAAAGTACCATCATTGCTTTCATAAAAAATAATATCAATGCTTTCCTCTACAACTTTGGTACGTTTGTTATAGACACGATAAGCTTTGCTACTTGAAGCATATCCAATGAATATTGCTTCATCACTACGTGCATCAAACTTTCCAAGGTTATCTTTGCCATTATTATGAACAAAACAAGTACATCCAAAGGGTTTGAAATATGAAATATTAGGTTTTCTTCCTTTGAAGAGTTCATAAGGAGTCTTTTTTAAGATAGGGCGAATTAAACATCTATTCAAAATATAATTTGCAGTGTTTACTGCTTCAGCCCAAAAATTTTTTGGCAAATTGTTTTCTAAAAGCATTATCCTAGACATGTCCTCAAGAGTGCGGTTCTTACGTTCCCCAACTCCATTTTGTTGAGGAGTTATAGGAGCTGAAAAATTGTATGAAATACCATATTTTGCACATAGAAAATCAAACTTTAGTTGATCAAATTCTCTACCATAATCACTTCTTATAGAAACGATCGGTAGGTTTTTCAAAATTTGAAACTCCTTGCCACAAATTTGAAAACTCAAATAATGCTTCAGATTTCTCTCGTAAAAAAGAAATCCATGTGAAACGAGAGAAATCATCCACTATAACAAGGATGTACTGCTTGCCTGTGGGAGATTTGACACGCATAGATCCACAAAGACCATATGTAAGAGTTCAATGGGCCGAGAAGAACTTACAGTTTTCTTAGGTTTGAATGAACCTCTTGTTTGTTTACCTTGTGTACAAGCTTTACATAGATCATTAACCTTGAAATTTAGGTTTGGCAAACCACGTACCAAATCTTTTGTAAGTAGCTTCTGCATGGTTTGCATGCTTACGTGACCAAGCCTTCTATGCCAAAGCCTTGGATCATCAGTTAAGGTCTTTAGACAATTTAACTTAGTTCCTAAAACTTGGTTAGTACTCATGGAATAAACATTATTACATCTAGGAGCAGTAAGCACTACTTCACCCGTCTTTTTGTCTTGAACCTCACATTAATCTGAATCAAACAAAACTTTATTGCCTTTATCACATATTTGAGAAATACTTAGCAGATTATATTTCAAACCATCAACCAAATAAACATCATCAATAAAGTTAGATAAATTATAACATATTTTATCAATACCAACAATGTCACACTTTCCTTTATCACCAAGAGTAATGGTTCCAGATGATTGCTTCTTTAAATCGGAGAATAGAGAGCTCTTCCCACTCATGTGTCTTGAGCAACCACTATCTAATATCCATTTATACTCCTTTACCTTGGTGATATCCTGCAAAACAGCAAATATCAACCTTTCCGGGTCGACCAAATGGCATATTTTGGTCCATATTCAGGTTCGATCATGTTTGGTGGTCTTGTACCTTTAGGAACCCAGATTTGTTGACCTGTTTCCTTTAACACAAAGGATAGGTGTTTCTAATGATATAAAGATCATTTTTTTTTATAAGGGCAAGTTGATTTAACATGACCCTTTTTACAACAGTAAAAGCAAGTAGGCATATGAATAATTCCTTTGGCTTTGACAAAAGTGGTAGTTGGTTTTCGAGGAAAGCTCCTATGATAACCAATACCATTCTTGTTAAGAGAAGACTATTGTTCACCCATCATTCTTTCAAGATTAGCTTTTGAACGAGTGAACTTAACAAGTGCAGCCTTCTGGTCTTGACACGTTAAAGTAAGATCAACTTTCTCTTTCTCTAGATCAATATAGTGTCGATGTAGAGATGAGAGGTTGTCCTTGAGAATCATATTTTCTGATTCCAAGGCCTTGATATTATTATCAAGGTCCACTTTTTTGGTGTTAAGATTTTCAATTTCCAAAGACTTTTCACTCAGTTGTTTTTCTTGTTCAATGAACTTTTCTTTTAAAGAATTTATCCTTATTCTATGTTCTTTGTCACATATGATAATGTCTTTAAGGAATTGTTTCAGATCATATTCAGGTTGAGTCAAAATAGTACTTACTATATTGTCTACATATAGATTTGAGTCTTCTTCATGATCGGCCATAAGACATAAGTTTGCTTGTTCTTTCTCGTCTTCTGATTCATTTGATGCTTCTGAATCACTCCATGAAGAACCATAGCTTTCTTCTTTCGATCATTTTTCTTGAAGTTGGTCCTCTTCTTTTGTAGACAATCCTTCACAAGATGATCAGTTTCACCACATTCAAAACAAGTCAGGACTCTAGTTTTCTTATTAGAGTTAGAAAACTTACATCGGGGTTTTGATGTTCGTGGATATTCTCTATTGTTAGCAGACTGTTTCTTTAACTTGAAAATTCTCGTGAGACCCTTAGAGATCATGGCGATTGCATCTTCTTCATCATCGTCATCACTATCTTCTTCGTCGGTCAGTAGTTCATATCTTCTTGATTTTAATGCCAAATTCTTGGAGTTGGATGGGAGCTCTCCATCTTTTTTACCAAGAACCATTTCATGTGTGATGAGTTTTCCAAGGAGGTCATCAAGAGGAAGAGTTGTGAGATTCAGAGCTTCTTCACCAGTAGTCATCTTTGGTCCCCACTTAGCTTTAGGTAAGCTCTTTAGAACCTTCCTACCTTTCTCTTCATTTGTGAAGATCTTTCCTAGTGAGTCCAAGTTGTTCACGATCCAGTGAATCTGGTGAACATTTCTTTGACTGTTTCATTTGGGTTCATCTTGAATAGCTCATATTGTCTGAGTAAGATGCTTATCTTTGTTTCCTTGACTTGACTTGTTCCTTCGTATGTGACAACAAGTTTGTCCCATATTTCTTTCGCACTCTTGCATGATGAGATACGGTTGAATTCATTTGCATCTAATCCGTAGTATAGTAGGTTCATTGCTTTGTAATTCTTTGACACACTGTCCAGGTCAGCCTGTGTGAAGTCAGCTTCCTTCTTTGGGACTTGGACATCTTTAACCGTTGTCATTGGAACTTTAGGTCCATTTTGAATGATGCTCCAAAGCTCCATGTCCTGGTCAATAATGAACATACGCATGAGTGCTCTCCAATGAGCAAAGTTGTTGCCATAGAAGAGTGGTGGTCGAGATGAGGATCTTCCTTGAACAAATCCACCATCACCTACAAAATTCATTATTAGTCTCACTGATGGTTAAATCAATATACGTGAGTCTAGCTCTAATACCAATTGAAGAACCGGTAGGTGAAATAAATAAGTTAAAAGATACTCTAGAAGGGGGGGGGGGGGGGGGGGGGTTGAATAGAGTATGAGAACTTTTCGCAAACCCAATCTCAAGGCCTTGAAACATCTTTCAAGGGCCTTGATGTCGATCTGAGCTCTTCGTGAAACTTTAATTTCAAGGGTTTTGAAACAACTTTCAAGGGCCTTGACTTCGTGCTTCTGCAAAACAAAGTTAGTCACAATAGCGGGATATAGTGCGGAATGTAAAAGATCGACACGAGGATATGTTTACGAAGTTCGGCTCTAAATAACCTACTCTCCGTCTCAGGGTATAGCCTTAGGATCTAACTATTTATTATCAGATTCAATGAGTCCTAGATACAAAGTAGAAGAAATCCCCTTCTTCTCTCACTGTAGCCAATGCTATGATCTAGCTCCAACTCTTCACCTAGCTACAATAGCCTAGTTACTTCGCAGAGTAACACACACTCTAGTATAACACTATTTAGATCTTCCATTGGAGCTCCTATGCTTTATCTCTCTCTAAGGTGATAAATCTTTTTTCAAAAAGAGAGAAAGAAAAACAATGAATCAAATGAAGATGGTTGGGTTGCTTGAAGACATAAAGATGTTTCCGTGTAAACTTGTATGTTTCCTTTTTCAATCATCATCTTCATTTATACTCTTCTATGGAGAGGTCTTCTAGCCGTTGGAGAGATGACCGTTTGAAGATGAGTCTTCTTCTCCATCAAGATCGCTTCCTGTTTTGAGATAAGGTAGACGTTATAGATCTTCATCTCCTGAGAACACGTTGATTCCTCAGCTCCTTAATCTTCTCGTTTTCTGTTGAACCGAACGAGAAAAAATCTTGATACTTTTCGGTTTTAGAAAATCTTCTGAAAAGATCTTCTAATCTTCGGTTGAAAAAGATCTTCACTAAAATCTTTATGTTGAGCAAATCGTTCTTGGAAAATCTTCTTTGTAATTTGAACCCTTGTTTCATGCAACTATATTTCTTCAAGGCCTTTGAGATCGTCCCTTTGTATAACACTATCTTCCTTGTGTCCTTGAGTAATATTTTAAGACCTTTGAAGTTTTCGATAAGTCTTGCACTGAAATCAATCCAACCAAGCATCTAGAGAATATAATCAATACATTGTTAGTGTATCAAACTACTACATTTGTGCTAAATCTTCCATCATCAACACCTGTAAAACATTTTAAACAAGGTGGAGTTTTCACAATCAGCTTCGGTCAGCTCGTACTTTTCAAACGCTAAACTAGCTTATTACAAACAATCAGCTACTTACATCAGCTTCTTATTTTAGCTTCCGTTTCAGCTTCAGCTTCATTAAGCTTCAACTTTAGCTTCAACCACAATCAACTTCTGTTTCCCAACTTCTGTTTCCCAAATAGAGCCACAGTGTCCTTGCCTAGAACCTTAGTCTGAGTACGTAGGAGTTAGCAAAATAGAATTATCAACAACATTTAACTTAGGTGATCCAACGACATGCTAAAGTCACTTTTTCTTTATTTCTTTAACTATGATTCTACCATCTTTGCATATATTTCTAATTCCATGTTTGTGGGTAAATTTAATGGAAAAATATGTCACTTATTGCAAAATTTGTGTAATTTGAAAATTCAAAATTAATATATTTAACGTAATTTGCTGAAAAAGGTCACCATTTCATGTTTAAAAATATTAAATGTTAAAAATCAAACTTATTATATACCAAAATTTTATGAGTCTTTAATTTTAACCAAAAATATATATTTAAAATTTTTAAAACTTCTCAATCATTCTTATAGTTTTATTTTAAATAAATAATCTAACATATCTAAAAATAAAGTGATAATTAACCTATATTACATAATTCTTATGTATACAAAAATAATATGGGTGATTTTTAGAAGAGAATATAATGTAGGGGTAATTTTGTGTGATTTAAAAAGTTAAAGGAAATTCTTGTAATAAATTTGACCAAAGTTTTACCTCGTATCAAAATTTGTTTAATGTGAAACAGTTTGTATATCAACTAATAATTTTAAAGTTTGTATTACTTTTAGTTCATGCCTCATAGTTTTCTTGGTCATTTTTCCTTCTCATTATTATTGGCATTATTATTGTTAGTTTTGCTAGATTGTTTATTATGATTGTTATCATTATTAATTTTATTTTTCCTTTTAGATTTATATTTATCCTTAACATACATGACCTCATTTTTATTATATTTAGAGTTAGACTTACTTTTAAACACTTTAATTTCCTCATTTTTATGTATAATAGAATCTAGTAGTTTTTTCTTAGTCAAGTCCTCATGCACATGTTAGATAACATTTTTAAAGTTATTAAACTAAGGTGGTAAATAAAACAAGATAATAACAACTTGATGAGTATCATCTATCTTATCCTTACAACGTTCTAAGTCTAATGTCATATGAAGAAAGACATTAATATTATCATCCAATGTCATATTAGTATCCATTTTAAAATGAAATAGACGATAGAGGAGACTAATATTACTAGGCATGCTTTTAACAAGGTACACATAAGATAAAGTATCTCAAAGAGTTTTAGCTATAACATGTGTTAGAACCTGATGTCCAACCTCATCAATGAGGTGTAACATGATCTCGGAGTGAGCAGTTTGATCGACCTCCTCATCCCCTCCTTCTTGGTTCCCTCAACGTAGGTGTCAGTCACCGCCGTCCAATATTTTTGTTTGATCAAGATTGCTTTCATCTTAACTTGCCATATGGCGAAGTGAGAGTTGTCATAGAATGACTTGATTTTGGCAGTGTCACTCATGTTGGGTCAAAAGAAAGAGAAGAATACTTTAGTATTTGTATGAGATAAATATGATGTATTACTTTTGGTTCATGTCTCATAGTTTTCTTGGTCATTTTTCCTTCTCATTATCATTAGCATTATTATTGTCATTATTATTGTTAGTTTTGCTAGATTGGTTATTATGATTGTTATCTGTAACACCCCAAGTCCTGGTAACTCGAAGCGTTACGAGCTAAGACCTCACAATGGGTCCCGACCCTCAGAGTAGCAACAACACAACGAATCTTACAACAAGACACATACAAATGAAAACCAAAACTCAATATAAAATCAAAGGTTTAAACAAAGAAAAGCGTAAAAGACTCGCAGCCGAGTTCAAAACAAAAGGGAAAGCAACAACATAAGCATAAACCCGATCCCGTCCTATAATGTACGGGAACCCCAGATGACCACACCATCCGGATCACTCAGCAACACCTATATCCTGCAAGGCATCTACAACATCGGTATAAACTGTTAGCTAACATTCTAGATATCAGAAAGACAATAAAGGCACAAACACACATAAGGTAAAGTAAACACATCAACATGCTCGCAAATAACCGGTTATTATCTTTCATTAAGGTCAAACCCATTACTAATTCAACTTATGGATGTTACACGAGAATCGCTACGACCTCGCCTCTGTCCTCTTTCACCAACAGGAATAGAATGTATGCATCCTTCTGTCAGCTACTGGATTGGTTATGAGAGCACCTATGAGTTTCCCCATCTGGACTGGGCAAGCGGTAATCATCCGGTTATAATACACTTGAGCCAATTAAGGTATAACAAAGTCAATCCTAGTTCTAGTTATCAGTTATAACAATAATAACAACACAACCAAGCCAAAACAATCGAACCAATACGCGGAATGAAGTTAAGTAAGTCCAAGAGACTTACCTCACTCAGATAACGTAGCAAACAAAACTTGGAGAACTCTCAGATGAGGAGAAGAGACGAAGAGATAGAGGAAGCGACAAAGAATGAGATTAGGTTTTGAGCTCTTCCGAGCTAAACTTATATATCTCACAACTACTAAATTTTGTTGTCTAGTTTAATGAAGATGAACTCGAGTCAATCCAAACTTGTTCGCTCCAAACGGTGTGTGCAAGCTTTAAATTTATAACCCTAGATGTAAGCTTAAAACAAGGATGCGAACCCGCAGTGTACGGGTCAATCGTAGTAAAAAACAAGAAATTCCAGGGGTTGATCACAGGGACTTAGTGAAACAAAGCAGGTATAGGTTTGTCAATGCAACTACTAACCACAAAAGTGATTAAAATAATCAAAGATGATAAAAAGTCAATTAAGGAAATATGCAATTCTAGGGATTAAAACATCTAGTTGTGGTTCCAACTCAAGATCTATAGATAAGCGGACAAAGCTGAGATTTTTGCATAGGGAAGGTGTTACTAAAGTGGGATAGATCACCGGGTAAGTCTCACTACTCACTAATCCCAAACCTTAACTCCTATTACCGGGTAAGTCTCAAGGAATTAAGTCTCACTACTCACTAAGGGAATAGAATTAACCTTTACCGGGTAAGTCTCAGGCTAACTCACATAGATGGGATGAAAGCACACTCAAACCCCAATAAAGGATAAACCTTTATTACCTACACTCATGATCTTGGGTAAACAAACAAAGGAATTACCAGGTAAGTCTCATCCTAGGCTTGCATTGAACCAGGAAAGGTGTAATAAGAATAGGATTTGTCAAACTCTAACACTTAACTCTCAGTTTCGGATCAGATAAGTCACCTCGGTCAGAAGAATTCCACCCCGGCCGAGATGTTCATCGACTGAGCGAGATGTCCTAAGGTTAAGGATAAAGACTCGAGCTTTCAGGATCCTACTGTGATTAAGATTATTCTATCATTGTTTTTCCCACAACCTTCAGCCAATCACCCTAGAATCACACAAGGAAATTAGTCACTCATCATCATGAAAGTAATAATCAAATATAAGGGAAGAAAGAGAATAATTGAACAAGAAAACCTTAAGAGAAAGACTTCAATAACTAAATCAATTATCAATCAACAAGCGTTCCTTGGATCAAAATCCAATAAGACAATCAACAGTGAAGGAAATCTAAAGGAATCTTACAAAACCTTTCACAAAGCTATAAAAGCTATCAACTTCCTTCCTTCAATCTTCCTTCAACCTTCAAAAAGGTTCTTCAAATCTTCCAGCTGCTATGATGTTTTCTAGCCCTAAGCGGTGTATGCGGCCTCTGGATTTGTGGAAAATCCAACCCTTTTTATAGGAAAATTACCCTCCAAAGATAAGATATCTTAGAAAGATCTTTTCCCATAAAGTAGGTAAAATATGTGGGCTAAATTATCTTCTTCCTTCCAAGAATCCAGTCTAAAAATATAAGATCCTCTTTCCAAAAATAAAAGATCTCAGCCAAGAATAAAATATCCTTGCCGCGTCCAAGGTGTTCGCCTCGGTCGAGTCAGCTCCTCTGGATCACCTCGGTTGAGGTGACTCTGTAGTCAACCGAGGTGAATCACAACTAAATGTGAAATCTCTTAAATCTGGTCCAAAGTGAATCTCTAATCCAATTCCAAGATTCCTAGATTCTTCTTTAAGCTCCTGAATGTAGTTCCAATGACTCCTTAGCTCCTTTTGCTCCTTTTTGATGCAAAACGTGCCATTTTACCTACGATTACAACGAAACTTGGTGTAGACCTTGATTCCCACAAAGGTAGATGAAACGACAATATAATCACATAATATACATCCAAACATGCAGATTATTGAAGATAAAACGTCTAAACAGGCCCCAGAATATAGACAATAATTCATGCTATCAAAACCCGACTCAACTTTTGTCTTTCCTCTTCTAAACCCAAGTCAATTTATTCATCAGATTTCGAGATCGGCTTGTTGGGCTTCTTTGGACAAGGCTTTAGGCCAACCTTTTCTTCCTTCGAGAACTAGCATCGAGCCCTTCTCTCTTCTTTTGGATCTGGGCCTCACTAGGTATGAATCAACCGGTATAGCCAAATATTATCACAACCTTATGCCATGTTACAACATTCAAAACTATACACATGAATTACTTTACATTATACTAGAGGGGGGGGGGGTTCATCAAGTGGTTGGTTCATTATGGGCCCGACATATCATTTAACGATGGATGACCGTGGCCATCTGTTGGGGAAGGCAATTACGTCATCTCCTATTTCTAGTCCTAGTTCATAGAAAAGATTGTGAAAGGCGAAGATGATTCATGTGGTGAATAATCTTGCATGGAACACGTGAAAAAAGTCTATCCGATGCCAGGTTACGTTAAGGCAGATAAGGATTGATGTTGAGTCGTGGTGAGATGTTTGTGGGAAAGTTGAGACGATGTAAATGTTATACGGTTTACAAGTTGTATACCATTTGCACATAGGCCGTATAATTTTTTCAAGCAAGCCATATTTCTCCCCGTATATACTCTATGGATCACTTCTTGGCAATTTCTTCTTACGGGACTTCGAGGTAGGGTTCCTATAAGATAGTCAATGAAATTATTAGCCGAGTAGAGTGTTCTTGAAAAGAAAAAATTAAAAGCAAAAAGCGATAAGGGAAAGAACGATCAAACCCATGGGTTGTCTCCCATGAAATGCTTATTTAAGGTCTATAGGTTGACCTAATTCCGCTAAAAAAAGATGCTCAACAATCTGATACTTCCAATGTCGAGAATTGTACTATTGTGTTCTTGGATTTTCACGTCATACCTCATACTTATTCATGAAGATCGAGGGATATTTTGCTTCATTAACAGAAAATTCTTCTCTGAATACTCCTTCGGGAAAAGGAATATGGCTTATGACCAAGACAAATACAATCTCAAACAAAAAATTATATAGTTTGTAAGGTGTATCGTTTTTGTGCTTAAGTGGTAATTGGTTGATTGTTGAAGAATACATCTTAAGTTCTTGGAAAATATGGCCTATGTGTAAAGGAAATATTGTATGCATGGTGTATATGTTTTGTTCATAAACCACATATTTGTTTAACACATATGGTGTATTTCTCTCGTGAGGCTCATAATCTTCGTCTTCTTCAGCTTCCTCAAGTTGTCGAGCGCATTGATCAACGTTGTCTCTTAACGCAACCTGATTCTGGGCAATAAAATCAAATTTGGTGTTGATGTTGATGAGCTTATCTTCCGACACATCAAGAAACTTCTCGATTTCCCAAATCTCGAAATCCTAGAAACTTGAGAATCTATGAGCTTCCTCAATTGATCCATGGGGTTTCAATATGTTCAAATGATGGCTACTGATAACACGATTTATGACTTAGGTTTAGGCACTCATTTAGATAGTTTTCCTGCTCATTCATGCATGGTTTAGTACTAGTTCATGATGTTTGCACTCAATTCATGTATTTTGTCGAGATAGACGTCTACACGGACTTTTGCATGCTTTGTAGGTATTTTGGGAGATTTAGGAGCTTAATCGATACATTTGAGGATCGTTCCTCGAGATGACACACCTTTGGACTCATTGGGAAGCAAGCTAGGAGCTAAGGAGGACACATGGGACCTTGTTGGTGCATGCCATGCACCAAATTGAGGCTTGATGATCCAAAACAAGCTGAGGCACTAAAACCACGGCCACTGGGACTTCCACGGGCGTGGAAATAGGCCGTGGTTTTCCCCAGACAACTGTGGCAGCTGTCCCAAGATCTTCATGGCCGACTCTTGCAAATTTGGAGGATAAAAGGTGGTCCTGCAAGGCTGTTAGGCAGACCCCTCACTCCCATTCTCTCCCACACTCTCAACAAGAAAGATTATCTCATTGGAAGATTGGATTGGAGCTACTCTTGGAGGAGAAGAAAGCATTCCATTGGAGAAGAAGAGAAGAACATACCATTTTTAGTCTTTCATAGTTTTGAGTGATTTTGAGTGAATTTTGTGAAGACGATTTGCTCGGTTTTGTAAGGAACGAGATTGAACCTTCTTTTGAAGGGTTGTAAGTCTTTCTTATCATACATTTAGCTTGATTTTCTTTGTTTTACTTGCTCATCTCTATTTTATTTCATCCTCTTGATATGGATTCCATGATTTTATGCTTGATGACTTTGATTATGATGATTGTAACGAATGGATTTTTCGTTACGCTTTGATAGAGTTAGAGGAGTTTAGAAAACGGAATAAAAATTTAGTGAGACTAGGACAGACCAGTTTATTTATGGAAGTCGTTTAATTAAGTACCTTGTCCTAAGTTTCGGGACGAAACTTATTTTAAGGGGGTACTGATGTAATATCCGGAATTTTTATTTCTGTTTAATTCCGAATCAAATCGGACTTTGAGCCATTGACGGTTTTCCATTCTATCTAGCAAGTCTTTCTTCACAAATTTTATCATTTTATGTAGAAGCTAATTCACATAAAATGATAAAATTATATCAAGCTATAATTCCTATAATTATTTATCATTTTATGTAGAATTTAATTCACATAAAGATAGAATTATATCAAATCCTAATTCTTATAATTATTTATCATTTTATGTAGAATTTAATTCACATAAAATGATAGAATTATATCAAACCCTAATTCTTATAATTAATCATTAACGACGACTTTAGACGAGATCATGACAAAGCTGTGACGAGGCCCAGACAAGCAGTTGACGAGATCATGACAAAGCTGTGACGAGGCCCAAACAAGCAGTTGAAGGCCCAGACAAGCAGTTGACAAGGCCCAGACAAGCAGTTGACAAGGCCAAGACAAGCCTTGACGAGGCCCAGACAAGGCCTGACCTCGAGTATGGACGGCCAGCCCAAAACTCACCAGCTGTTACAGCCAGCCCATACTCTCTCCCTCTCTCACGTAAACCCTAAGAACAACCCTCTTCCTTCTCTAGTTGTCACGTACCAGCGTCCGTCTCCTCCTGCACGCCAGGCCGCTGCCCTCACTTGCACTACTCCAGCCGTCCGCCTCCTCCTCCACGCCAGGCCGGTGCAATCGTCTCCACCCTGCCGCTGCCTTCAAACCGCAGCCTTGGATGGTGCCGGCAAAGCCCTCTCAATGCCAGCAAGGAAGCAATGTTGCTGCTGCTAGTTGTGTCGAGCCCTTCTTTGTTCTGGTGCACGTGAGCGTCGGGTCTTGATTGCCGGTAAGGACCTCACTTCACCTTGCTGCATTACCCTCTCTTTATACATGCTGATTAGAACCCTGTTGTGTCGGGAAACCTGCTAGAACAGCCTCAGAAGATAGCTTGAAGAGCTGAGGCGTTTGCTGAGTTTTCGGAAGTGAAGAACAGTCCACTTCAGCCCCCGTTTTGGGTAGGTTAGTCTCCACCTTTACTGCTGATTTTCGGATATGTTTTAGTCGATATTGTATAGTCTAACATACTAAAATTTCAGAGGAATCCATGTTATGGTTTGAGAGATATGGGGTTTCAAAGTTGACTCATACAGTTTTTATAAATGTGCTGAGTTGAGAAAAACAGCATGGGATGCTGTTTTGTGAGATAGTTTTGAATAGGCTTTTGATCTCTGTTAGACTTGAATTTTTGATATGATATAGTTGACATCTTGTTGTAGATCATATTAAAATTTGGGAAGAATCGGAGTTACGGTTTGAGAGTTATTGTGTTTCAAAGTTGACGTTTTTATATATGTGCTGAGTGTTGGGGAAAACAACAAGTGATGCTGTTTTGTGAGATGGTTTTGAATAAGCTCTTGATCTCCGTTGGACTTGAATTTTGGATATGATATAGTTGACATATTTTTGTAGAACATATTAAAATTTGAGAGGCATCCAGCGAGTGGTTTGGGATTTATGATTTTTCCAAGATTGAGTCGTAAGCAGTTTTTCTGTTGTGCTGAAATTCGGTTTTGGGAGATAGTTTTAAATAAGATTTTGATCTCCTTTGCAGCTAAATTTTGGATATATTATGGATAAGATTTTATATTAGAACATATCAAAATTTGGGATAAATCCAGCGAGTAGTTTAGGAGTTATGTTTTTCAAAGTTAAGACAGTGTGTTGTTCGTTAGGTGTTGTAACCAACTTTAGAAATTTTTGTAGAAGTGATGCTTTAACAGTTTTAAGAAATTCTTTCTCCTATGAGTAGATAGGATATCATAGATGAACTAGGGAATTATTTCGGAATTTTTATAAGATTATTCGAATTTTATATTTGAAGCTGTAATTGGACTTTAGTGACTTTTCGAGAAATAGAAAATGGGTGGTTTTTCTAATTGTTACCTAAAATCATCCTAGGGAGTAGAAAATGGTTAGTTAGTCTCAAATAAGAGTTTAAACATAAATTATGAAATTTTTAGAAGTTTCGGGACCAGGGGTAAAATGGTCATTTACCTGTATAAGGGTATTTTGATAATCTCTTGTTGATCGATTTTTATATCTTAGAAGTTGGAGACTTCTAAGAAAGTGGGATGCATTATTGATTCCCTTGTCTTGTATAACAGGAAATTGAGTTCCTACGGTTACATACCGAGTTGAGATTAAGAGAGTTGCGACTTGACTCAGGTAAGTCCTTTGGGCTTACTTAGCTGACTTCTAGATATGAGTATGGATAATGGTAGTGGTGTGTGAATGAGATGCTTATAGTTATATTTTAGTAATATTTATATACCGACCTATACCTTGGCCTAAGAGTAACGGGCGGTGGCATTCTGCTCAGTTAGCTTGAGGGCGCTGGGGGTTTCTTTAGGGACTAGTCCACACTCGGTTTGTAGTGATGCTACAGGCGGAGGTAAGCTAGACCTACACCCAATTGGATAAGGAACGGAGGCGAGAACTCTTAAGATTTCTCGTGCCACAACTGTAAAATGGAATAAGGTGACTCACTTAATGAACAGATAATAACCGGTTTGTGTGCCAGCATGATGATTGTTTTATGTTATCTTGAGTGTGTTTGTGCTATCCTTATTTTGCTTATATTTGGATTGTTAGCTAACGGTTTATCCGTGTTGTAGATTTGTAGAGATAGACAGTTGCAGAGTGATCCGGAACGGATGGTCAGCCGGGTCCCCGTACTCATTAGATGGGGACGGGGGAGTCTCCCTTACAGCATGCATGTTATGTATATATATATATATATATATGTTTTGTAAGGCTGTCACATGTGTACATTCATACAGTAAAAATATTATGTTTTGAAATTGTTTTAAGTACATTTGTGCCTTGTTGTAAGATCCAAGTAATGTTGTTGTTAAACCAAGGTCGGGACCCATTGTGAGGTCCTAACCAGTAGCTCCCCGAGTTTCGAAACTTGGGGGTGTTATAATGATGCATGTTGTTGGCTAAATAGATGCGATTCTAGGGTAAGGGAAAGATGGTTATGGCTTGGACTATGATAGAATGGAATTAGATGTACCTTTGGATGAATTGTTTGCTCGAACCTAGCCTCTGTTATAAACCACGGTTTGTTCTATACATTCCACGGCCGTGTTTCTTGATGAACAACCCGTGATTTTGACTGACTTGCTTGTTTTGATAAATATAAGTGCTAGGATGTTGAAATCCTAGTGTTTGTTGAGCTAAACCTATCCTAGACTTACCTAGTGTTAGCAACTAAGAGTTAGAAGAGACTTACCCGGTGATTCTTGCTCTTAGATACCGAAGATGACGAATTCTAGGTAGTAGTGAGCCTCATAAGCCGCTATTGGAATGAATGTGCTAGGATAAGTGTTTAGGACTTGCCTTCCCGAGACTTACCCGGTAAGGAGAGGTTAGATCCCTAGATAACCATCCGGTTTGTATAGACATCCCTACCTTAGGCTCCTAGAGACTTACCCGGTGATAGGACCTTAGGTGCGGGATTAGTGGATCATGAGACCTACCCGGTAATTGACCCCACTTGAGAGACATTCCTTCCCAACACGCTATAGTTTATCCAAGGTTGATTAGAAGCTTGAGTCCTATGCCATAACCGAAATTTCCAACCCCTAGAATCCGCTTTTCTCTCTTTGATCTCATATCTCGTGTTTGTCTTGTTTGTTTGTGTTTATTTGCTAGATTGTTATTTTGTTTTGCATTCTTATATCGTTGTGATTCTTGATTGATCAACACACAAAACCAAACCCAAAAATATTGAGATTTTTATTTATTTGTTTCTTTCTCTTTTCTTAGCCTAGATCAATACTATCCTTAGTCATTAATCGATTCAATTTCACCTCAGTCTTTGTGTTCGACCTCGGAATACTATCCCTACTACAAAACGTCCCGTACACTGCGGGTTCGCTAGGAGTTAGGAGAAATATCGAGTATAAATTTAAGACTTTTGCGTGTCACATCCTTAGCGTAACAGCTACTAATGATTGTTGTAGTATTCCATCTTCCTTACCTTTCAGCATCTTAACGTGCAAGACAAAGATAAAAAAGAAAGCGGAGATCAAACGTAACAAGAAACTTAGAATAACAACTATCAAGCATAACCAAACTATCTGTAGTTCCCGGCAACGGTGCCAAAAATTTAATCGTGAAGTTTTATCGCAGTACAAACAACCTACCTTGGACGAATTACGGGATCGATTGTTGTATAATTGGGTATCGAATCACGAGGACCACGTTTATATGAATATATTTGATAGGAATTACGTTAAGTAAAAGGAGAAGAGAAAGAGAGGAAAATATGTCTTTGAAATAGGTTTGAGAAAACAAGAAAGCAATGATTGTTTGTAACAAGAATAAGGAGGGAAGATGATCTAAGGAAACAAGACTCCCCACAATAATGAATTAAAGGAAGACCACATATATGAAACTCGTGAACATTGTGTAACACCCCAATTTTTAGGCTCGTTTTCGATATTTATTTTTCCCGATTTTTATCGATATTTTAATAACTTATAAAATTTTACGGGTATTCTCACGTTGTAAATTAATTTTTATAGGTTATATATTTTACATTTGTATATATACTCCGTAATTCATTTTACGGAAAGTTCGGGAGTTTTCCGATTCGAAAATCCCGTTCCGAACTATTTTGATCGAGTTATGCTATTATAATTCTTTTTCCTTTCCCTTCTTTTTTTTTTGTGTCAACTCTTGTATGTGAGACTGGTCTTGTCACCTTACCCGCCCAAGCTAGCTGCAGTCTAGGCGCCTCCTAGCTGACTACTTGTTCTCCCACCTTGCATCTTTGCCTTAGCCAATTCCCATCTCCCCGTCTCCTCATTCTTCCCTTTCTGTGTACCCTCCTACTCCTCCGCCTCGCTTGGATCTACAACCCGGAGGCTCCTCCTGTCATCACCCTCCTCTTGCAAGCACTGGCAAGCACTTGCAAGCCCTTACCATGGGCCGCCTCCCACCTCCTCGTTTCACCCATCTGCTCATCCCTCTCCAGCTTCCCCTACGACCCAGCCAGTCCCTCAACTCTCCTTCTCCTCATCTCTGTTTTTGCATCCACCAATGACCTCTCCATCTTCATCCTCTTCTCTCAATCGAGCCGCCGGGAGAGCACTGATGCCTCGTTGCAACCACCAGCAACCACCACACGCGCCGCCATCCCTCTGTGTTGGAACTAATTTAATGAAAAAAAGAAATAAAACATGTTTTAACACATGTGTGCGCCGGACACTTTTCCGGGCACATTTCCGGTGGGCTCCGGCCATTATCAACACCGGAAAGTGGGAGCGTTGGCTTCGTCTCCGCGAGCTCTTGCTCGTGGTATATTCATACATTAAATTTGAGTTCCGTTTGAATGAGAAATGGATGCCCAAAGTTGGTTGCATGTTAGGCAATAACTTGGGAAAATAGTCAAAAATTGGGTGAATCCCACATCGACTATATAGAGGTAAAAGAGAGTAGGATCTAAGAGGCAAATATGCACTAAGGCATGTGCTTGTGCTTGTGCTTGTGCAAAGGGCTTGTGCCGTGTCGCGCCGTGTCCGAGTCCGTGTCGTGCCGTGTTGCGGGGCGGGTGGACCCAATTATAATCTGGGCTAGCCACCTATATTATTTTTGGGCCAACCCAAAAACCCAACAGTGAGGAAGGCCTTGGGCCAGGCCCATTTGTGCAACGGATCAGCGGACGGGCTGGATATCCGAATGTCCAGTCCAACGGATCAGCCAACAAATCCTACAAAAGTGGGCGGTTATGGTCTTCCGTTGACTCCTAAAATCGTGCCTTTGAAAGTCATGGATTGCGGGACACGTGTTAGCTTTCTATTGGCTCTAGTTTTGGGCTGGGCTTCGAGGCCCATAGCCAATTCAGCTCCTCCAGCTCCTATAAATAGAGAGCTCTTCATTCATTCCAAAATGCACCAACAATCATTCTCTCTTCTCTCTCTTCAAGCTTGCGAGCTTTTCTGATCTCAAGAGTGCGACGCACTACTGGTTCGTAGGCTTCCGGTTCTATTAAGAAGAACGGATTCGAACAACAGTTGTATCCTGGGATTCTTAAACACCGGTAACCGTCGTAATACGGGGTCTTTTTAGAATTAAGGAAAGAGATTTCGATCTCGACTCTGCTCAACATACGCACTGCGGTGGTATGAAATTTTGAACCCTATCGTTATACTGCATACAGTTTAACTATCGTATTACAGGTTCCTACAGTCTTAATTCTAAAAAACGTGTTAAGCTGTTATGCACTAACCGTTTATTAAGTGTTGCGGATAAGGCGCCGGAATACTCAAACCGGGCGGAATTAATTTTAGAATTTGAATTTTAAATTCAGTTTTCAAAATTAATTTTAAAACAAAAAACGATTTTTGTTTTTACACCTGAATTCGATTTAAATTTTAAATCGAAAACAAGTCTGTTCTTGTACGGACTTATACCCGAGTTTTTCTAAAAAAAAAAATTGGTTTTCTGAGTTTTGATTTCCGATCAAAAAATTGAAATATTGACCGTGGTTGTTTCCGTGTAATTGAAATGGTTCATAACACAAAAGAAACTACCGACGGTGCGAACACTTCCGATTATGGAAGTATCCTGAGGCTCCTTAGTGATGCTAAAAATAGGGGTGAGTAGACACCCCATATTCAATTGGGGAGTGGTCTACCACCGGCTAAGTTGCCAAACCTAACAACCAGGACTATTCCACTTCCAAGTGGTGTACAGTCTGGTCAACAACCTGTCCCTCAGACAGTATCAATGCCTGGCTCTCCGAGCGTAGGATTGCTGCCATACAAGTTCGATGGAACTAATTTCAAAACATGGCAACAGAAGATGTTATTCTTCTTAAACATGCACAAACTCGACAGATATGTAACCGAGGGTAAACCCGCAAATGTGGAGGAACTCCAAGCTTATCTGAACATCGACTATGTGTACAAAGGGTGGATTCTAAGCCGTCTGTCTTACTCGTTGTACCAAGTGTACATATTGGTTGAAACTTCTAGGGAACTTTGGGTTACCCTTGAAAAGAAGTTCACCGGCAAGTGTCACGCTTGTGGCAAAATGGGTCAAAAGTCCGACAAATGTCGGAACACGGGCGACCCATGCAAAGGCAAAGGCACAGGTAAAGCTCAAGCCCAAGTAGCTGTTGTGACGTCTGAAGTGAACATGGTCGGGAGCAACCCGATGGAGTGGTGGTATGACACTGGTGCTACCCGCCACATCTGTTTTGACAAGGGGATGTTTTCCACCTATTAGAAGAATAAGCAGGACGAGATCCTGTTTATGGGGAATTCGTCCACATCAAAGGTCGAAGGTCATGGAAAGATAGTGCTAAAAATGACGTATGAGAAAGAGCTGACTCTCAACAATGTCATGCACGTGCCAGATATCCAGAAGAACTTAATTTCCGGATCTTTGCTGAGCAAGAACGGATTCGAAGTCGAAATAGGATCCGATCAGCTAACTCTCACTAAACGTGAGATTTATGTAAGCAAGGGGTATCAAAAGGATGGACTCTTCAAAATGTGTGTAATGACAGTCACTCCGAAGGTTGTAACCGAAGTTTCAATGAATAAAACTCCTATTGCTTATGTTGTTGAGTCTTTTAATATTTGGCATGAACGTTTAGGACATGTAAATTATAAGTCTATCCAAAGACTAATGAATTTCAACCTAATTCCAAAATGCAAATTAAACAAAGACAAATGTGAAGTCTGCGTACAGGCAAAACTCACAAAAACGCCATCTCCACAAGTGGAGAGAAGTACAGAACCTCTAGGCTTAATTCACACTGATTTGTGTGATTTGAAGTTTATCCAAACTAGAGGAGGTAAAAAGTACTTCGTCACATTTATTGACGACTGTGCAAGATATTGTTATATCTACTTGCTCAGAAGCAAGGATGAGGCCTTGGAAAAATTCAAGGAATACAAGTTGGAAGTTGAAAACCAAGTTAGTAAGACAATCAAAGTCGTACGAAGTGATAGAGGAGGCGAGTACGATGAACCTTTCCACGCGTTCTGTAGAGAACACGGGATAGTTCATCAAACAACTCCTCCCTATTCACCTGAATCTAACGGAGTTGCGGAACGAAAGAACCGAACTCTGAAAGAGATGATGAACGCTTTGTTGCAGGATTCTGGGTTACCCCAGAACATGTGGGGGGAAGCATTGCTTACTACCAATTACATCCTCAACAAAATACCTCATAAGGTAACTGACAAAACGCCATATGAACTTTGGAAAGGTAAAGTACCATCATACAAATACCTCAAAGTGTGGGGGTGCCTAGCAAAAGTGGCTATACCACCTCCTAAAAAGGTCACCATCGGACCTAAAACCGTTGATTGTATTTTCATAGGATATGCACACAACAGTAGTGCTTATCGATTTTTGGTACATAAATCAGATATACCAGATATACATGTTAATACAATAATAGAATCTAGGAATGCTTCTTTCTTTGAGAACGTGTTTCCGTGTAAGGATAAAGAAAATCCAAAACGAACTCGTGAACAAAGGGAAGAAGGCACTTCTAGAAATGAAATAGTCGAGGAAGAACCTCGAAGAAGCAAAAGAACTCGAACGGAAAAATCGTTTGGGGATGACTTCATAACGGCATTTCTCATGGAGAAAGAACCAAGAAGTTACACAGAAGCCATGTCTACACCTGACGCACCTTCATGGAAGGAAGCAGTCAAAAGTGAGATTGACTCCATTATGCAAAACCATACATGGGAGTTAGTTGACTTACCAAAAGGGTGTAAAGCACTTGGGTGCAAATGGATTTTCAAAACCAAGTTGAAAACCGATGGCTCAATCGAAAAGTACAAGGCTAGGCTTGTAGTGCAAGGATTCCGACAAAAAGAAGGGTTGGATTTCTTTGACACATATTCTCCAGTTACGAGAATAACTTCTACAAGAATGCTAATAGCAATAGCGGCATTACGAAACCTAGATGTTACGCTCAGGATGTGATACGCAATGGGTTTTAAATTTATATTCTCGTTATGTTTATCCTAACTCCTAGCGAACCCGCAGTGTACGGGACGTTTGTAGTAGGGATAGTATTCCGAGGTCGAACACAAAGACTAAGGTGAGATTGATTCGATTTATGATTAAGTTTAGTAAAGATCTAGGTTAAGAAAAGAGAAAGAAATAAAGAAATGAAAATCTCAATGTTTTTGGTGGATTTTTAAGTGATCAATCAAGGATCATTAAGCATGCAAAATAAACAAATCAACTATGCTAACAATCAACACAAACAATCAAGCTAAAACAAGATATAGATCAAAGAGAGAAACGGATTCTAGGGGTTGGAAGTTCCGGTTATGGCATAGGACTCAAGCTATCTAATCATTCCTTGGATTTACTATGATATGTTGGGAGTAAGTGTTTCTAGATTGGGATCAATCACCGGGTAGGTCTCATGGTCCACTAGTCCATCCCTAAGATCTCATCACCGGGTAAGTCTCTAAGAACCTAAGGGATGGATTTCTACACAAACCGGATTGTCACCTAGAGATCTAACCTATCCTTACCGGGTAAGTCTCGGAAGGGTTAGTCCTAAACAACTATCCTAGCACACTTAGTCCAATGGCGGCTTGTGAGGCTCACCACTACCTAGGGGTTGTCATCTTTTGAATCTAAGAGCAAGGATTACCGGGTAAGTCTCTCCTAACACTTAGTTGCTAATACTAGGTCACCCTAGGATAGATTTAACTCAACAAACACTAGGATTTCAACATTCTAACAATCTAAAGCTAGATCCATCGAACCAGGGAGAATCACGGGGAGTTCTACCAAGTCCACGGCCGTGGTTTGGCAAGAACAAACCGTGGATCCTAATAGAGGCTACGTCCAAGTGAGTGACTCATCCAAGGGCTAATCTAAGTCCATCCTATCACGGTCCTAGCCATACCATCCTTTCCTTACCCTAGAACCACATCTATTTAGCCTACAACATTCATCATAGTAATCGAAATTATCAAACATAAAATTATGGCATCCATTTGCAAGATAATGAAGAGAAAGAGATGAACAAGTGAAGTAAACAAAACCAAGCTGAAAATGGAATTAGAATGACTCACAATCCTTCTTAAAGAAGGTTTAAATGGTTCATACAACTCTAGAAATCGATTCCGAAGTTCTTCACTACAAAGCTATCAAAATCTATCGATGGTGTGTTCTTCTTCTTCTCCAATGAAGCTCTTCTTCCAATGGTAGCTTCCTTCTACCTTTTTCTTCAAAGAATCTTCTTGTTGAGAGTATTGTTGTGTGTGTAGAGTGATGGGAGAATCCCCCAATTGAAAGATGCTAGATGGAAGATGCCTTCTCAGCCAATGCAGGACCACTTTTATACTACAACTTTGCAAGAGCTGGCCAAGAGATCGTGGCACAGCTGTCACGAAAACCTGGCAAAATCCACGGATGGTCCCACGGCCGTGGACTTCCAGTGAACCGTGGTTTGGACCTTCAGCCTTGCCTTTGATCATTAAGCTTCGATTTGGTGCATGGCTTGTGTTGGCAAGGTTCCATGAGTCCTCATTAGCCCCTAGCTTGCATCCTAATGAGTCCGAGGGTGTTTCATCTTGATGAAAGATCCTCAAATGTATCGATTTAGCTCCTAAATCTCCCAAAATACCTACAAAGCAATGCACAAGTCCGTGTAGACGTCTATCTCGACAAAATACGTGAATTGAGTGCAAACGTCGTGAACTAGTGCTAAACCATGCATGAATGAGTGACAAATCTATCTAAATGATTACCTAAAACTAAGTCATAAATCGTGTTATCACTAGAAATCCATCAAATGGATGTAAAAACTGCCTTTCTAAATGGAGATTTAGAAGAGGAGATCTACATAAAACAACCTGAAGGGTATGTTGTGTCTGGACAAGAACACAAGGTGTGTAGACTTGTAAAGTCCCTTTATGGACTCAAACAAGCTCCTAAGCAGTGGCATGAAAAATTCGACAACGTAATGATGTCGAATGGTTTCAGTATTAATGAATGCGACAAGTGCATATATATCAAGACTACTCCTACGGGATATGTCTTGTTATGTTTATATGTCGATGATATGCTTATCATTGGAATCAACAAAGACATGATCAACCGAACTAAGAATTTACTTAGGGGTCAGTTTGACATGAAAGATATGGGATTAGCGGATTTCATTCTAGGGATTAAAATCACTAGACAATCCGAAGGTATTACCCTGTCCCAAGCTCATTATGCTGAAAAGATCCTTGAGAGGTTCAAAAACTACTCGAGTGGAACAGCAAAGAGTCTTGTGGATCCTCAACTCCACCTGACCAAAAATGTGGGGGGCTCAGTGTCACAACTTGAGTATGCACGTGTAATTGAGAGTCTTATGTACTTAACCAATTGTACACGCCCTGACTTAGCGCACTCAGTTAATGTACTAAGTCGCTATACAAGTAACCCAGGACATAAACACTGGAAAGGGATAACTAGAGTATTGAACTATCTCCGTTATACTCAAAGTTATGGGCTGCACTATAGTAACCAACCAGCAGTTCTAGAAGGATACAGTGATGCAGACTGGATATCCAACTCTAGAAACTCAAAATCCACAAGTGGATATGTGTTTACACTTGGTGGTGCAGCAGTGTCTTGGAAATCTTCCAAACAAACGTTATTGGCCAGATCCACAATGGAGTCTGAGTTCATTACGTTAGACAAAGCAGCAGAAGAAGCTGAGTGGCTTCGGAACTTCTTGGAAGATATTCCGATGTGGGAAAAACCAGTGCCGGCATTATGTGTACACTGTGATAGTCAATTGGCTATAGCTCGGGCACTGAGCGTTTTATACAATGGAAAGTCACGCCATATTAGACGACGACATAAGTCCATTAGAAAACTGATCTCAACAGGTATAGTCTCGATAGACTATATCAAATCAACTGACAACCTAGCGGATCCATTTACTAAGGGTTTGTCAAGAGATCAAGTTTTAAAATCATCAAAAGGAATGGGTTTAAAGCCTATTACGAAAGAGGATGCTTGAAGGAAAACCCTACCTACGTGACTGGAGATCCCATGATGTAGGTTCAAGGGGAAAACCTAACCAAGTTGAATCAAGTGGAGCACTATCTCTACCCAATTCCTAAGGATGATAAACAGTGCAAATTGTATGAGTTAAGGTTAAGCTTGGCTTTTAATGATTCCATCGCCTTGAAATAAAGGGGGAGTGTGAAAGATACTCTTTATGGTCAATCACCTTGTGAGTGTGACATGGGGCCGTGTCTAGGAGAATAAAGTGAGGCAGAATTCTCCAAATTCACTCATGAATAAACCAGGGATGTTCAAGGCCAAAATGAACACAACCAGAGAACCAAACGTTCTACGAGAAAATGAAATTGTGTGATAGTTGTTGTCTCGGTTTACATAAAAGCCCGGGTGGTTCAAGACATCATAGTCACTACCTGGTCGAGTAAATCCGATAGCTATTCACTATGGACGGTTCAAGTGTAACACCCCGAATCTGCGGGATATCGGGATGCTACGGGCGAGACCTCACAATGGGTCCCGACCCTTAGCTTGACAACAATTTCACCGGACCTTTCCAACATGGCACAAATAAAGGCAAAATCGTAAATCAATTTTAATGCAAATGATAAGAAACCCGAAAGAATGAAACAACAACTTCAGCCGAGGTACAACTTAAACCAAACGCCAAACAAGCGGCACACGAAACGTAATAACCGAAAGACCAAAACACAAGACAACCCCAAATAAAACCCTTCCTAAAATGTACGGACCCCGGCTGCCCACCCTTCCGGATCTCTCGGAGCATGCCTAACCTGCAAGGCAAACTACAACATTCGGTATAAAACCGTTAGCTCATATTCGAAGCATTAGAATTAAAGGGAAGGGCACAAACACAATTAATTCAACATAGTCACACAACATACTCAAAGCACACAAATCCGGTTTATTATCTTTATTTATTAAGTCATATCCCGTTCTAGTTCAACTTCTTTTGTGACACGAGAATCCTCCGAAACTCGCCTCGGTCCCTTCTTCCGGCAATGGAACGGTCGGATGCCTCCGACCATCTAACCAGCACGGGCCAGTCGCCGAGATCCCCCTAGCTCTCACGGGGAGCCAGGCAGTGATGTCACCGCCCGTTATCATACACTTGGGCCAAATAATATAAAGGTCGGTAATCCTATTTCCAGTTTAGTTGTTATAAATAGTAAAATAATAAACACACACCACCCAACACACAATAATGCTAATACAAAGAATACGAGCTAAGTAAGTCCGGAGACTTACCTCGTCATCACACTCAACTCACAACACTCTCGCTTCCTTAGGGGAGGAAGACCATAACCTGCTCACAAGAAGATAACTATATCAAAACAACACTCTCACAATAGAAGTCTAAGACTTCTATACAAATGATCTACGGAAGGCCATTTGGCCCTCAATTCTAGGACCGCATCCTAGAATCCCTCGTGCTCACCTCACACTCAACAGAAGATAGAAGTCCTAAGACTTCTAAACCTTCGGATCTTGCAAGATCATAACTCACAACGCCACTAGGATACTCTCTTTCTAGTCCACAACCTCAACAATCATACAACCTCAACAATCATACAACCTCAACAATCATACAACCTCAACAATCATACAACCACAACCCCTAAATTCTCACATGCTCAACATACAACTTAAAGCAATAAACAACCTCACAAGATAATGTCAACACCTCAAGCCTAATGATTCTCACAAGATCAAACCATATATTTGAATCCTTTATAACAACCTCACTAGACCGCAATGCCACCTCCAGCTTAGAATCAACATCAATCTATCAAACAATATCAAATCCTCGAAACTCACCTAAGGTTCAAAGCCACTACTTGGCATTCACTCTAAGTTATGCTAGATACAACCTAGCATGATACTACTAAACATAACTAGGTCGAAAAAAAGAATACTCACACGACGTCAAAAGACGGGAGTCGATCTACGGATGTCGAGAATGGGTTCGAAGGCCTTTATCGGGGCGCTTCCAGACCTAAGACCAAAACTAAGCAAAATTAGCTTAGACGCTAATTTTGAAAGGAAGGTTTTGCGAATAAAGATATTCCAATGAAAACTCCGCTTTAAAAACCAAGGTTAAACTCGTTAAAACCTATTTCCGGGCAAAATACTCAAAATGGAAAGTTGACCATAAAACCGCAATTCAAATTCGGGCCATCAATCGAATTTAAACCAACAAAGACACCATAGTTAATTTGCAAAGGATTTGGGTCACAAACTACAACAAAATTAAGAGTCCAATAATGTAATAATTTACTGCAGGGGCATAATAGTTCATTTCTAAAAATTCTTGGGTCACAACTGTAGTTATTAACAAAGTGGGGCCAAAATCGCAATAATCAAAAAAAAGAAGGGGCACATTTACAATTATTCAAAATCTTCTCTTCACCCTGCTGTTGCAATCGACAGAGGAGGAGCAAGGGAAATGGCAAGTGGGCAACACCCTGGTGGTTGGCGCAGGCGGCGGAGGGGCGAGTGACCGGCGTCGGTGCAGGCGGCGGCTCCACGGCAGCGTCTCCGGCAGCAGGTTGTTACTACACAAAAACCAGGGGGAGTTACGCAGGGAGGAGAGAAAAAGAGAAATGAGGGAGAGAGAGAGAGGCGGCCATTCACCCTGCCGGCGGCTCGAGGCGGGTTCTGTTCTTCCCGGCGGACCCCTGGCGGCGTTGCAGACAGTTGCGGCTCCGTTCGAGAATAGAAGAGAGGAAGAGAAACGGGAGAGGGGAAAACAGACAGTTGTTGTATTATGCAGAAGGGGAAAGTGAGGGATTAGGGCTGGGGATACAGAAGGAGACAGAGGGAAAGGAAGGCCGGTTACAGGCGGTATGGAGCGAGGAGTCGGACTCGAGGCTAGGCGGTAGGCTGCAGACGGCGTGCAGACTGTGGTAGAGGGAAACGAGGAGGCGCTCCTTGTCTTCTCCACTGGCGGGAGGCTTCCACGCACGCGACAGAAAAAGGGCCAGTAGAGAGAAGGAACAAAATAAAAATAAAAGAAAGAAAAGAAAAAGAAATAAAAAAAAAAAGAGGAAAAGGATAAATAACTCGGTGAACGATGGAACGGGATTTCCGAATCGGGAATTTCCGACTTTTCCGAAAGTAAACCAAAATATGAATATAAATATACTCGGGAATTTATTTTTACATCTTAAACCATTTAAAAGAAAATATAAATATAATGTTCTTTAAAAAAAAAAATATCGATAGAAGTATGCTAGAGGGGAAATTTCGAAACCGGGCGTTACATCAAGCATGAAACATGGCACCAGTCCAGATGCAGTGATTTTTCGACTGTACTCTTGAGAATTTTGTCTGTCTAAAAGCAGAGAAGCATATGTTTAGAATCATTTCTATTCATGTGGGGGATTGTTGGAACTAATTTAATGAAAATAAGAAATAAAACATGTTTTAACACATGTGTGCGCCGGACCCTTTTTCGGGCACATTTCCGGTGGGCTCCGGCCATTATCAACACCGGAAAGTGGGAGCGTTGGCTTCATCTCCGCGAGCTCTTGCTCGTGGTATATTCATACATTAAATTTGAGTTCCGTTTGAATGAGAAATGGATGCCCAAAGTTGGTTGCATGTTAGGCAATAACTTGGGAAAATAGTCAAAAATTGGGTGAATCCCACATCGACTATATGGAGGTAAAAGAGAGTAGGATATAAGAGGCAAATATGCACTAAGGCATGTGCTTGTGCTTGTGCTTGTGCTTGTGCAAAGGGCTTGTGCCGTGTCGTGCCGTGTTGCGGGGCGGGTGGACCCAATTATAATCTGGGCTGGCCACCTATATTATTTTTGGGCCAACCCAAAAACCCAACAGTGAGGAAGGCCTTGGGCCAGGCCCACTTGTGCAACGGATCAGCGGACGGGCTGGATATCCGAATGTCCAGTACAACGGATAAGCCAACAAATCCTACAAAAGTGGGCGGTTATGGTCTTCCGTTGACTCCTAAAATTGTGCCTTTGAAAGTCATGGATTTCGGGACACGTGTCAGCTTCCTATTGGCTCTGGTTTTGGGCTGGGCTTCGAGGCCCATAGCCCAATTCAGCTCCTCCAGCTCCTATAAATAGAGAGCTCTTCATTCATATCAAAATGCACCAACAATCATTCTCTCTTCTCTCTCTTCAAGCTTGCGAGCTTTTCTGATCTCAAGAGTGCGACGCACTACTGGTTCGTAGGCTTCCGGTTCTATTACGAAGAACGGACTCGAACAGCAGTTGTATCCTGGGATTCTTAAACACAGGTAACTGTCGTAATACAGGGTGTTTTTAGAATTAAGGAAAGAGATTTCGATCTCGACTCTGCTCAAAATACGCACTGCGGTGGTATGAAATTCTGAACCCTATCGTTTTACTGCATACAGTTTAACTATCGTATTATAGGTTCCTACACTCTGTACTCCTTCCTGGATCGAAAAACGTGGAGCTCATCCCCCTACTCCTCCTAATCCCCTATTCTCCATTCTTCCAAGCAATCTTGAGTGAGCAATCTTCTCCTCAACCTTCCTTCTCTACCACCGCAGGGAGAATCACCGGTCATCGACACCAAACGAAACCTCCAAATCCATCGCCGTCCTCCTCCCTTTCCTCCTGTTGCAGCCACCGCCTCCCATGTGCTACAACCACCGCCTGTGGTTGTCTTCGTCAATGTCGGACCCACTATCTCCCTCGAAGGTAGCCGGAGAAGCCTTGCCGCCGCCTGCCCTGCCTCTTTCGCCTGCCGGAGTCACGGTGTATCCGCCGACGTTGTGCTCAGCCTTCCTCCGCAAACTGTTGCGCGTATCAAAAGAGAGAAGCAGGTTTCTTTCTTTTAAATATTGGACCCCCTTCTTTTTGGGTAATTGCGAATTTGTACCCATATCTTATAATTATAGAAATGGTCTAACTTTCTTATTGAAACAGTTATGCCCCTGCTGAATTGTTGAATTATAGATTTTGCCCAAGGCTTTATTTGTAACACCCCGAATCCGCGGGACATCGGAATGCTATGGGCGAGACCACACAATGGGTCCCGACCCTCAGCTTGACAACAATCTCACCGGACCTTTCCAACATGACACAAATAAAGTCGTAAAACTCCAAAACGTTTATAATGAATGCAAAACTGAACAGTAAAGGGTACAACGTGGAAACTCAGCCGAGTCCTCAAAAAGACACAAAAACTCCACAAGACGTAAATCTGTAAGCGTACAAGAATCCATAATCCAACATAATAGTAATAACAATAAACAATCCCAAAAACGCCCCCATCTTATGATGTACGGCAACCCTCGGTTGTCCACTCCTCCACCTCACTCGACGGCGTCCCTAACCTGCGGGGCATCTACACATGCGGTTTAAAAAGTTTAGCTGCATTCAAAGCATTAAAGACACGGTGAAGGCACATACACTATCATATATCAAAACATCACATACTCATGCTTAACAAACAAGTCTGGTTTATTATCTTTACTTATTAGGTCATATCCTGTTCTAATTCAACTTCGTTTTGTCACACAGAACCACCGTGGTCCCGCCTCGGTCCCTACTTACCGGCATGGAACGGTACGGATGCCTCCACTGTCTAACCAGCACGGGCTAGTCGCCGAGAACCTCCTAGACTCTCGCAAAAGCTAGGCAGATGATGTCGCCGCCTGATATCATAAACTTGGGCCAAATAATATATAAATGCCGGTGGTCCTATTACCGGTTTAGTTGATATAGCAAAAGCGATAAACCACGCACCACCAAACACACAATGAATCAAATACGTCAAATACGGCTAAGTAAGTCCGGAGACTTACCTCGTCTCTCAACTCACAACACTCTAGCTTCCTTAGTGAGGAAGTACACAACCTACTCATAGATGAATACACTCATCAACACAAGCCCACAGTCACGAAGTCATAGACTTCTATCTAGTGATCTAAGCAAGATCACTCAACTCTCAAACTAGGAAAGCATCCTAGGCTCCATGGTACACATGACACTCTCAACAAGAAAGGGAAGCTCACAACAACCTATATAACATATGGACGTGATCAAAGTCATAGGAGAGTCAAACTAGCCTATAAGAGTTCAACATGCTCAACCATTCAAGATCATCACTCTCATCCCGCCCTAAGGGCTCCAAGGATAGCAACCACTATATGGCATTCTCATAAGTCCTAGATCCATCCTAAGCATGCTTCTACTAGGTATCATCATAAGGTCTAAGGAAGGAACGAAGAGAAAGGGAGGGAGGAACCTACTGGTGAAGAAAACGCAGCCGCGGAAGCAAGATGGCGCCCCGGTGGAAGCTGTCACCGCCCCCAGCGGAACCCTGGAGCCTCCCCTTCACCTGGTGGCCGCCCCTGCGGTGGCCCTGATCCGCCCCCGTCCCTCTGTAGATCCACCCCCGCGGTCGAGCAGCAGAAACTTCGTCTTCTTCGTTTCTTCGACTGGTTATTTTCTCCTAGTGCCTCCTTCTCTTGTTGGGCCTTATCCAAACCTTCACCACAGGTCCTAGCTTCATCACCATGACCTAAACGAGCTAAAGAAAGGGACATACAAGAGTTTACTAGATCTCCCTTCAAAAGCTTCCTCCATAGCCATGGAGGTGAAGAGAAGAGGTAGAAGAGAAAACAAGCACCAAGAGGAAGAGGGAAGGAGACCACTTACCACAACAGATCCAAAATACCCAAGCTGCAGCTTCTACCCAACTCTTCCAAGGCACAAGAAGGTGAGAGAAAGCAAGAAGGCAGAGAGGAGTGGGAGAGGGAAAAGAACGTGAAATGGGAATGGGAAATGGAGAGAGGGAATAATGAGGCTGACAAAGTGGTGGGGATGCCCAAGGGTCAGCAACCCCCTTTGTCCCCTCACTCCTCTTCCCAAGGTCGGAAAGTAAAAGGGACCCCCATTCCGCGTTAAAACTCGTACTCAGAAAACGTGCCTGCGGAAAATAAGCCGCAGACGCGGGACAGTCGGAAACAACCCGACTTCCGGAAATAAAATTTCCGGATGTTACAACCAACCCCCTAAAAACAAGTTTCGTCCCAAAACTTGCTAAAGGTACTCGCAAAGCACACTTGAAAACGCAAGGAACTCACAAAACTAACTATCGATCTCATCTCAACGTCACACTCATAACCATGAAACACCTCACGAGGTAATCACATACACGCATAGGTAGCACACTAGGCATAACACATCACAAGCACATAGAAAATAATCAAGGAAAAGCTCGGGACTAACCCGATTGTCCTATTAGTGTCTCTAAACCTACGTAAAACTCGGGATAGTTCCTCCGGATACTATCCTCCGTCTCCCAAGTAGCCTCGTTGGCTCCTCACCTCAACCACTACACTCTCAGCATCGGTATCTCTTTCGATCAAAGGCGTCTCGTACTCCTCTCCAAAACCGCTATCGGGTGCTCCAAAAAATTATGGTTTGGCTCGACCACAAGGTCCTCGTGACTAATAATGTGTCTCGGGTCATGGATGTACTCCCTCAGCTGAGACACATGGAATACCGGATGTATATCCTCCAACCGTGGCGGCAATGCCAGTCGGTATGCCACCTCACCAACTCTCTCCACTATCTCGAATGGATTGACATATCGGGGGGCTCAACTTCCCCTTCTTGCCGAATCGTCTGACACCCCGAGTCGGTGACACCCTCAGCCACATTTGGGCTCCTACCCTGAACTTGAGAGGTCTACGCCTCCTATCTGCATACGATCTTTGACGACTCTGGGCGGTCAACATCCTCTCTCGTATCAAGGCAACTCTAGCCATGTCATCTTGTATTTGATCCGAAGCTACAACACTAGAACTCCCCGGCTCGTCCCAACATAAGGGAGTGCGGCATCACCACGCATACAATGTCTCATACAGTGCCATCCCAATAGACACGTGCCACGTATATTATACGAAAACTCCACCAATGGGAGGTGGTCAGGCCATACCTGCCCCAGTCTAGTACACATGCCCTCAACATGTCCTCTGAGGTCTGAATAGTCCTCTCTGACTCGTCGTGAGTCTGTGGATGGTATGTGGTGGTGAAATGAAGGCTCGAACCTAGAGCGGGGTGTACCTGCTGCCGAAACATCAAGGTAAAATGCCCGCCCCTATCCGAGATGATAATCCTCGGTACTCCGTGTAACCTCACAATTTGGCGAGTAAACTCCTCGGCTAGACGACTCACCGGCCACGTCTCCCGAATAGGGATGAAACGTGCGGTCTTCGTCAAACGATCTACTACTACCCATATAGCGTCAAAGCTCCTACTCGGTCTCAAACCCGTCATGAAGTCCATAGATATATCCTCCCACTTCCACTACGGCACGGGCAGTGGATGAAGCTCTCCTGTGTGTCTCTGGTGCTCGATCTTGACGTGCTGGCAGGTCGCGCATCGGGCCACATATTTAGCAACATCGGGCTTGACCCCGCCCCACAAATATGATCTCCTAAGGTCCTGGTACATCTTACTCGCGCCTGGGTGCACCGAGTAAAGTGTAGAGTGTGCCTCATGCAAGATCCTCTCTCTCAACTTCGGGTCTGACGGTACACAAATACGTCCCTAGCGTCTCAATAACCCGTCTGCTCCCGTGATAAACTATGGTGTCTCTCCCCTGGCCATCTTGTCCCGAATCCTCATCAACACGGACATCCTCCTGCTTCTACCGGCCCCGGACAGATCAGGTAATACCTCTAACTCGGACAAAACGGCCGGTCATATCCGGGAACCGGATATCCAAATCTAACTTCGCCAAATCCCTCTGCAATTATGGCTGAACCGTAAGTCGAGTTATAGCCTCCTCTCGATGAGTCATCCTACTCAAAGCATCGGCGACTACGTTCGCCTTCCCCGGATGGTACAATATCTCCAAATCGAAGTCCTTAATCATCTCTAACCATCTCCTCTGGCGATTATTCAACTCCCGCTGAGTGAATATATACTTCAGACTCTTAAGGTCTGTGAAGATTTGGCACGTGGCCCCGCACAAGTAGTGTCGCCAGATCTTCAGAGCATGAATCACTACCTCTAGCTCAAGATCATGGGTGGGGTAATTCTCCTCATACGGCTTCAGCTGCCGAGAAGCGTACACAATAACCCTACCCCTCTACATCAAAACGCACCCCAAGCCTAGCTTGGAGGCGTCACTATATACAACAAAGTCCTCTACGCCCTCAGGCTGGGCTAACACAAGAGCGGAGATCAACCTCCTCTTCAGCTCCTCAAAGTTGCGCTGACAAGGTTTGGACCAGACGAACCTGGTAGACTTCCTCAGCAAGGAAGTAAGTGGCCGTGCAATCACGGAGAGACCCTCAAAAAATCGGCGGTAGTATCCCGCTAAGCCCAAGAAACTGCGCACCTCCTTGACCGTTCTAGAAGGCGGCCATGAAGAAACGGACTCAATCTTTGCCGGGTCAACCATGACACCCTCGGCGGAAACTATATGAGCCAGGAATGCCACCTCGGACATCCAAAACTCACACTTAGAGAGCTTTGTATAAAGCTCTCTATCTTGAAAGACACGAAGAACCGTCCTCAAGTGTCCCGCATGCTCCTCCGTACTCTGGGAGTAGACTAAGATATCATCTATAAACACTACCACAAACTGGTCCAAGAAGTCGATGAAGATGTCGTTCATCAACTCCATGAAGACGGAAGGTGCATTCTGTTAGCATGAAATATTGTGATATTTTAGGCACGTTTTCTAAACGTATTTGATTCATATTGATAGTCTTTGATTGAACTTTGTGCATATGTGAGCTAGTATTACCTATATTGTCGATATGGATGTCTACAATAGTTCTATGTTGATTATAGGTGATTTGGAGCTATTTCCGAACGGAATCGAGCAAAAGAGGAGTTGATTGAGTTGTCCATGGATTGAGGACATTCTTAGGAAGCAAATTGGAGTTTTAGCTTGAGGAATGCACGAGGCTAGGGAAGAATCACGTTCTTGCCCTAAACCACGCTCTAAAATATGACCGTATCACGTTCCACGTTCAATTCCACGACCGTGGATTTATAGTCAAAAATTGAAGTTCATTCCAGAGGATATTACGGCCGTGGAACATATGGTGCAAACCGTATTTGTTTCCACGCTCTAAATTACGGTCGTGGAACACTTCCACGACCGTGATCTTGGCGAATCTTTTCGCCACACTTCGAAGCCACGATCTTTTGAAGATTGGGCCGGGCCGATATTCTATCCGGCCCTATAAAAAGACGGACGAAAGGAGAATCCGTCATCGGCGCTTACATCCATTATCACCGCTTATCGACGCTAAGGATCGTTTACCCCCGTTGATCTTCGCTTAAGGGAATTGCCCTAATCTCGCACTTTTGGGTGGAGATTGCTGTTGAGATCTCCGGATTGGCGAAAGATCGAAGCTGTTGGAAGATTTGCAAGAAGATCTCTCTTCTTGTTTAGGTTTGATTTGGGAAATGGATTGACATCCCGTTTTCCCTTCTTTCCTAAGGTTGTGATTGGTTACTTTATTGTGAATCTTTTGACAACACTCGTTCTTGATTGTGACTTTGAGATTGTTTTGAAGATTATTGAAGGTTCTTGAAAGTTTTCATCTTTTTATCTTTTAAATTCTTGAATTGATATCAATATGACTGTTATTGGCTAAAAACCCTTAACAATTCTAGGGTGAAGGGTTGATAGTTGTGGCTTAGATGATGATAGATCGATCGCAAACAGATTAGACCTTGAGAGTTAGAGAAAATCGCCGATAGACCATAAATTACGGTTTGTTCTTGAGTCCACGGCCGTGGAACACCAAGAACTAACCGTAATTTCTCCTAAATCTACGAGCCTGCTTTTACTTTAATCCAATGTTAAAGATTTGCTTTAACTTAGTTTAGACTTGTCTTTTCTAGGTGGTAGTGAAGCCTCAACAACCTCTACCTCGATTGTGAGTGTCACAACCTCAATCGGTTAAGTTAGTCTTGATCTTTGGGTTACAAGTTTGGGTATTTGACACTAATTCTCGTCTTTAGAATCTTTCTATATTGAGCCTCAACAACCTGCATAGAGAGTGCCTTGTAGATGAGTTATATAAGGTTTTTGGAACTTCACCGTACGATTACCTTACTTTAGTATACCCTTGCATATCTCAACTCTGTCTTTATATCATTAAGTATATCTTGAATCGATTGCCACAACTGGATACTTGGATCCTTAGGATTGTTGTTTTCCCAATATTTGCAAAACTCTCATATTTACTCGCTTGACAATCTATAATCGAATTTGTTCCCACCCAAATCCCTGTGTTCGATACTCTGGAATTCTTGCTTAGCTACGTCAATCCGTACACTGCGGGTTCGCTGCTTGATTCTAGTTTTATAAATTTAAAGCTTATTTGCACACACCTTTAGGGGCGAACAAGTTTTTGGCGCCGTTGCCGGGGATTTGGTTTCGGCCGAATTCGGTAACCGGTTGTCAAGCTTGGGAGCTTGCTCTCGTTATTTGATACTACTTTGAGTGCATGCGCAGGTCTAGGAACACCAAAGATCTCTTACCTTTTGATCAAGAGCTAGAGAAAACCTTGAGGCAAAAGCGCAAGGAAAAGAAGATCGCTGAAGAACACGAACATGATCTTCAAGCGGAGTTGGCGGAGAAGGAAGCTCAACTCCAATGGAATGAGAACCTCCGCCGGGATGAGATGGATCGCCATCAATCCCAAGTTAACAGTCTACAGGATCAGATGTTCCAGATGAGATTAGAAATAAGCGACCTTAAGAGTAAAGAAATCAAGAAATCCTCAAGAAAGGCATCAAGATCTAGAAGAAGGAGAAGTCATTCATCCGCTGATGATAGTAACTCTTCCATGCCGCCATTAGAGGAGATTGATCCTACGGTCAATGTGAATCCTTTCCATCCACAAGGAGCTACTAATCGCCGCATTCCACCTAGGAATGTGAGAGTCGAACGTGTGGATAATGAGCCAAGAACTCTTGGCCAGCGGATGGATCCAACACAACAACCACGCCGCTTGGGCGAGAATTTTGATGCTGAAGATGTGCAAGGGTTTAGCTTTAACCCTCAAGCTATTACTCTTGTTTGCCAAAACCAATTTGGCGGTACAAGCGCTGAATCTCCACACCAACACTTGCAAAACTTCGAGTGTTTGATGGAGACGATGAGACCGAAGAGCGCTACTACCAACAGCTACAAGCTAAAACCCTTTTTCTTCTCCTTGAAGGGGAAGGCGTTGTCATGGTATCAAGCTCTTCCTAGTGGGAAACTAGATACGTGGGAAGACCTTTCCGCGGAGTTTCTCACCAAATTCTTTCCGCCTTCCAAAACGGCGAAACTTAGAGGTAAGATTAATGCTTTTTCCATGAGACCTAACGAAAGTTTGTTTCAATCTTGGGAAAGGTTTCAGGATTTACTCTTGGATTGCCCTCATCATGGCATATCCAAGCTCGCCTTGCAGGAGATTTACTACAAGGGGCTGGATGCGGGAACGCAGTTCAACCTTCAATCCCTCTCATGTGGAACGTTCATGGACATGAGAGAAGATGACGCTTGGGACTTCATTGAGAAGCAAGCAAGAGTCATAGAGAAGTATTCCCACCGGAAAGTGGAGGGAAATCGTGTGGAGCAAGGAGCAAAGCTCACACATGAAGCTCAAAATCAGATTTTCTCCCTCAATAATGAGATCAAAGAGTTGAAGGAGGCTATCAAGACCAACTTCCCAAAGCAACAAGGGAAGGATGTTGGTTATTTGGGCAACAATAATGGCGGCAACAACAATAACCGGGGTAACAACCGGAATAACAATTGGAATGGAAACAACAACAACCGAAACAACGATTGGAACAACAATAGGGGTTCAAACAACAACAATTGGCGCCCCAATCAACAAAATTCCGGTAACTCTTATCCTTCCAATTCTAATTCACTAACTCCACCTTCCTCTTCCTCTACTCCTTTGAAAAGCCAGGGGCAATCATCTAATGGAGGAAACACTTCGGGGAAGGAGAAGCCCGATCCCATATTGGAAACAATTATGGGAAAGCTTCAAGGGTTGGAGAACCGCCTCATCAAAGTTGATGATCAAGTCTCTAATGTTGACAAAGCTCAAAAGGTTTTGGAAAACCAAATGTTCAACCACGCGGAGGAAGTTCCTAGAAATCAAGGGAAACTTCCAGGAAAGACGGAGGACAACCCTAAGGGAAGGGTGATGGCGATTACAACTAGGAGCGGAGTGACTACCACCGATCCGCAGCCTACGTTCGTTGAAGTCCCCGTAGAAAAGGACAAGGAAAAGGGGAAGGAGAAGGAAGACGTCTATGTTCCTCCTCCAGCTTACAAACCTCCCCTACCATTCCCTCAATCTAGAGCGCGAGCGCGCCTAGACAAACAATTCGGTAAGTTCATAGAACTCATGAGCAAGCTGCATATTAATATACCATTCATTGATGCTATTGTAGGTATGCCGGCTTATGGTAAGTTCTTGAAGGAGCTTCTCTCTAACAAGAGGAAGCTAGAAGATTTCGGAGAGGTCAAGATGAGTTCGGATTCGTCGGATCTCATCAAAACCATGAAGGAGAAAATGCCCCCAAAGTTGAAAGATCCGGGGTCATTTTGCATTCCTATTGGAGTAGGAGATGTCACATATGATGCTTTATGTGACTTAGGAGCAAGTGTGAGCATCATACCACTTGCGTTATGCAGGAAGATCGGTTTAGGCGAACCTAAACCGGTGAAGATGACGTTATACATGGCGGATCGATCCATCACTCGCCCCGTCGGTATTGTAGAAGACGTCCCGGTCAAGCTAGGTAAATTCTTTGTTCCCATTGATTTTGTCGTGCTTGACATTCCTGCAGATAGTCCGGTCCCGATCATACTCGGAAGACCGTTTCTTGCAACTTCCGGCTGCATGGTCGATTGCAAGAATGGTAGACTCGCTTTTGATATTGGAGAAGAGAAAGTGGAGTTCGTTCTTTCCACTCTAGTGAAGGAACCAATCTTTGATGAGGATATTTACGATATCCAAGATGAAGAAGGTTTATCTAGGGAAGAGGTAAGTGCAATTCTCTTTAACGATCCTTTACAAAAAGTTATTACCATGAGTCTAACAGATGTAGGGGAAGAAGAAGAGTGCAAAGAGGAAATTGAAGCCTTGGAAGCACAAGAAGAGATGCATGAAGAGGAGTTTGAGAAACTCCACGATGAGGCTGAGAATGTTAGAATCCACGGTCATACCGTGTATTCCACGACCGTGGATTTTACAACCAAAATCGATCTCCATTCCAGGGGATTACACGGCCGTGGAACACATGGAGAGGCCGTAATTCTGACCGTGGAAGAGGATGATCGGCATACTTCTTCAACTTCTTTTGATTCTTCTCCAACACACTCAACACCCTTAGAAACTTCTAAGGAGATGCCGGATGCTTCTCAAGGATCGTTGGAAGCTCCGAAAGTAATGGAACTCAAACCACTTCCTACTCATCTAAGGTACGCTTTTCTTGGATCTAATTCTACCTTTCTGGTTATTGTTAGCTCCGAATTAAGCATAGATGAACATGAGCAGCTCATGATTGTCCTTAGGAAACATAGAAGAGCCATAGGCTACACTATTGAGGACTTAGTAGGAATCAAACCCTCCCTATGCATGCATAAGATACTAATGGAGGAGGACTTTAGAACTTCAAGACAACCTCAAAGGCGGTTGAATCCGACCATGAAAGAGGTTGTCAAGAAGGAAATTCTTAAACTTCTTGACGCAGGTATCATGTATCCTATCTCCGATAGCAAGTGGGTGAGTCCAGTTCAAGTAGTTCCGAAGAAGGGAGGAATGACGGTCATCACCAACAAAAACAACGAACTCATTCCTACCCGAACCGTGACTGGATGGCGGATGTGCATAGACTACCGCAAGCTCAACAACGCAACACGGAAGGATCACTTTCCATTGCCATTCATCGATCAAATGCTTGAAAGGTTAGCACAACATTCACATTTTTGCTACCTTGACGGTTATAGTGGTTTCTTTCAGATTCTGATACATCCAGATGATCAAGAGAAGATCACATTCACGTGCCCTTGGGGTACGTTCGCCTATAGGAGAATGCCGTTCGGGCTTTGCAACGCCCCAACCACCTTCCAACGGTGCATGATGGCCATCTTCTCCGAATATGTAGAGGAAATCATGGAAGTCTTCATGGACGACTTCTCCGTATACGGTTCCTCTTTTAGCAATTGCCTTTCTAACCTTTCTCTTGTTTTACAAAGATGTGAAGACACTAACCTAGTTCTTAATTGGGAGAAGTGTCAATTCATGGTTAAGGAAGGAATTGTATTAGGTCACTTAGTCTCTAGTAGAGGGATAGAGGTAGACAAAGCTAAGATAGAGACCATAGAGAAACTTCCTCCCCCAATTTCGGTGAAGGGGATAAGAAGTTTCCTAGGACATGCTGGATTTTATAGACGTTTCATTAAGGACTTTTCTAAGATATCAAAACCTCTCACTAATCTATTGATGAAGGATGCGGTTTTTGAGTTTTCGCAGGAATGTTTGGATGCGTTTAACACCATTCGGCAAGCTCTAATTTCAGCACCCATTATCCAACCTCCGGATTGGACTCTCCCCTTCGAGATTATGTGCGACACTAGTGACGTAGCTATTGGAGCTGTTCTTGGACAACGAAAGGAAGGGCGAACCCATGCCATATACTATGCTAGCAAGACGCTAGACGAAGCGCAGCTCAACTACGCCACTACCGAGAAAGAGTTTTTAGCCATTGTCTATGCTATTGACAAGTTTCGCTCTTATCTTGTAGGTGCAAAGGTGATTGTCTACATGGATCATGCTGCGATTTGGTACCTCCTTGCAAAGAAAGATGCGAAGCCAAGACTGATTAGATGGATTCTTCTCCTACAAGAATTCGATCTTGAGATCCGCGACAAGAAAGGCTCGGAAAATTCTGTTGCGGATCATTTGAGTCGCCTAACACATCTAGAGGACGACCATTTACCCATTGATGACTCCTTTCCGGACAAACACCTACACATCATAGAGGAGTGCATCAACGTGATCTCCAAAGGTAACGAACCATGGTTTGCTGATTTCGTTAACTATTTGGTTTGCCAGGAGATACCGCCCGGACTATCCTACGCACAAAGGAAGAAGTTCTTTAAGGATGTCCGGGAATACTATTGGAACGAGCCTCTCCTCTTTAAGAGAGGTCCGGATGGCATCATTCGGCGATGTGTGCCGGAAGATGAGATGCAAAGTGTCATCCGCCATTGTCATTCACTACCTTGTGGAGGACACGCTAGTTCGAACAAGACTAGCGCAAAGGTATTGCAATCTGGATTCTATTGGCCTACTTTATTTAGAGATGTGCAATCCTTTGTTTCTTGCTGCGATGCTTGTCAAAGAACAGGCAATATTTCTAGAAGGAACGAGATGCCCCTCAACAATATCCAAGAGGTGGAGATTTTTGACGTTTGGGGAGTCGATTTCATGGGACCATTCCCATCATCTTGTGGAAACCAATACATACTATTGGCGGTATATTACGTTTCTAGATGGGTGGAAGCAATTGCCTCTCCCACAAATGACGCCATGGTGGTGGTTAAGTTCTTCAATAAGACCATCTTCCCGCGATTCGGGACACCAAGGGCAATCATTAGTGATGGAGGTTCTCACTTCATAGCCCGTCGCTTTGAAGCTCTTCTAGCTAAGTATGGGGTTACTCACAAGATCGCTACCCCTTACCATCCACAAACGAGTGGACAAGTTGAGATCTCAAATAGGGAGATCAAAGGGATTCTAGAGAAGACGGTTTCAAGGACTAGAAAGGATTGGTCCTTGAAACTAGATGATGCATTATGGGCGTACCGGACTGCGTACAAGACTCCCATAGAAACCACACCATACAACCTTGTGTATGGGAAGTCTTGTCACTTGCCGGTGGAGCTGGAGCACAAAGCGTTTTGGGCTATCAAGTGGCTGAATTTCGGCATGAAGGAAGCGGGAGAGAAGCGTCTCCTAGACATCAATAAGCTGGATGAACTTCGCTTGAACGCCTATGAAAACGCCAAGATCTACAAGGAAAGAGCAAAGCGTTGGCATGATAAGCATATCATTCCAAAGGACTTCAAAGAAGGAGATCAAGTTCTCCTCTTCAATTCAAGACTTCGCCTCTTTCCAGGTAAGCTTAAATCCCGTTAGACCGGACCCTTTCTAATTAAGCGTATTTTCCCCCATGGTGCAGTTGAAGTATGGGGTGAAGCTAGCGGAAGTTTTAAGGTGAACGGCCAACGACTCAAGAAGTATACGCCGGAACTCCAAGCTGAGGAGTTCGCGCCTACCGCACTCGAATAAGTGCGAGACTGGTCTAGCTACGGACCTTAAACAAAGCGCTTCTTGGGAGGCAACCCAAGGTATTGCATTTTTGTTTTTATTTTTCGATTCATAGTTTAGCTTAGAATAGACGTTTTTGCTTTATTTTGCCTCGATTTCTTCCGGTATGTTCGTGTTTTTGGTTGTAGGATCGATGGAAAAGGAGAAAGGGAAGATAATGTCGAAGAAAAGTGACGAAATTCGGACTTTGGAGCTTTACAGGAGGTTCCACGGTCTAAATTACGGTCGTCATAGCTACAGTGGCCGTAATTCTCAAAAGCCTTTGAAAAATCACCAAAACCACGGTTCCGTACACTTCCACGGCCGTGGAACACCCCGACAGACCATGATTTTCAATATTTTGCCTGCAACTATATAAGTCACATTCTTCACAAACTCATCCCAAAAACCCCTCTTTCCACGACCTAGTTGCCGGAAATCCACGACCTCCTCAAAATCTTCGTTTCTTAATCGTTTCTAACGATTCTTCTTCCCAAACTGCAGCAAATGCAACCACAAACAAGATCCAAGCGACAAACCAAGCGGAAACCCATCAACAAACGCGCATTTCGGGTTTTTCAATCCGAAAAAGAGGTTTATTCTTTCTTCTTGATTTTCGCGGATTTGGTTCGTTTTTGCTATAGATTTTTAGGAAGAACTGACAAAGACTGGAAGGAATTAGATTAGGACTGCTTGTTGTGGTGATTGCTGGTGAATTTGTTGAGATTCGTGAAATTCTGAGACGAATCACGGTCTCTGGGTAAACCACGGCCGTAATTTCTCAAGAACATACCGTAATTTTTGGTGAAAAATGGATTTCGTAAGGAGAGTGTCGGGAAGGATAAAAGAGAAGAAGGGAGAGCAGAATAAAAAAAGGAAAGGCAACCCCTCCGCCTCCTCATCCTCTAGGGCACCACCACCCTCATCTCCCTCACTACCATCTTCACCTTCACCTCCATCTTCACCTCCTCACCCTAGCATCCCGACCATACATGAGAACCACCTTGCTGCTTTCGAGAAGATACAGAAAAGGGCAGTGATTGGCCCTAGGTATTTGTTGTTGGAGGATCTATATCCTCTTAACATTGTTGATGACCTCACTTGGCTCTTGGATAGAGCCGGATTAGTTATCTTCTCAGCTATCCGAGAAGACGCCTATGAGGAGATCACCCGGGAGGTTGTGACGTCTTTCGAGCACAGCCACGTAGATAGGACCGTCTCCTTCCGTCTCATGGAACGAGACTATCATTTGAGTATTGTTGAGTTTGGGACTATTTTTGGTTTTCATGAGACCTTCAATGGTCGATTTCCGAGTGGTGTTTACCCTAAGGATTTTTGGAAGGAAGTTGTGATGATCTACGCCGACGAGGACCGTTGGCAACCCGCCGATACCAAGGCTAGATTGATGTACCATCTAGCCTTGAAGATAGCTCACCGTGTTCTTTCGGAGTGTCTCTTTCCTAGAACGGAGATGCCCCAAAAGATCAAGACGGATGAGCTATTCTTGCTCTATTGCATGCTTTATGGACGCCGTGCAGATTGGGCTACTCTCTTGGCTTCTATGATGAGCAAGATCAAGAATAAGGCGAAGGGGAACATTGGATATGGTGAGATAGTTACCCACATCGCTAGAAGTTTAGGTGTGGATTTTTCTGCTTGCACCCGCATACCGGCCGTTCCTTTAGGGCTACATGCATTCATGGTTAGGGGTCTCATTTTCCCCACACATGGAGGTCCGCCATATGCAGGCATGCCATGGGAGAGTAGGACGGGCAGGGGTATAGAGTGGCTGCCGGAGTACTCCATTATGGCGGGACGCCATAATTGGAAGGAGACGTTCGCTGCGATGCATGCGAACAGGATAGTAGCTCCCCCTTACGTCCCACCACCGGTTGTAGAGGAGGAGGACATGGGAGACCAGTTCGAGAGTGGAGGAGGAGCAGAGCAGGAGTTTGGCACGTTTCCGGACCAGCCGGAGGCGGCCCCAGATGTACCTAGACGCTCTCCACGTCCAGCTAGAGCATCAGGCTCGTCATCTCGCCGCGCTAGCGTGAGTGAGAGGCCCACGTGGATGACCACACCTCCCACATGGTATGACATTCCCCCTCCTTGGTCCATGGAGCAGCCAGCAGCACCACCATCAGCACCAACACCATCCGACGCCCCCGCATGGTACGATCACGCCCCGAGATGGTACGAGCAGATGCCGGATTGGGCTACCGGACTTTCAGAGAGAGTTGGAGCGTTGGAGATCCGGGCCGACGCTAGAGACGGACGCCTCGACGACCTTGACCACATGATGAGGGACGTCTACCGCCAGCAGTTTGGGCGGCCCTACGACTCCATCTTCTCCCCATTCCCACCTCCGCCGGCGCCGCAGTGATTCGATGCATGCCCGTTCGTTTTAGACATTCCCGCCACCACTTTGTGAGTTCCTTTTCTTTTCTTTCTTTTCTTTCTTTTTTATGAACATTAGGGACAATGTTCGTCCTAAGTATGGGGTGGGATGTACTAAAAAGTTTGTAATAACTCTACTTACAATGTTCGCTTTTTCATTTGAGACTATCGTTGCATGTTCATTATGTGTTGCACGTTTCCTTATTGCATTGCATGAAAAAGAACTTTAAAAACCCATAAAAATTGAAAAATTTTGAAAATTTTGCACTTCTAATGAATTGAGATGATTTCCATGATAATCACTACTTGTGAATTGAGTTTGATGACAATTGCATGCTTAAAAGGATTGTGAATTGAAAAGAATTTGAATGAATGAATTTTACCTCTTTTGCAAGTTTTATAATATGAAAATGTTACCTAAATCATGCTAGGAAATTGAAGTTGAAATCACGTTATAAGTTCCTATACTTCTTATTGAAATGATTAAGGCAATTCGATACTTTCTTTCTTCTTTCTTTGATCATCTAGCTCCTCATTGAAATATTAGCCTCCTTTACCTATCCGGGGATTTGGAGAAGTGAATGAGAAAAAGGCATGTTTGATGTGGGAGGGCCATGAGAGCAATTATTTGCAATCAAGTGAATAGAAGAAATTGTAGGTTTGGGGAAGTCAATCATGACGATGAGTAACTCGGCACCATTCACATAGCCGGGTGTTTGTGTCTTGCCAAAGTCGGATTGAGCGATATTCCTAGCGGATTATGGTATGTGCGCTAAGGGTTTGAGGCATCTCTTGAAAAATTGAGAAACGCCGATCTCCTAGGCTTCGGTTTTTGTGCACCTCTATCCATAACTCCAAAAGTAAAGTCGAAAAATAAAAGGAAGAGAGCGAAGCTCTAAGTTGAAGTGTTGCGGGAACCGCATAAGAAGAAGAAGGTAGTTGTCCACTTTTCCGGATTTATGCACCACTTTCCCTTAAAGTTTTCCCTTCCTTTCCGTATTCTAGACCTCTTCTTTGAAAGTCCTTAAGATCAAAAGAATGTTATATGGCTTGGTGATCTAAATTGAAGTTTCTTATGATTGATTTTGATAATGTTTGATGGTTATGATGCTTGTTTGGAAATTAAATTGATTCGTGAATTTTCTTTGCTTTTTACTCTTTGATTGAGTGTGCGAAAGTTTGATAAACGATTGAAGCAAGGTTTGAGAATGATCTATTCTTTAGAAGTCACATTCATCCAAAAGAAGGTACACATATTTCATCCTAACTCTTGTTTAAAGCTTTCTGAAAGACCTTGCTTAGGGACAAGCAAGTGTTAAGTATGGGGTTATTTGTTAGCATGAAATATTGTGATATTTTAGGCACGTTTTCTAAACGTATTTGATTCATATTGATAGTCTTTGATTGAACTTTGTGCATATGTGAGCTAGTATTACCTATATTGTCGATATGGATGTCTACACTAGTTCTATGTTGATTATAGGTGATTTGGAGCTATTTCCGAACGGAATCGAGCAAAAGAGGAGTTGATTGAGTTGTCCATGGATTGAGGACATTCTTAGGAAGCAAATTGGAGTTTTAGCTTGAGGAATGCACGAGGCTAGGGAAGAATCACGTTCTTGCCCTAAACCACGCTCTAAAATACGACCGTATCACGTTCCACGTTCAATTCCACGACCGTGGATTTATAGTCAAAAATTAAAGTTCATTCCAGAGGATATTACGGCCGTGGAACATATGGTGCAAACCATATTTGTTTCCACGCTCTAAATTACGGTCGTGGAACACTTCCACGACCGTGATCTTGGCGAATCTTTTCGCCACACTTTGAAGCCACGATCTTTTGAAGATTGGGCCGGGCCGATATTCTATCCGGCCCTATAAAAAGACGGACAAAAGGAGAATCCGTCATCGGCGCTTACATCCGTTATCACCGCTTATCGACGCTAAGGATCGTTTACCCCCGTTGATCTTCGCTTAAGGGAATTGCCCTAATCTCGCACTTTTGGGTGGAGATTGCTGTTGAGATCTCCGGATTGGCGGAAGATCGAAGCTTTTGGAAGATTTGTAGGAAGATCTCTCTTCTTGTTTAGGTTAGATTTGGGAAACGGATTGACATCCCGTTTTCCCTTCTTTCCTAAGGTTGTGATTGGTTACTTTATTGTGAATCTTTTGACAACACTCGTTCTTGATTGTGACTTTGAGATTATTTTGAAGATTATTGAAGGTTCTTGAAAGTTTTCATCTTTTTATCTTTTAAATTCTTGAATTGATATCAATATGACTGTTATTGGCTAAAAACCCTTAACAATTCTAGGGTGAAGGGTTGATAGTTGTGGCTTAGATGATGATAGATCGATCGCAAACAGATTAGACCCTGAGAGTTAGAGAAAATCGCCGATAGACCATAAATCACGGTCTGTTCTTGAGTCCATGGCCGTGGAACACCAAGAACTAACCGTAATTTCTCCTAAATCTACGAGCCTGCTTTTACTTTAATCCAATGTTAAAGATTTGCTTTAACTTAGTTTAGACTTGTCTTTTCTAGGTGGTAGTGAAGCCTCAACAACCTCTACCTCGATTGTGAGTGTCACAACCTCAATCGGTTAAGTTAGTCTTGATCTTTGGGTTACAAGTTTGGGTATTTGACACTATTTCTCGTCTTTAGAATCTTTCTATATTGAGCCTCAACAACCTGTATAGAGAGTGCCTTGTAGATGAGTTATATAAGGTTTTTGGAACTTCACCGTACGATTACCTTACTTTAGTATACCCTTGCATATCTCAACTCTGTCTTTATATCATTAAGTATATCTTGAATCGATTGCCACAACTGGATACTTGGATCCTTAGGATTGTTGTTTTCCCAATATTTGCAAAACTCTCATATTTACTCGCTTGACAATCTATAATCCAATTTGTTCCCACCCAAATCCCTGTGTTCGATACTCTGGAATTCTTGCTTAGCTACGTCGATCCGTACACTGCGGGTTCGCTGCTTGATTCTAGTTTTATAAATTTAAAGCTTATTTGCACACACCTTTAGGGGCGAACACATTCGTGAGCCCAAAGAGCATCACGACGAACTCATAATGACCATATCTCGTCGTGAATGCCGTCTTCGGCACGTCTTCCTCTCTCACCATCAGCTGGTGGTATCCTGACCTCAAATCGATACGCGAAAACACGGAGGCTCCCTACAACTGGTCTAGTAAGTCATCAATGCGCGGTAGGGGGTACCTATTCTTGATGGTGACTTTTTTCAACTCCCGGTAGTCGATGCAAAGCCTCAAAGATCCGTCCTTCTTCATGACGAAGAGGACCGGCGCACCCCAAGGGGCAACGCTCAGGCGTATGAAACCCCTCTCGGCTAACTCTTCGAGTTGCTTCATCAGCTCTAGTATCTCGATCGGCGCCAAGCGGTATGGAGCCTTGGAGATCGGCCTCGTGCCAGGCTCCAACTCAATAGAAAAATCCACACTCCTATGCGGTGGAAATTTGGGTGGCTCCTCAAATATATCCTCGAACTCACAAGCCACGGGAATCTACTCCAACGATAGTCCCGTCTCCTCCTGTAATATCCGGAATTTTTATTCCGTTTAATTCCGAATCAAATCGGATTTCGAGTCGTTGACGGTTTCCCATTCCATCTAGTATTTCTTCCTCCTCAAATTTTATCATTTTATGTAGAATTTAATTCACATAAAATGATAGAATTATATCAAACCCTAATTCTTTTAATTGGTGCTTAATGACGACTTGTGACGAGACCGTGACAAAGTTGTGACGAGACCATGACAAAGCTGAGACGAGGTCATGACGAAGCCCGACAACTTTGTGACAAGATCATGCATGGGCTTGACAAAGACATGATGAGTTTTTGACAAGCTTTAACAACAACACAACCTTGTTTGCCTTACCTCAGTACACATATTTTTCCCTCTTATTTCCAGCCCAAACTCTTACCTTGTTTCTGGGCCAGCTCTTCATGCCAGCCTTTCCCCAACCCGGATTGTAGTAGCCTCCTTGCCGACACAGCCAACCCATGCTCTCTCTCTCTCCTCTCCCTCTCTCACGTAAACCTAACGGCATCTCTCTTCCCTCTCTCGTTGTTACGCATACCGGCGCTCCCCTTCCTCCACGCCAAGCCGGCAACCTCCACGCCGCCACCCGCTCTTCTACCTTGGACCATCACCGGTGAAGCCTTCCTCTTCGCATTCAAGCAGTAGACCGCAACTCTCGATCTTCCCTTTGTCCGCCAAGGAGAGTGCAGCCAGGAATCGATCTTCCTCCCAGTCGGTCGACTGCAGTGGCCTTGCAACAGCGTCTCCCATCCTGCCCTCTCGCGAACACCATCTGCACCGGGTCGATCGGCACAACCTTCCCTAGACTTGCCACCAACTTTAGACAGCAACGCCGGGAGATAAGAAGGCTTCGAGACCTCTTGGAACCGGTCCCCGGGGGCGCCTGACCCTAGCCGTGGTGGCGTCCGTGAACCTAGACGCAGGTGCCCCACCAGGCTGCTGCAGGTACGCCAAGGGGGTTGGCTACAGGCGCAGTTTTCCTCTGCCACTGATGTGTCTTGTGGACTGGATTCCGTCTTCATTCTTTCCACATACATGTCAGCACATCAGTCGCGTATGTCTGGTAATGACCTTAACCCTCTTCTTTGCGTTACCCTATTTGTGTATGTGTTGATAAGAGTACCCATGAATGTCTTTAGACCCTCCACAGCAGCCATGAAAGGACTAAAAGAGTTGTTACATTTCCGAGTTTCAGAGTTGACGAACAGTCAACTTCGGGTCCAGATTTGGGTAAGTTAGACTTCTTCTTTTTGGCTGAATTTTGGATATGTTGTAGTAGTACATTGTAGATCATACTAAAATTTGGGAAGAATCGGAGTTACGGTTTGAGAGTTATGATGTTGCAAAGTTGATTCCTCATGTAGTTTTTATAAGTGTGATGAGTGTTGAGAAAAACAGCATGTGATGTAGTTTTGTGAGATGGTTTTAAATAGGATTTTGATCTCCTTTGCTGCTGAATTTTGGATATATTATAGATGAGATTTTATAGTAGAATATATCAAAATTTGGGATAAATCCAGCGAGTGGTTTAGGAGTTATGATTTTTCAAAGTTAAGACAGTGTGCTGTTTTGTTAAGTGTTTGCTGAAATTCCAGAAACTGTTTTGATCAGTAAAGTTTGAACATACTTTTTGATGCCTTAGAGATAAGATCCACCCTTCGGTTTTTGAGATGTTTTTTAGTGTCATGCATAGGTTAATATGTCAAAAGTTGGGATGAATCCAACGGTGGGATTTGGAATTATAGAGGCTCAAAGTGGACTTGTTGTACAGTTAGAAAACATACTCAGTTTTTGGCTAAGTATAGAAAATTTCAAGTGTTGTAACCAACTTTGGAAATTTTTATAGAAGTGATGGTTGAACAGTTTTAAGAAATTCTTGTTCCTAGGAGTAGATGAGATATCATAGAGGATCTAGAGAATTATTTCGGAATTTTTATAAGTTTATTCGAATTTCATATTTGAAGTCAAAGTTGGACCCTAGTGATCTTTTTAGAAGGTTAAAGAAAACATGTAATGTTCTAGTCTTGACCTAAACTCAACTTTAAGAGTTAGAATATGATCGTTAGTCTCAAGTAAGAATTTAAGTACATATTACGAGATTTTTAGAAGATTCAAGACCAAGGGTAAAATGGTCATTTTACCTTAGACATATATTTCTCTTTCGATAGGATCTTATATCTTAGAAGTCTTAGACTTCTAAGTATATGAGATATGTGTTGATCCACTTGCCTCCTTTGACAAGCAACCGAGTTATACAGTTATAGATTGAGTTGTGATTAAGAGAGTCGAGATCTGATTCAGGTAAGTCCACGGACTTACTTAGCTGGCTTCTTGTATGAGTGTAATGTGTATGAGTGGTGTTTGTTAGTTATGATAAACAACGAAAATGGATTAGGCCGACTTTATTATATACGTAATAACCCAAGTGTATGATAACGGGTCGTGACATCATCTGCCTAGCTCTTGCGAGAGTCTAGGAGGTTTCCTGCTAGCAGCCCAGTCAGGTAGACGGTCAGATGCATTAGTACCATTTTGTGTTGGTAAACGGGGACAAGGGCGAGGTTTGGAAATCCCTCGTGTAACAAAATAAGTATCATTAGTAATAACCTATCACCTAATTAAAGATAATAAAAGGATTGAGTGTAGCATGTTGATTGTGTATGTTGTGTGTTTGTGCTTTTACCTTTATACTTATGCATAGAATATTAGCTAACGGTTTTATAACGCTTGTAGATGCCTTGCAGGTTAAGACCGTTGTAGAAAGATCCGGAGGGAATGGTCAACCGGGTCCACGTACTCATTTAGTTGGGGACGGGGATGTCTTCTGTTCTCCATATGTGCCGTTTTGGTACCTTTGCTTTGTGAGGCTGATACATATTCTTCATGTATATATTGTTTAAAGTTTTGATATGTTTTAAATACTTTTGTGCCTTGTTGTAAGATCCTAGTGAAATTGTTGTCAAACGAAGATCGGGACCCATTATGAGGTCCTAACCAGTAGTTCCCCGAGTTCTCAGAATTTGGGGTGTTACACCTCCTTCATGGCATAACACCAGAAGGCCTCACATCCCTATCCGATAAGTCTCGCGGCTAGGACCACGCTAATGAATGTACCGGCCTTCCCGAGGTCCCAACCTCGGAAAATCACCTCATGACCCATCTCTATGGTAACCGTCACGGTCCTCCGGTTGATGTCTAACACGGCTCGATGGCAGTCCATCCAATCCATCTCAAGGATGACTTCTTCATGCACCAAGTGCATGACATAAAAGTCGGCTAACCAATCACGGTTTACCAAACGTATGGAATACCGTGTACCTCTCGGGTACCACTAACCCTACCCCCATCGGGTAAAATTACAACGAAAGGTCTCCCATGTACCGTAACTAAGCACAACCTAGCTACACAATCATCGGATATAAAAGAGTGTGTGACACCCGTGTCAAATAAAGCTCGGACCGGAAGTCCATGGATCTAAATAGTACCTGTAGTTGCCGGTGTTGTTGGATCCACAACACTCCTTAACTCGAACGCTATGACATGTGTGCCCCTGGTCTCCTGTGTACCCCCTGTTAGCATGAAATATTGTGATATTTTAGGCACGTTTTCTAAACGTATTTGATTCATATCGATAGTCTTTGATTGAACTTTGTGCATATGTGAGCTAGTATTACCTATATTGTCGATATGGATGTCTACACTAGTTCTATGTTGATTATAGGTGATTTAGAGCTATTTCCGAACGGAATCGAGCAAAACAGGAGTTGATTGAGTTTGTCCATGGATTGAGGACATTCTTAGGAAGCAAATTGGAGTTTTAGCTTGAGGAATGCACGAGGCTAGGGAAGAATCACGTTCTTGCCCTAAACCACGCTCTAAAATACGACCGTATCACGTTCCACGTTCAATTCCACGACCGTGGGTTTATGGTCAGAAATTGAAGTTCATTCCAGAGGATATTACGGCCATGGAATATATGGTGCAAACCGTATTCATTCCCACGCTCTAAATTACGGTCGTGGAACACTTCCACGACCGTGATCTTGGCGAATCTTTTCGCCACACTTTGAAGCCACGATCTTTTGAAGATTGGGTCGGGCCGACATTTTGCCCTGCATTATAAAAAGACGGACGAAAGGAGAATCCGTCATCGGCGCTTACACCCGTTATCCCCGCTTACGCCCGCTGATCTTCGCTTACCCTCATTAAGGAGCTTTTGGAGATCTTGTTGGAGATCAAGATTCGTGCTTGACGGAATTTCATACTTTCCGGCTTGACGGAAGATCGAACCTTTTGGAAGATTTTGCAAGAAGATCTCTCTTCTTGTTTAGGTTTGATTTGGAAAACGGATTGACATCCCGTTTTCCCTTCTTTCCTAAGGTTCTGATTGGTTACTTTATTGTGAATCTTTTGACAACACTCGTTCTTGATTGTGACTTTGAGATTGTTTTGAAGATTATTGAAAGTTCTTGAAAGTTTTCATCTTTTTATCCTTTAAATTCTTGAATTAATAACAACATGACTGTTATTGGCTAAAAACCCTTAACAATTCTAAGGTGAAGGGTTGATAGTTGTGGCTTAGATGATGATAGATCGATCGCAAACAGATTAGACCCTGAGAGTTAGAGAGAATCGCCGATAGACCATAAATTACGGTCTGTTCTTGAGTCCACAGCCGTGGAACACCAAGAACTAACCGTAATTTCTCCTAAATCTACGAACCTGCTTTTACTTTAATCCAATGTTAAAGATTTGCTTTAACTTAGTTTAGACTTGTCTTTTCTAGGTGGTAGTGAAGCCTCAACAACCTCTACCTCGATTGTGAGTGTCACAACCTCGATCGGTTAAGTTAGTCTTGATCTTTGGGTTATAAGTTTGGGTATCTGACACTAATTCTCACCTTTAGAATCTTTCTATATTGAGCCTCAACAACTGTATAGAGAGTGCCTTGTAGGTGAGTTACATAAGGTTTTTGGAACTTCACCGTACGATTACCTTACAATAGTATACCTTTGCATATCTCAACTCTGTCTTTATATCATTAGTATATCTTGAATCGATTGCCACAACTGGATACTTGGATCTTTAGGATTGTTGTTTCCCAATATCTGCAAAACTCTCATATTTACTCGCTTGACAATCTACAACTAAATTCGTTCCCACCCAAATCCCTGTGTTCGATACTCTGGAATTCTTGCTTAGCTACGTCGATCCGTACACTGCGGGTTCGCTGCTTGATTCTAGTTTTATAAATTTAAAGCTTATGTGCACACACCTTTAGGGGCGAACAAGTTTTTGGCGCCGTTGCCGGGGATTTGGTTTCGGCCGAATTCGGTAACCGGTTGTCAAGCTTGGGAGCTTGCTCTCGTTATTTGATATTACTTTGAGTGCATGCGCAGGTCTAGGAACACCAAAGATCTCTTACCTCTTGATCAAGAGCTAGAGAAAACCTTGAGGCAAAAGCGCAAGGAAAAGAAGATGGCTGAAGAACACGAACGTGATCTTCAAGCGGAGTTGGCGGAGAAGGAAGCTCAACTCCAATGGAATGAGAACCTCCGCCGGGATGAGATGGATCGCCATCAATCCCAAGTTAACAGTCTACAGGATCAGATGTTCCAGATGAGATTAGAAATAAGCGACGTTAAGAGTAAAGAAATCAAGAAATCCTCAAGGAGGGGATCAAGGACTAGAAGAAGAAGCCACTCGTCCGCTGATGATAGTGACTCTTCCATGCCCCCGCTAGAGGAGATTGATCCTACGGTCAATGTGAATCCTTTCCCTCCACAAGGAGCTACTAATCGCCGCATTCCACCTAGGAATGTGAGAGTCGAACGTGTGGATAATGAGCCAAGAACTCTTGGCCAGCGGATGGATCCAACACAACAACCACGCCGCTTGGGCGTGAATTTTGATGCTGAAGATGTGCAAGGGTTTAGCTTTAACCCTCAAGTTATAACTCTTGTTCGCCAAAACCAATTTGGCGGTACAAGCGCTGAATCTCCACACCAACACTTGCAAAACTTCGAGTGTATGATGGAGACGATGAGACCGAAGAGCGCTACTACCAACAGCTACAAGCTAAAACCCTTTTTCTTCTCCTTGAAGGGGAAGGCATTGTCATGGTATCAAGCTCTTCCTAGTGGGAAACTAGATACGTGGGAAGACCTTTCCGCGGAGTTTCTCACCAAAATCTTTCCGCCTTCCAAAACGGCGGAACTTAGAGGTAAGATTAATGCTTTTTCCATGAGACCTAACGAAAGTTTGTTTCAATCTTGGGAAAGGTTTCAGGATTTACTCTTGGATTGCCCTCATCATGGCATATCCAAGCTCGCCTTGCTCGAGATTTACTACAAGGGGCTGGATGCGGGAACGCAGTTCAACCTCCAATCCCTCTCATGTGGAACGTTCATGGACATGATAGAAGATGACGCTTGGGACTTCATTGAGAAGCAAGCAAGAGTAATAGAGAAGTATTCCCACCGGAAGGTGGAGGGAAATCGTGTGGAGAAAGGAGCAAAGCTCACACATGAAGCTCAAAATCAGATTTTCTCCCTCAACAATGAGATCAAAGAGTTGAAGGAGGCTATCAAGACCAACTTCCCAAAGCAACAAGGGAAGGATGTTGGTTATTTGGGCAACAATAATGGCGGCAACAACAATAACCGGGGTAACAACCGGAATAACAATTGGAATGGAAACAACAACAACCGGAACAACGATTGGAACAACAATAGGGGTTCAAACAACAACAATTGGCGCCCCAATCAACAAAATTCCGGTAACTCTTATCCTTCAAATTCTAATTCACTAACTCCACCTTCCTCTTCCTCTACTCCTTTGAAAAGCCAGGGGCAATCATCTAATGGAGGAAACACTTCGGGGAAGGAGAAGCCCGATCCCATATTGGAAACAATTATGGGAAAGCTTCAAGGGTTGGAGAACCGCCTCATCAAAGTTGATGATCAAGTCTCTAAGGTTGACAAAGCTCAAAAGGTTTTGGAAAACCAAATGTTCAACCACACGGAGGAAGTTCCTAGAAATCAAGGGAAACTTCCAGGAAAGACGGAGGACAACCCTAAGGGAAGGGTGATGGCGATTACAACTAGGAGCGGAGTGACTACCACCGATCCACAGCCTACGTTTGTTGAAGTCCCCGTAGAAAAGGACAAGGAAAAGGGGAAGGAGAAGGAAGACGTCTATGTTCCTCCTCCAGCTTACAAACTTCCCCTACCATTCCCTCAATCTAGAGCGCGAGCACGCCTAGACAAACAATTCGGTAAGTTCATAGAACTCATGAGCAAGCTGCATATTAATATACCATTCATTGATGCTATTGTAGGTATGCCAGCTTACGGCAAGTTCTTGAAGGAGCTTCTCTCTAACAAGAGGAAGCTAGAAGATTTCGGAGAGGTCAAGATGAGTTCGAATTCCTCGGATCTCATCAAGACCATGAAGGAGAAAATGCCCCCGAAGTTGAAAGATCCGGGGTCATTTTGCATTCTTATTGGAGTAGGAGATGTCACATATGACGCTTTATGTGACTTAGGAGCAAGTGTGAGCATCATACCACTTGCGTTATGCAGGAAGATCGGTTTAGGCGAACCTAAACCGGTGAAGATGACGTTGTACATGGCGGATCGATCCATCACTCGCCCCGTCGGTATTGTAGAAGACGTCCCGGTCAAGCTAGGTAAATTCTTTGTTCCCATTGATTTTGTCGTGCTTGACATTCCTGCAGATAGTCCGGTCGTGATCATACTCGGAAGACCGTTTCTTGCAACTTCCGGCTGCATGGTCGATTGCAAAAATGGAAGACTCGCTTTTGATATAGGAGAAGAGAAAGTGGAATTCGTTCTTTCCACTCTAGTGAAAGAGCCAATCTTTGATGAGGATATTTACGATATCCAAGATGAAGAAGGTCTGTCTAGAGAAGAGGTAAGCGCAATTCTCTTTAACGACCCTTTACAAAAAGTTATTACCATGAGTCTAACAGATGTAGGGGAAGAAGAAGAGTGCAAAGAGGAAATTGAAGCCTTGGAAGCACAAGAAGAGATGCATGAAGAGGAGTTTGAGAAACTTCACGATGAGGCTGAGAATGTTAGAATCCACGGTCATACTCTGTATTCCACGACCGTGGATTTTACAACCAAAATCGATCTCCATTCCAGGGAATTACACGGCCGTGGAACATATGGAGAGGCCGTAATTCTGACAGTGGAAGAAGGTGATCGGCATACTTCTTCAATTTCTTTTGATTCTTCTCCAACTCACTCAACATCCTTAAAAACTTTTAAGGAAACGTCGGAAGCTCCTCAAGGATCATTGGAAGCTCCGAAAGTGATGGAACTCAAACCACTTCCTACTCATCTAAGGTACGCTTTTCTTGGATCTAATTCTACCTTTTCGGTTATTGTTAGCTCCGAATTAAGCATAGATGAACATGAACAGCTCATGATTGTCCTTAGGAAACATAGGAAAGCGATAGGCTATACTATTGAGGACTTAGTAGGAATTAAACCCTCCCTATGCATGCATAAGATATTAATGGAGGAGGACTTTAGAACTTTAAGACAACCTCAAAGGCGGTTGAATCCGACCATGAAGGAGGTTGTCAAAAAGGAAATTCTTAAACTTCTTGATGCATGTATCATCTATCCTATCTCCGATAGCAAGTGGGTGAGTCCAGTTCAAGTAGTTCCGAAGAAGGGAGGAATTACGGTCATCACCAACAAGAACAACGAACTCATTCCTACCCGAACCGTAACTGGATGGCGGATGTGCATTGACTACCGCAAGCTCAACAATGCAACGCGGAAGGATCACTTTCCATTGCCATTCATCGATCAAATGCTTGAAAGGTTAGCACAACATTCACATTTTTGCTACCTTGACGGTTATAGTGGTTTCTTTCAGATTCCGATACATCCGGATGATCAAGAGAAGACCACATTCACGTGCCCTTGGGGTACGTTCGCCTATAGGAGAATGCCGTTCGGGCTTTGCAACGCCCCAGCCACCTTCCAACGGTGCATGATGGCTATCTTCTCCGAATATGTAGAGGAAATCATGGAAGTCTTCATGGACGACTTCTCCGTATACGGTTCCTCTTTTAACGATTGCCTTTCTAACCTTTCTCTTGTTTTACAAAGATGTGAAGACACTAACCTAGTTCTTAATTGGGAGAAGTGTCAATTCATGGTTAAGGAAGGAATTGTATTAGGTCACTTAGTCTCTAATAGAGGGATAGAGGTAGACAAGGCTAAGATAGAGACCATAGAGAAACTTCCTCCCCCAATTTCGGTGAAGGGGATAAGAAGTTTCCTAGGACATGCTGGATTTTATAGACGTTTCATTAAGGACTTTTCTAAGATATCAAAACCTTTCACTAATCTATTGATGAAGGATGCGGTTTTTGAGTTTTCGCAGGAATGTTTGGATGCGTTTAACACCATTCGGCAAGCTCTAATTTCAGCACCTATTATCCAACCTCCGGATTGGACTCTCCCCTTCGAGATTATGTGCGACGCTAGTGACGTAGCTATTGGAGCTGTTCTTGGACAACGAAAGGAAGGGCGAACCCATGCCATATACTATGCTAGCAAGACGCTAGACGAAGCGCGGCTCAACTACGCCACTACCGAGAAAGAGTTTTTAGTCATTGTCTATGCTATTGACAAGTTTCGCTCTTATCTTGTAGGTGCAAAGATGATTGTCTACACGGATCATGCTGCGATCCGGTACCTCCTTGCAAAGAAAGATGCGAAGCCAAGGCTGATTAGATGGATTCTTCTCCTACTAGAATTCGATCTTGAGATCCGCGACAAGAAAGGCTCGGAAAATTCTGTTGCGGATCATTTGAGTCGCCTAACACATCTAGAGGACGACCATTTACCCATTGATGACTCCTTTCCGGACGAACACTTACACATCATAGAGGAGTGCATCAACGTGATCTCCAAAGGTAACGAACCATGGTTTGCTGATTTCGTTAACTATTTGGTTTGCCAGGAGATACCGCCCGGACTATCCTACACACAAAGGAAGAAGTTCTTTAAGGATGTCCGGGAATACTATTGGAACGAGCCTCTTCTCTTTAAGAGAGGTCCGGGTGGCATCATTCGGCGATGTGTGCCGGAAGATGAGATGCAAAGTGTCATCCGCCATTGTCATTCACTACCTTGTGGAGGACACGCTAGTTCAAACAAGACTAGCGCAAAGGTATTGCAATCTGGATTCTATTGGCCTACTTTATTAGAGATGTGCAATCCTTTGTTTCTTGCTACGATGCTTGTCAAAGAACATGCAATATTTCTAGAAGGAACGAGATGCCCCTCAACAACATCCAAGAGGTGGAAATTTTCGACGTTTGGGGAGTCGATTTCATGGGACCATTCCCATCATCTTGTGGAAACCAATACATACTATTGGCGGTAGATTACGTTTCTAGATGGATGGAAGCAATTGCCTCTCCCACAAACGAATCACGGTCTCTGGGTAAACCACGGCCGTAATTTCTCAAGAACAGACCGTAATTTTTGGTGAAAAATGGATTTCGTAAGGAGAGTGTCGGGAAGGATAAAAGAGAAGAAAGGAGAGCAGAATAAGAAAAGGAAAGGCAACCCCTCCACCTCCTCATCCTCTAGGGCACCACCACCCTCATCTCCCTCACTACCATCTTCACCTTCACCTTTATCTTCACCTCCTCACCCTAGCATCCCGACCATACATGAGAACCACCTTGCTGCTTTCGAGAAGATACAGAAAAGGGCAGTGATTGGCCCTAGGTATTTGTTGTTGGAGGATCTATATCCTCTTAACATTGTTGATGACCTCACTTGGCTCTTGGATAGAGCCGGATTAGTTATCTTCTCGGCTATCCGAGAAGACGCCTATGAGGAGATCACCCGGGAGGTTGTGACGTCTTTCGAGCACAGCCACGTAGATAGGACCGTCTCCTTCCGTCTCATGGAACGAGACTATCATTTGAGCATCGTTGAGTTTGGGACTATTTTTGGGTTTCATGAGACCTTCAATGGTCGATTTCCGAGTGGTGTTTACCCTAAGGATTTTTGGAAGGAAGTTGCGATGATCTACGCCGACGAGGACCGTTGGCAACCCGCCGATACCAAGGCTAGATTGATGTACCATCTAGCCTTGAAGATAGCTCACCGCATTCTTTCGGAGTGTCTCTTTCCTAGGACGGAGACGCCCCAAAAGATCAAGACGGATGAGCTATTCTTGCTCTATTGTATGCTTTATGGACGCCGTGCAGATTGTGCTACCCTCTTGGCTGCTACGATGAGCAAGCTCAAGAATAAGGCGAAGGGGAACATTGGATATGGTGGGATAGTTACCCACATTGCTAGGAGTTTAGGTGTGGATTTTTCTGCTTGCACCCGCATACCGGCCGTTCCTTTAGGGCTACATGCATTCATGGTTAGGGGTCTCATTTTCCCCACACATGGAGGTCCGCCATATGCAGGCATGCCTTGGGAGAGTAGGACGGGTAGGGGTATAGAGTGGCTGCCGGAGTACTCCATTATGGCGGGACGCCATAATTGGAAGGAGACGTTCGCTGCGATGCATGCGAACAGGATAGTAGCTCCCCTTTACGTCCCACCACCGGTTGTAGAGGAGGAGGACATGGGAGACCAGTTCGAGAATGGAGGAGGAGCGGAGCAAAAGTTTGGCACGTTTCCGGACCAGCCGGAGGCAGCCCCAGATGTACCTAGACGTTCTCCACGTCCAGCTAGAGCATCAGGCTCGTCATCTCGTCGCGCTAGCGTGAGTGAGAGGCCCACGTGGATGACCACACCTCCCACATGGTATGGTATTCCCCCTCCTTGGTCCACGGAGCAGCCAGCAGCACCACCACCAGCACCAACACCATCCGACGCCCCCGCATGGTACGATCACGCCCCGGGATGGTACGAGCAGATGCCGGATTGGGCTACCGGACTTTCAGAGAGAGTTGGAGCGTTGGAGATCCGGGCCGACGCTAGAGACGGACGCCTCGACGACCTTGACCACATGATGAGGGACGTCTACCGCCAGCAGTTTGGGCGGCCCTACGACTCCAGCTTCTCCCCATTCCCACCTCCGCCGGCGCCGCAGTGATTCGATGCATGCCCGTTCGTTTTAGACATTCCCGCCACCACTTTGTGAGTCCTTTTTTCTTTTCTTTCTTTTCTTTCTTTCTTTTGAACATTAGGGACAATGTTCGTCCTAAGTATGGGGTGGGATTTACTAAAAAGTTTGTAATAACTCTACTTACAATGTTCGCTTTCATTTGAAACTATCATTGCATGTTCATTATGTGTTGCACGTTTCCTTATTGCATTGCATGAAAAAGAACTTTAAAAACCCATAAAAATTGAAAAATTTTGAAAATTTTGTATTTCTAATGAATTGAGATGATTTCCATGATAATCACTACTTGTGAATTGAGTTTGATGACAATTACATGCTTAAAAGGATTGTGAATTGAAAAGAATTTGAATGAATGAATTCTACCTCTTTTGTAAGTTTTATAATGTGAAAATGTTACCTAAATCATGCTAGGAAATTGAAGTTGAAATCACGTTATAAGTTCCTATACTTCTTGTTGAAATGATTAAGGCAATTCGATACTTTCTTTCTTCTTTCTTTGATCATCTAGATCCTCATTGAAATATTAGCCTCCTTTACCTATCCGCGAATTTGGAGAAGTGAATGAGAAAAAAAGGCATGTTTGATGTGGGAGGGCCATGAGAGCAATTATTTGCAATCAATTGAATAGAAAGAAATTGTAAGTTTGGGGAAGTCAATCATGACGATGAGTAACTCGGCACCATTCACATAGCCGGGTGTTTGTGTCTTGCCAAAGTCGGATTGAGCGATATTCCTAGAGGATTATGGTATGTGCGCTAAGGGTTTGAGGCATCTCTTGAAAAATTGAGAAACGCCGATCTCCTAGGCTTCGGTTTTTGTGCACCTCTGTCCATAACTCCAAAAGTAAAGTCGAAAAATGAAAAGAAGAGAGCGAAGCTCTAAGTTGAAGTGCTGCGGGAACCGCATAAGAAGAAGAAGGTAGTTGTCCACTTTTCCGGATTTATGCACCACTTTCCCTTAAAGTTTTCCCTTCCTTTCCGTATTCTAGACCTCTTCTTTGAAAGTCCTTAAGATCAAAAGAATGTTATATGGCTTGGTGATCTAAATTGAAGTTTCTTATGATTGATTTTGATAATGTTTGATGGTTATAATGCTTGTTTGGAAATTAAATTGATTCGTGAATTTTCTTTGCTTTTTACTCTTTAATTGAGTGTGTGAAAGTTTGATGAACGATTGAAGCAAGGTTTGAGAATGATCTATTCTTTAGAAGTCACATTCACCCAAAAAGAAGGTACACATATTTCATCCTAACTCTTGTTTAAAGCTTTTTGAAAGACCTTGCTTAGGGACAAGCAAGTGTTAAGTATGGGGTTATTTGTTAGCATGAAATATTGTGATATTTTAGGCACGTTTTCTAAACGTATTTGATTCATATCGATAGTCTTTGATTGAACTTTGTGCATATGTGAGCTAGTATTACCTATATTGTCGATATGGATGTCTACACTAGTTCTATGTTGATTATAGGTGATTTAGAGCTATTTCCGAACGGAATCGAGCAAAAGAGGAGTTGATAGAGTTTGTCCATGGATTGAGGACATTCTTAGGAAGCAAATTGGAGTTTTAGCTTGAGGAATGCACGAGGCTAGGGAAGAATCACGTTCTTGCCCTAAACCACGCTCTAAAATACGACCGTATCACGTTCCACGTTCAATTCCACGACCGTGGGTTTATAGTCAGAAATTGAAGTTCATTCCAGAGGATATTACGGCCATGGAATATATGGTGCAAACCGTATTCATTCCCACGCTCTAAATTACGGTCGTGGAACACTTCCACGACCGTGATCTTGGCGAATCTTCGCCACACTTTGAAGCCACGATCTTTTGAAGATTGGGCCGGGCCGACATTTTGCCCTGCATTATAAAAAGACGGACGAAAGGAGAATCCGTCATCGGCGCTTACACCCGTTATCCCCGCTTACGCCCGCTGATCTTCGCTTACCCTCATTAAGGAGCTTTTGGAGATCTTGTTGGAGATCAAGATTCGTGCTTGACGGAATTTCATACTTTCCGGCTTGACGGAAGATCGAACCTTTTGGAAGATTTTGCAAGAAGATCTCTCTTCTTGTTTAGGTTTGATTTGGAAAACGGATTGACATCCCGTTTTCCCTTCTTTCCTAAAGTTGTGATTGGTTACTTTATTGTGAATCTTTTGACAACACTCGTTCTTGATTGTGACTTTGAGATTGTTTTGAAGATTATTGAAAGTTCTTGAAAGTTTTCATCTTTTTATCCTTTAGATGATGATAGATCGATCGCAAACAGATTAGACCCTGAGAGTTAGAGAGAATCGCCGATAGACCATAAATTACGGTCTGTTCTTGAGTCCACGGCCGTGGAACACCAAGAACTAACCGTAATTTCTCCTAAATCTACGAACCTGCTTTTACTTTAATCCAATGTTAAAGATTTGCTTTAACTTAGTTTAGACTTGTCTTTTCTAGGTGGTAGTGAAGCCTCAACAACCTCTATCTCGATTGTGAGTGTCACAACCTCGATCGGTTAAGTTAGTCTTGATCTTTGGGTTATAAGTTTGGGTATCTGACACTAATTCTCACCTTTAGAATCTTTCTATATTGAGCCTCAACAACCTGTATAGAGAGTGCCTTGTAGGTGAGTTACATAAGGTTTTTGGAACTTCACCGTACGATTACCTTACAATAGTATACCTTTGCATATCTCAACTCTGTCTTTATATCATTAGTATATCTTGAATCGATTGCCACAACTGGATACTTGGATCTTTAGGATTGTTGTTTCCCAATATTTGCAAAACTCTCATATTTACTCGCTTGACAATCTACAACTGAATTCGTTCCCACCCAAATCCCTGTGTTCGATACTCTGGAATTCTTGCTTAGCTACGTCGATCCGTACACTGCGGGTTCGCTGCTTGATTCTAGTTTTATAAATTTAAAGCTTATTTGCACACACCTTTAGGGGCGAACACCCCCACCATGGCCTCTACCTCAGCCGTGACCCTGGGTTGAACCCTGTGTACGAGTTTGACCTTGAACCCTCTCCTGAGAGCCTTGTGGCTGAAACTGTGGAGGCTTTTGACTACCTCCTACTACTTCAGCAGACAAAGAACCCTGCTGAGACTGTGACTTTCCTTAACGGCAAAAAGTGGCTCGGTGACCCACCTACCCACAAGAGAAACACGCCACGATGGTCTCCTACATGTGTTCCTCATGTGCCCAAACTCTCCACAACTGTAGCACTAGCGTCCCCCGTCTGGTGCCTGCCTCGATGTCTGAGGACCGGGACACCCCGGAGTCTGACTACGTCCCTGCCCTGCCACTCCTGCCCCTGGACTAGCTGGTACGGTCCTCTGTCTCTTGTCCGGTCCCCCGGATTGTGCTGCCCTCCTTATCCCAGGTCGGTCTCTCTCATAGGCTGAAGCTCGATCTTGGTACTCCGCCAATGAATCGCAGCGAAATCCCGCCAAGTAAGCACGGATGGACTCCATCGGTCTCCTAGAAAAGAGATAGACTTGCTGGTCTGCTAGTGGTGCAGCTGGTCCCATCAATGCTAACTCAGCTCGAAAGTGTTTGATCGCCTCAATAATCGGAACTTCCTCAAAACCTGCCTCTAGGAAGTCTTGAACTCTATCTCTACGCAGTGAATCTGGGCAAAATGTCTCTCTCACGAGACACAGCAGCTGGTCCATCCTGGTCACACCTCCTCTCACCGACCTCCGCGGGATATCAAAATGCTACGGGCGAGACCACACAATGGGTCTCGACCCTTAGCCTGACAACAATCTCACCGGACCTTTCCAACATGGCACAAATAAATACGTAAAACTCCAAAACGTTTATAATGAATGCAAGACTGAATAGTAAAGGGTACAACGTTGAAACTAAGTCGAGTCCTCAAAACGACACAAAAACTCCACAAGACGTAAATTCGTAAGCGTACAACAATCCATAATCCAACATAATAGTAATAAAGATAAACAATCCCAAAAACGCCCCCATCCTATGATGTACGGCGACCCTCGGAAGTTCACTCTTCCACCTCACTTGGCGGCGTCCCTAACCTGCGGGGCATCTACACAAGCGATTTAAAACCTTTAGCTATATTTGAAGCATTAAAGACACGGTGAAGGTACATACACAATTATATATCAAAACATCACATACTCATGCTCAACAAACAAGTCCGGTTTATTATCTTTACTTATTAGGTCAAATCCCGTTCTAATTCAACTTCGTTTTGTGACACGAGACCACCGTGGTCCCGCCTCAGTCCCTACTTACCGGCATGGAACGGTACGGATGCCTCCGCCGTCTAACCAGCATGGGCTAGTCGCCGGGAACCTCCTAAACTCTCGCAAGAGCTAGGCAGATGATGTCACCGCCCGTTATCATACACTTGGGCCAAATAATATATAAATGTCGGTGGTCCTATTGCCGGTTTAGTTGATATAGCGAAAGCGATAAATCATGCACCACCAAACACACAATGACTCTAATACGTCAAATACGGATAAGTAAGTCCGGAGACTTACCTAGTCTCTCAACTCACAACCCTCTAGCTTCCTTAGTGAAGAAGTGCACAACTTGCTCATACATGAATACACTCATCAGCACAAGCCCGCACTCACGAAGTCATAGACTTCTATCTGGTGATCTAAGCAAGATCACTGAAATCTCAAACTAGGAAAGCATCCTACGGTCCATGGTAATCATGACACTCTCAACAAGAAAGGGAAGCTCACAACAGCCTATACAACATATGGACATGATCAAAGTCTTAGGAGAGTCAAACTAGCCTAGAAGAGTTCAACGTGCTCAACCATTCAAGATCATCACTCTCATCCCGCCCTAAGGGCTCCAAGGATAGCAACCACTATATGGCATTCTCATAAGTCCTAGATCCATCCTAAGCATGTTTCTACTAGGTATTATCATAAGGTCTAAGGAAGGAATGAAGAGAAAGGGAGGAAGGAACCTACTGGTGAAGAAAACGCAGCCGCGGAAGCAAGTTGGCGCCCCGGCGGAAGCTGTCACCACCCCCAGCGGCACCCTAGAGTCGCCCCTGCGCCTGGTGGCCGCCCCTGCAGTGGTTCTGGCCGCCCTTGGGGTGGCTCTGATCCGCCCCGCGCCTCTGTAGATCCGCCCCCGCGGTCGAGCAGCAGAAACTTCATCTTCTTCGTTTCTTCGACTAGTTCTTTGCTCCTAGTGCCTCCTTCTCTTGTTGGGCCTTCTCCAAACCTTCACCACATGTCCTAGCTTCCTCACCACGACCTAAACGAGCTAAAGAAAGGGACATGCAAGGGTTTACTTGATCTCCCTTCAAAAGCTTCCTCCATAGCCATGGAGGTGAAGAGAAGAGGGAGAAGAGAAAACAAGCAGCAAGAGAAAGAGGGAAGGAGACCACTTACCACAACAGATCCGGAATACCCAAGTTGCAGCTCCTACCCAACTCTTCCAAGGCACAAGAAGGTCAGAGCAAGCAAGAAGGAAGAGGGAAAAGAACATGAAATGGGAATGGGAAATGGGGAGACAGAATAATGAGGCTGATGATAGCATGAATTATAGTCTAGTTTTTGGGGTTTGTTTGGACGTTTTATCTTTCATAATCTGCATGTTTGTATGTACATTATGTGATTTTACTACCATTTCATCTACCTTTGCGAGAATCGAGGTCTACACCTAGTTTCGTTGTAATTGCAGGCAATATGGTACGTTTTGCATCAAAAAGGAGCAGAAAGGAGTCATGAGTCATTTGGAACTACATCTAGGGAGCATAGCCATGGATTGAAGATTTACTTTGGAGCAGATTCGAGAGATTTCACATCCAGTTGAGACTCACCTCGGTTGACCAGAGATTCATCTCGACCGAGGTGATCCAGGGACGCCGACTCGACCGAGGCAAAAACCTAGGACGCGGCGAGATTATTTTATTCTTGGAAGAGATCTTCTAAATTTGGAAAGTGATCTTATATTTTTGGGCTTGGCTTCTGGAAGGAAGGAGATATGCGGGATATATATTTTACCTATATTTATGGGATAATATCTTCTTAAGATTTATTATCTTTGGAGGTTTATTTTTCCTATAAAAAGGGTTGGATTTCCACAATTCCGACATCACGCTATACCGTCGATCAGGGTTTACACACGCAGCAGCCGCAATATACTCCAATTTGGGAGTTTTCGAAGAACCTTTTTGAAGGTTGAAGGAAGATTGAAGACCATAGCTTTTATAGCTTTTTGAAGAGTTTTGTAAGATTGTCTTCAATTCCCTCAATTGTTGTCTTGTCTTTTTGATTATTATCCAAGGAACGCTTTGTTGTGATATTCGATTCAGTTATTGAAGTCTTTTCATTAAATTCTTCTTTATTCAAATATTCGCCTTCTTCCCATATATTTAATACTTTCATTATGATGATGAGTGGCTAATTTCCTTGTGTGATTCTAGGGTGATTGGCTGAAGGTTGTGGGAAAAACAATGATAGAATAATCTTAGACTCCAGTAGGATCCTGAAGGTTCGAGTCTTTAACCTTAACCCTAAGCATCTCGCTCGGTTGATGAACATCTCGGCCGGGGTGGAATTCTTCTGACCGAGGTGACTTATCCGATCCAAAACAGAAAGTTAAGTGTTAGAGTTTGCTAAATCCTATTCTTATTACACCTTCCTGGTTCAATGCAAGCTTAGGATGAGACTTACCCGGTAATTCCTTAGTTTGTGTACCAACGATCATAAGTGTAGGTAATAAAGGTTTATCCTTTATTGGGGTTTGAGTGTGCTTCCATCCCATCTTTGTGAGTTAACCTGAGACTTACCCGGTAAAGGTTGATTCTATTCCCTTAGATGGAGTGTTAGTTTGAGGTTATAGTTCTTTATCTTGATTCCTTGAGACTTACCCGGTAATAGGAGTTACGGTTTAGGATTAGTGTGTAGTGAGACTTACCCGGTGATCTACTCCACTTTAGTAACACCTTCCCCACGCAAAAATCTCAGCTTTGTCCGCTTATCTATAGATCTTGAGTTGGAACCACAACTAGATGCTTTAATCCCTAGAATTGCATGTTTGCTTTATTGACTTCTTATTCATCTTTGATTGTGTTAATTGCTCTTGTGGTTAGTATTGATAAAAGCATACCGTATTGACTTTGTTTCATCGAGTCCCTGTGATCGACCCCTGGAATTTTCTTGCTTTTACTACGATTGACCCGTACACTGCGGGTTCGCATCCTTGTTTTAAGCTTAAGTCTAGGGTTATAAATTTAAAGCTTGCACACACCGTTTGGAGCGAACAAGTTTTTGGCGCCGTTGCCGGGGACTTGGTCTAGACCGAGCCGGTACGGTTTGCTCTTGGGGCGCTTGCCCCGTTTCATCTAACCACTCTACTTGAGTGACGATCTTTGCAGGTTCTTTCTTAGGTACATGCGAAGAACCCGCGCTGGGAAAGAAATCGTTCCTTACGATCCCGAACCAGAAAAGACATACCAGCGACGCTTAAGAGAAGCGAAGATGGCCCAACAAGACGATCACGATCTTGCGGCCCAATTGAGAGAGACGCAGGAGCTGCTACGTCTCAGTAAAGAAGAGCTAAGGCAAGAGAAAGAAGAGAATCATGCCAGGACTGCAGCAATCGAAGCTGAGATTGCAGCCATACGAGATCAGATTCTACTTCGACCGAGGGAAGATCCTCCTGTTGACCCTCGACCAATACAGAATCCAGTAGTAGATCCTCGACCGAGGCAGATTCCAGCACCTGACGCCCCGGCCGATGTACTCCCACTTCGGATACCAGTCCGAGATGTTCTTCTTGCAGGAATCCCGCAAACCCTAGGTCAAAGGATGGACCCTAATCAACAGCTGAGGCGTCCAGGGGTGAACCTAGGAGATCCAGCGGATCATGACTACGAACTTCGACCACAAGTTCTATCTATGATTCGCCAATGTCAATTCGGAGGGCTAGAGAAGGAGTCGCCGCATCAACATCTTCAAAACTACGAGATCTTGATGGAGACCTTGCGACCTTCTAGAATTGAAAATAACAACTACAAGCTAAGACCTTTTTACTTTTCTTTAAAAGATAGAGCTCTTACTTGGTATCAATCTCTTCCTCCAGGAAAAATTAGCACATGGGAGGAGATGACTACGGAATTCCTAACCAAATTCTTTCCCCCCTCAAAGACTGCTGAAATGAGAGGGAAGATCAATGCTTTCATCATGAAGGACAAGGAGAGCTTGTCCAAATCTTGGGAGCGGTTCAAGGATATCCTTTTGGATTGCCCACATCATGGGATTCCAAAGATCGAGCTGCTGGAGATCTACTTCAAAGGGCTGGACGGAAGCACCCAGTTCAATCTCCAACTACTCTCCGCCGGTACCTTCATGGACATGGCGATTGATGATGCATGGGACTTCATTGAGAAGCAAGCCTTGCACATGGAGAAGTATACCCACCAAGGAGCCGAAGGTGGAGTAAAAAGAGTCAACTTTCAAGAGACTCAACCCAACAACAATCAACTCACATCATTGAAGAATGACGTGAAGCAATTTAAGGAGCTCTTGATGGCTCAAACTAAGAAGGAAGAGCAAGGGCAAAGGAACAACAACAACAACAATAACGGGTACCGTAACAACAACAACGGACCCCAAAACAACAACTACAACAACAACAATAGAGGATCCAATAGCAACAACTGGAGGGCGAATAATCAAAACCACGGTAACAATTATTCAAACTCCAACTCTAATGATCCCTCTAATCCTTTCCTCTCTTCTCCTTCTTCTTCTTCTACTCCATTGAAAAGCCAAGGGCAAGGATCAAGTTCGTCTCAGCCAGAAAAGAAAGACGCAGTTCTGGAAGCAATCTTGATCAAGCTTAACGCTATGGAGGATTCTATGACTTCATTTTCGAGGGCCCAAAAATCCCTTGAACAACAACTTGCTAATAGGGCGAATGAAGCGCCAAGAGATCCAGGGAAGCTTCCAGCAAAGACGGAAACTAACCCTAAGGGCCAGTGCATGGCCATAACGACGAGGAGTGGACTCAAAACTGCAGATCCAGTACCTCGCTCGATGCAGACCACCTCGGTCCAGACCCAGTCGAAGAACACCTCGACCGAGATGCCAACCGAGGCGGAGCAACAGAAAGCAGGAGGAACGACAGAAACTTATGTTCCACCTCCTGCATATAAGCCACCACTTCCATTCCCTCAATCCAGAGCCAGAGCACATCTAGACAAACACTTCGGTAAGTTTCTTGACTTGATGAATAAGCTACATATTAACATCCCCTTCCTTGATGCCATTCTAGGTATGCCCGCCTATGGGAAGTTCTTAAAAGAAATCTTATCAAGGAAGAGGAAGCTGGAGGATGTTGGTGAAGTTAGGATGACATCTAAATCTTCGGAGCTTATCAAGATCATGAAGGAAAAGATGCCACCTAAGTTGAGAGATCCCGGCTCATTTTGCATTCCCATTCAAGTCGGGGATGTCACTTGTGAAGCCCTTTGTGATCTAGGAGCCAGCGTGAGCATCATCCCGCTGGAGCTATGCACTAAGATCGGTCTTGGAGAGCCCAAGCCGGTCAAGATTCGACTTTACATGGCGGATCGCTCCATCACCCATCCCGTGGGCATTTTGGAGGACGTTTCGGTCAAGTTAGGTAACTTCTATCTACCTATAGATTTTGTCGTACTTGACATTCCCGCAGATTATCCTGTTCCTATCATTCTCGGGAGGCCATTTCTAGCAACTTCGGGTTGCAATGTGGATTGCAAGAACGCCAAGTTGAAATTCAACGTTGGTGGCGATGAGGTAGAGTTCGCACTACTTGCGGCCATGAAAGGGGAGCAACTAACTGATGATATCTTCAACATCTACGATGAAGAAGAATCAAGGGAATTGGTGAGCTCTATCCTCATTAACGATCCACTCGAAAGAGTTATTAGCTTCAGTTTAATGGAGGAAGGTATAGATGCTTCTTGTGATGCAGATATACGGAGCTTGAAGGCACTGGAAGAGGATCCAGGAGCTAAAACTGAGAAGCTAGTCCAGGAGACGAAGATCTCCAATCTCGGTTCCAGTAGCAGTACCTCGACCGAAGCACTTTCTGGACGGAGCGAGGCGTCTGAAGAACACCTCGGTCAACGCCTAAACGCCTCGACCGAGGTCGACAGCGAGACGATTCAAACTGAGATTGCATTTGGTCCAGTTCCTGACACCACTCCACTGGAAAGAGGAAGCACAGATCCCTCTCAGAAAGCACCCCCAGTTGTGGAGCTTAAACAACTCCCTAGCCACTTGAGGTATATCTTTCTTGGGCCGGATTCTACTTTTCCCGTTATTGCTAGTGCTTCCCTCTCCGATTCTGAATTATCTAAGCTAATGCATGTCCTGAGAAAGCATCTTAAGCCATAGGTTACACCACGGATGATCTTATTGGCATTAAACCTTCTTTCTGCATGCATAGAATTCTAATGGAAGATAATCATAAGACTTCACGGGAACCTCAAAGACGGTTAAATCCAATCATGAAAGAGGTTGTGAAGAAGGAAGTTCTTAAGTTGTTGGATGCAGGTATTATTTATCCTATCTCGGACAACAAGTGGGTTAGCCCGGTGCATGTCGTTCCGAAGAAAGGAGGGATGACCGTTGTGACGAATAAGAACAACGAGTTGATCCCAACAAGGACCGTTACGGGCTGGAGAGTTTGCATCGACTATAGGAAGCTGAACACGGCGACTCGGAAGGATCATTTTCCGCTCCCCTTCATTGATCAAATGCTCGAACGGTTAGCCCAGCATTCACACTTCTGCTACTTGGACGGCTATAGTGGATTCTTCCAGATTCCTATCCATCCGGATGATCAGGAGAAAACCACTTTCACTTGTCCATGGGGGACGTTTGCCTATCGGAGGATGCCATTTGGATTGTGCAATGCACCAGCTACCTTCCAGCGATGCATGATGGCTATCTTTTCCGAGTACATAGAGGAGATCATGGAGGTATTCATGGATGATTTTTCTGTATATGGTTCCTCTTTTGATGATTGCCTATCTAACCTTTCTCTAGTGCTTAAAAGATGTGAAGACACTAACCTTGTTTTGAATTGGGAGAAGTGTCATTTTATGGTTAATGAAGGCATTGTGCTAGGACACCTCGTTTCTAATCGAGGTATTGAGGTCGATCGAGCTAAGATCGAGACTATTGAGAAACTCCCTCCTCCTTGTTCTGTTAAAGGTGTGAGGAGTTTTCTCGGGCATGCAGGTTTCTACAGGAGATTCATCAAGGACTTCTCCAAGATTTCTAAACCTCTAACAAACCTCTTGAATAAAGATGTTGTTTTTGAGTTTTCGCAGGAGTGTCTTGATGCTTTTTACAGGATTAAGGAAGCGTTGATCTCCGCTCCCATTATCCAGCCTCCTGATTGGACCTTACCCTTTGAGGTCATGTGTGACGCTAGTGATGTAGCCGTAGGAGCGGTGCTTGGACAGAAGAAGGATGGACGGACCACCGCCATCTACTATGCTAGCAAGACGCTAGATGAAGCACAACGCAACTACGCTACCACCGAGAAGGAGTTATTGGCGGTTGTATATGCTTTCGAGAAGTTTCGTTCCTATCTAGTAGGGGCGAAAGTCATTGTCTACACCGACCATGCGGCCATTCGTTACTTGTTGGCGAAGAAGGATGCCAAGCCGCGCCTTATTCGATGGATTCTCCTGCTTCAAGAGTTTGATCTAGAGATCCGCGATAAGAAGGGATCCGAGAACTCCGTTGCGGATCACCTCAGCCGGCTACCGGAATCTTCCCGCGAGACGGATAACCCACCCATAGACGACTCATTCCCCGATGAGCACTTACACTTGTTGGAGCGTTTGATGGAGCTACTTACTTCACCCCACGATAGAGGTGAAGTATGGGGTGAGGGAACCTCCCACCTCCTTTGAGACGCATCAAGGTCCAGCTAGCGACCTTAAATCAAGCGCTTCTTGGGAGGCAACCCAAGGTATTGCTCTTCTTTCCCGTTTTCTAGTCTAGCTTAGATAGTTTTTGTTTTTGCTTTGCTTTGCTTTGTTTTTGGCGTTCTAGACAGACAACAGGAAGAAGCACATCTGGAAGGACAGAAGTTCGAGATTCTGAGAAGACAGAAGCACCTCGGTCACTGTCAGAGCACTTCGACCGAGTTGATTCTTGAAGCAACCGAGGCGACTAGGGTTTCTGCAGAACCGCCTCGGTCCATACCACCTCGGGCCAGTCGAGACCATCTCGACCGAGGTGACAGCAGATCCAGTAACAGTATAAAAGGGGGAAAAATTACATTTTCATTTTTTTTACCCTCCTCGACCGCGGCGGACAGAAACACCTCGCTCATCTCGTTTCTTGCTCGTTTTCAACAATTTCTACTTCCAAACCGAGATTGAAGGATAGAGGAGTCGATTGCAACTACAGATCTGCAAGAAATTTGAGCGTTTCGACCGAAACGAGGTAACAACATTCGAAAACCTAAACTCGTTCGTTTACTGATATTTGGGCTTTGGTTGCCCTTGATTCTGTTGAGGAAACCTTTAAAACCCCTTAGGAAGCATCGGTAGTGATTTTTGGGGGAAAAGAACTGAAAATCAGAGAGTTGAAATCGCACTGCCTTCGCCTCGGTCCAGTCGTTCTGTACCTCGGTCGAGGTGATTCTTGGAGTTTGTCAGTCGACCGAGGTAATCTGACAGTGCAGTTTGAAGATGAGTTCTGACAGATTTTTAGCCCTTAGGGATAGATCCTCTCCTTCCCCTTCTTCTTCCTCATCCCGACCTTCTATCCCGGTGATCCACGAGAGACACCGGGTAGATTATGATCGTATTGCTAGTCGTCCAGTTATCGCTCCTAGATTTCTGGACGTTTCTGCCTTTGACTGTCTCCACGTAGATGGAGAGCTTCGGAGGATGATCACCACTGTCGGGCTGGATCAGTTTACTGAGATCCGAGCCCCAGCCTACCTTGAGCCGACCCTCGAGTTTGTCAGTTCCTTCACTTACCTCCCCACAGAGAGGGTTGTGAAGTACCGGTTGATGAACCGGAACTACCTAGTACCTCTTGACTACTGGAGAGACATTTTTGGCTTCCCTGCCCCCACTGCTGTAGACTTCCCGACCCGAGCTGTAGCTAGAGAGTTCTGGAGTCAGATCGCCCACATTACGAGGCATGCAGACAGGTGGCGCCCTGGTGATTCCAGGGCGAAGCTTATCTATCATCTAGCTTTTCGGTTAGTACACAGGATCTTCAGCGAGACGCTTCTGGCGCGTACTGAGACGCCCCAGAAGGTCCGACAGGGGGAGCTCTTCTCTTTATACTGCATGGTCACAGGTGGATACCCTGACTTTAGATTGATGCTGGCAGAGGATCTGCACATGATCAAGGCCAAAGGGAAGGGAGATATATGCTGCGGAGGGATAGTGACCCATATCGCTAGGTATCAGGATATGGATCTGAGTAGGTGTACCATGGTGGCGGCTGCCAAGCCGCTCGGACTTCAGGAGATGATTACTCGGAGGATTCTAGTTCCCCGAGGACTGACTACACCCTACGTCGCTATGCCATGGGAGCTGACTGCACCTCAGGGCATCAGATGGTCTGCACAGTTCTTTGTCTTTGATCCACATTTCTGGCAGACTGCTTGGGGTCCACTTATGGAGGATTACAGAGAGGGAGCAGCTGCCCCTGCTGAGGCTGAGGAGGAGGCTGAGGATGAGGATGACGACGATGATGAGACAGTGGATGAGAGAGGAGGCGGCGTCCCGATGGACACAGGGACAGATACAGCTGGGACGAGCGCGCCACCTATTATTGATTTAGATGACGAGGAGGATACTGAGCCTGCACCTGCTGCACCTCCCGCTAGATCTGCTAGGCGTCGGACACGCCGTCATAGAGATGCAGAGGCTCATCGTCGGATCGACGACTTGACAGATCAGATGATAGACTCATACGCTGCCCTTACAGTGGACATACATGAGAGATTTGCCGCCCAGCACCGATACCTTGACAGCTGGACTCAGCAGATGTTGGAGGGGCAGCACTATCAGCGTAGGATGATGGAGCTACAGTTCCAGCAGACTATGGGCTATCTGTTTGATCCGACCCAGCATCCTTATGTACCTCCACCACCACCGCCGGATCAGGACTACTGAGGAGCTGCAGGGTTTATTTATTATATTTTTTATGCAGTTCGGCTCTCATCCGGTGAGTCCTCTTTTATTTAGACTTTTATTATACCCACTGGGACAGTGTGTCTCAAGTATGGGGTGTTTGTTATTTGACTATGTGGCTACCTTTGATGTATTCGACACTTTTGATGTATTTTATTTATCGGATATTTTCATATTTATGCTTCATTTGCCTTTATATGATTATCTGATATTACATGCATACCTACAGGTTATTTGATTGAGAAAAACGTCGAAACCGAACCGAAAAAAATAAAAGTTAAAAAAAAAAAACAAATTTTTTGACCTCGACCGGGGAGATTCTGGCCGAACGAGGTGATTCACCTCGGTTGAACCAAGAACACCTCGACCGAGGTGGGATAACTGAGAGTTTTCGAAAACGATTTTTGTGTTGCTTATCTGGATATGATCTCAGTGAAGATCTTGCTTACTGACTGGTTTTAAATTCTTTATGTGTTTGAAAGGTTTTATAATATATTTAAGTTGCTAAATGCTTTGTTTGAAATTATTGGCATGTTTAATACTTTGTTTTTATCCAAATTATGTTGAATTTGAAGGTTGACACCGCAGGATAAGTTCTCTCACTTTCTTCTTGGAAAGACCAAGGCAATTCATTATCTTCTTCTTCTTCTTCTTGATCATGCTTAGCCCCTCATATACATTTTGCCTCCCTTTACCTATCCGGGAATTTGGAAGCAAGCGAAGTGGTGAAAGCAAGTTAAAGTTGAGAAGTGGGCTGGAAGTGAAAGTCTTAGAAAGCAATTATAGGTTTGGGGAAGTCAATCATGAAGATGAGTAACTCGGCACCATTCACATAGCCGGGTGTTTGTGTCTTGCCAAAGTCGGATTGAGCGATATTCCTAACGGGTCATGGTATGTGCATCAAGGGTTTGATGCATCTCAAGAAATTGATGATTGTAGATTTCCTAGGCTTCGGTTATTGTGCACCTCTGTCCATGCATCCTAAAAAGTAAAGTAAAAGAAAAAGTGCGAAATAAGCAAAGCTTATTGGTGGAAGATGTTGCAAGTCAAAGTGAAAGTGAAGTTCATCCTTTTCCCGGTTTCTAGCACCACATTACCTTACATACATCCCTACCCTACACGTTTCTTGACCTTTTCTTTTGGGAAGCCCTTGAGACCTTGAGCTTGTTGATAGACTTAGCGGTTTAAACTGGATTATACATGATTAATTTTGATAATTATGATTTATTATGCATTCTATGATTTTATGCAAAGATGAACAACTTTCTTATATTTATAAAATGTTTTGAGCATATTAAGTTTTTAATTCCAGGAAGTATTCTCTTAGAGTGATCTATGATAGTTGCACACCATAAAATGTTTTTGAAAAGCTTTTTCATGATTTTATTGACTTATAATCCATTCTATCTTGTTTTCTATATGAGGAACTTGCTTGGGGACAAGCAAGGGCTAAGTATGGGGTATTTTGATAGCATGAATTATAGTCTAGTTTTTGGGGTTTGTTTGGACGTTTTATCTTTCATAATCTGCATGTTTGTATGTACATTATGTGATTTTACTACCATTTCATCTACCTTTGCGAGAATCGAGGTCTACACCTAGTTTCGTTGTAATTGCAGGCAATATGGTACGTTTTGCATCAAAAAGGAGCAGAAAGGAGTCATGAGTCATTTGGAACTACATCCAGGGAGCATAGCCATGGATTGAAGATTTACTTTGGAGCAGATTCGAGAGATTTCACATCCAGTTGAGACTCACCTCGGTTGACCAGAGATTCATCTCGACCGAGGTGATCCAGGCACTACAAAAAATAATTACTTTTGCGACGGATCTTTGCGTCGGCTAAAAGGGCTTTTTCCGTCGCAAATGGTGATTTGCGACGGGGTTGCGACGGCAAACCTGCCGTCGCGAAAAGGGCCGTCGTAAAAGATTTTTGCGACAGCAAAATGCGGTCGTAACTTTTTTGCGATGGTTGTTTGCGACGGTAGTTCCCGTCGCAAATTTATTAATAGAAATTAAAAAAAAAGGTTATATCTGCGACAACAGAAATTGCAGTCGCAAATTTATTCAACAAAATTAAAAAAAAATGAAACTAACTAATAAAAGATACAAATTAATATGAAATATACATAATCAATGATATAAATTAATTGAAATAGAAAATAATCCTTTTTGAAAAACAATTATTCGTAACAAAATACTACTTAACTCACATTAACTAATTAGACATTCCTAATTTCCTATTTATTCACATCACTGTTGTGTCCATAAAGATGTAATAGCTTCACATGCTTCATCCGCTCTTGAGTAGCATCTCCAATGACCTTTTAGTGTTCCTGTAACATGAGAACCATCAAGCCCAAAATAAGACATTAAAGATTTATTTGATGCATTGTTATTTTCCCTAGTCTATCGAGTATCAACAAGATCTCCTTGTTTTGGCCAGCCTACCATGAGAACATGCTTGTTGTAGCTCAATTTTCTATATTTTCCCTGTTCCTTTTGCATAGAAAGGCATCTTGATCCTCTTCAAACTTGATGTGAGGCTTTTTTCCACTTACAGGATCGACAAGTATCTAGAGGAGCTCATCTTCAAATCCATAAACTTGATGTGGAAGTTTGATAAAGAGATTTTAGACACTTGATGTGATCTAATCATGCAATCAGTGAGCAAGACTCTCAATGACAACCCTGAAAATGTGTAGACCCCATTGGGCTGGAAATCGCTTCTCCATCTCCTTCCAATCACAGGGCGCCACCCTGAAGCTTATGACTTAGGAGTCAAGACTCTCATAAACTTGTTATCCGGAGCAAACTATGTGACGCGAACAAACTACGCGTATTGTATTATGTTGCACTCAAGAACAACCCTGTGGACAAAAACTATAAGACATTAGATCTTCTGGCGAATTCAATGAAGCTATTGATCCAGTGGAACAGGAGCTTCTCTGATGCAGAGAGTAGCATAAGCAACACGAGCATAGGAAGCCAACAATCATTTCAAGTCATAAAGTATAATACACAAAAAATTGGTGGGTCTGATCAATGGATTTTATTACCATATTAGGCCTACTATAAAGTAAAGTACAATCACATCTTATAAATACAAACCCACAAAGAAGAAAAGGTGGAAAGATTGAAGATTTGAAGGGCTGTAACTTTCATGCAAATAACATGAGCTATTTATTGACATGAAATAGCTAATAAAGAGAAACTCAAACCTACAATTTTCTTCTTGAATGAGCATGAGTAAGGACTTTGAGCAAACGATCTGCTATGGACGTAAATATTTAAGGTGATTGAAGTTTAAGATTTACATAAATCAAGTTCAGATAAATTTCCATAAAGTAAATTACACAAATTTAACTTTCATAGAAAAATAGTCAATGATGAACAAAACACAAATGACAGCAGCAAACCCATTTGAGGAAACAACAAATATTAAGGTATTGAAAATTAAGGCTTTGAAAAAAATTAAAGGTATGATAAAATGAACTCACCAAGAATAATCATAAATTAAAGTAATAACAAATATAAGCATAAAACTAAACCAATTAGCAACACTGAATAGATAGTTCATTGTCAAGAAACATCACTTAGACTTTAACCAAAACAGAAATAACAAGAAATACAAGCATGGCATATATTTATTTGTGAATTTATTCTTAGGAGCACGAAGGAATCCACCATTAGTATCAGTCATAATGGGAGTTTCGGGTTCTTACAGTCTTTTGATTCAACCTATTTTCCAGGAGCAAATATGTTCCATGGATCAGTTGCCAATTTAAAGGAGATTTCTGTTAAAACAATCATAGCAATGTCAGTGATATTGTCTAATATGTAAATTTGCAGACTTGAATAGCTATGGCGTGGCCTCAAGCGTCCGTGATCATGCAGTAGATGGGAGATAGAGAATATTTTGAAGCTTAAATATTTTCAAATACATTTCTTGTGTTGCTCAAGGAAGGCATACAACTGATACAAGCCATCACAGGTCAAGTCAGTAACGTAGAGTGTACATGACTTGAATAGTTGGTTTGTTGTCAATATTGAAGCAAATAATAAGTCTATGAAATCAACCTCAAGCTTTACATTCATCCACACAAATTATAGGACGGTTTTATTAAGTAAAGAGTATACTGGGTATTACATATTACAATTCAGAGATGAGCTAAATTTTAAATTTAGAGTAAAACTCAAAATATATACCCAGATTACAGTCACTAAAGCAAGATGGGATGCTTCAAATCCAACAAGGTATAACATTAAACCCAGCATAGATAAATGTAGACATTGGCATCCCCGGTTCTGGGCCGGACTTTTAAAGATATAAAAATTTACTGATGGTGTTGAGTACCTAATGGTGTGCAAATTAGCATAAATATTTTCACAAATAAAGAAAACCATCAGCCTTTCATCCAAGTAGACATTCATACTCGAATGAAAAGACAACATATGGCATCGCGCTAGCATTGGTATAGCCTTTAAAATCATGTTGCCAAATTCCATAGAGGCATAGACCAATCCAACCTTGTAACATGTCAAAAGTAGTGCAGCACGAACAGAAAACCGCAATGCAAAGGGAGTAAAACCATAAACTTTTCATGTATAACAAAAATACACCATTAACACACTTTATGCTTATTAAAGTTACAGAAGCAAGAATAAATGCAAGGACAGGAGCAACCAGGCATGCATCACCACCTAAGAAATAAATGAAAAGAAAATCAAGAAGAACCAATAAAGTCAAGAGCCTCTATTATCAGCTGTAGCACATATTCAACATCATTTACTTGCATATTCATAGGATCAATTATTAACTATTTTTTCATTGAACTAAAGTGAAGTAACAATGCTTTGTATCTCCAGCACATAATAAAACATTTCCAGTACATTCAAAATAAAGACAATAAATCAGACTTGAAAGTAAAACATGAATTACCTCAGCAGCCATACCAGCCCACTTATTTCCCATCTTAGCATGGAGCTCTATAATCCGTTTTTCTTCGTTTGGGCTGAATGCACCTTTCTTCAGATTTGGTCTTAGGTGATTTGCCCATCTCAAACGACAACTCTTTCCACATCTTGACAACCCCGAGTATTTTTGGACAGCATTCCAGTTCCCCTCTCCTTGACTGGTTACATATTCAACCAAAATTGCATCCTTTGCAGATGTCCATGGACCTTTCTTTAAATGACTTCCTCCAGAAGAATTTCCAACATTGTTGTCCTCCTTAGCTGACGATGAGCCCTTCCGTGCTTGTTGTACTGTCTTTGTCTCTGTCTCACTCGATGAATCGCACATTTCAACCACTGCACGAATTAGAACCAGATTATCAAAACAAATAGCTAACTAAATGCAAAGCCAAAATGTAGATCATGTATCAAAACTTGTAAGACCTCTACTGTACCAAAAATAATAACACTCAATTCCTCACCACTTCCGAATAACTGTACAATTTTACTAAAGGATATCAACACAATGATTGTTTCTAGTAAAATTATAGTAAGACCAATGGGACTTTCTCTATCTACTTGCACTAATCCAAACAGACCACACACTAGAGATTAAGTTAGTCTAGACATGGAAAATCAAAGTTAGCTACTCTAGGCATCATATTTTATTAAGTAGATTAAGGCGATAACGGAACACAAACTTGCATCTCAACCTACCCCTCACAAACCAAGTCAATGTCAGTAGAAATATATTAGAGAAAACTACAGCCACCTAACAATCTAGTTTTACAATTAGCATATCTTAACACCAGCAATCAAACAATCCTGCTATCTCAACACAAAAGTAGATTTACTTGTTAAAATAGATTAAAAAACAAGCATCTCAACAATCAAAACCTTAAATTTACAAATTAGCATAAATCTTTTCACAACTTCAGAATTCCAAATCCAACTATGTACTCTGAGACTAGACGGTGTTAGTGCAATGGGAAGCGAGCATCGTTTTGTCGATTGGGAGCAACGGTCATGGGAGACAATGTAGAAAAGGGATTCTTCCCTAATTTTAGAGAGTCTTGTATCAAAAATTCAAATTCCCTAATTTTATACAATTGGTCAGAGTTACTCTCAAAAACTCAAATTACACAGAGAGAGAAGTAGACATACTGCATATAGAGTTGTCATTCGGTGCCCGCTGAGTCCGGTTAGAGGATGAGAGTGATCGATTTTGAAGAGGAGATGCGGCTCGGTACACAGAGACGGATCTGGAAGAAGACAAGTAGAACGAGGATGAATTAGTATCAAACCAAAATATACTAACGAAGAGATCGAAGAGAAAGGTTGTGTGGAAGGAGAGAAGAGAAAGGTTGTGTGGAAGTGAGAACGATGACGAACTAGGGTTGTGATTGTCGTTTATGTTTCAGAATAAAAATTTTTTTAAAATTATCAAATTAAAAAAAACTTAGATACTTAGATAATTAACGACGGGATGGCTTCGCTGACGCAAACGAAACGATGGCAACGCGAGCCGTCGTTGTGCCGTCGCAAAAATTGATCAATGGCGTCGGTAAGTGCATGCCGTCGCAAAAGCTCGTCGCAAATCTAATTATTTTTTGTAGTGAGGGACGCCGACTCGACCGAGGCGAAAACCTAGGACGCGGTGAGATTATTTTATTCTTGGAAGAGATCTTTTAAATTTGGAAAGTGATCTTATATTTTTGGGCTTGGCTTCTGGAAGGAAGGAGATATGCAGGATATATATTTTACCTATATTTATGGGATAATATCTTCTTAAGATTTATTATCTTTGGAGGTTTATTTTTCCTATAAAAAGGGTTGGATTTCCACAATTCCGACATCATGCTATACCGTCGATCAGGGTTTACACACGCAGCAGCCGCAATATACTCCAATTTGGGAGTTTTCGAAGAACCTTTTTGAAGGTTGAAGGAAGATTGAAGACCATAGCTTTTATAGCTTTTTGAAGAGTTTTGTAAGATTGTCTTCAATTCCCTCAATTGTTGTCTTGTCTTTTTGATTATTATCCAAGGAACGCTTTGTTGTGATATTCGATTCAGTTATTGAAGTCTTTTCATTAAATTCTTCTTTGTTCAAATATTCGCCTTCTTCCCATATATTTAATACTTTCATTATGATGATGATTGGCTAATTTCCTTGTGTGATTCTAGGGTGATTGGCTGAAGGTTGTGGGAAAAACAATGATAGAATAATCTTAGAATCCAGTAGGATCCTGAAGGTTCGAGTCTTTAACCTTAACCCTAAGCATCTCGCTCGGTTGATGAACATCTCGGCCGGGGTGGAATTCTTCTGACCGAGGTGACTTATCCGATCCAAAACAGAAATTTAAGTGTTAGAGTTTGCTAAATCCTATTCTTATTTCACCTTCCTGGTTCAATGCAAGCTTAGGATGAGACTTACCCGGTAATTCCTTAGTTTGTGTACCAACGATCATAAGTGTAGGTAATAAAGGTTTATCCTTTCTTGGGGTTTGAGTGTGCTTCCATCCCATCTTTGTGAGTTAACCTGAGACTTACCCGGTAAAGGTTGATTCTATTCCCTTAGATGGAGTGTTAGTTTGAGGTTATAGTTCTTTATCTTGATTCCTTGAGACTTACCCGGTAATAGGAGTTACGGTTTAGGATTAGTGTGTAGTGAGACTTACCCGGTGATCTACTCCACTTTAGTAACACCTTCCCCACGCAAAAATCTCAGCTTTGTCCGCTTATCTATAGATCTTGAGTTGGAACCACAACTAGATGCTTTAATCCCTAGAATTGCATGTTTGCTTTATTGACTTCTTATTCATCTTTGATTGTGTTAATTGCTCTTGTGGTTAGTATTGATAAAAGCATACCGTATTGACTTTGTTTCATCGAGTCCCTGTGATCGACCCCTGGAATTTTCTTGCTTTTACTACGATTGACCCGTACACTGCGGGTTCGCATCCTTGTTTTAAGCTTAAGTCTAGGGTTATAAATTTAAAGCTTGCACACACCGGTTGGAGCGAACAGCTGACAAAGTGGTGGGGATACCCAAGGGTCAGCAGCCCCCTTTGTCCCCTTACTCCTCTTCCCAAGGTCGGAAAGTAAAGGGGACCCCATTCCGCATTAAAACTCGTACTCAGCAAACGTGCCTGCGGGAAATAAGCCGCAGATACGAGAAGGTCGGAAACAACCCGACTTCCGGGAATAAAATTTCCGGATGTTACAACTATTTACGGAATATATCCCAAGTTTATGAAACGTTATGAGTTGCCCGGAAAATGTTTTCACGGACTTTCGACCAAAGTTTTATTACAGATTTTGGCCAGATTTTCTATTTACAAGTTATGACCCAAATTTTGAGATTTAATTATTATACCCATTGTTAGATTATTTATGGAATATGGCCCAAAGATTGAATTACGGATTATGACCCATATTTTTGGAACGATATATTTGCCTTGGAAAATGGTTGAGCGGTTTTGTTTTAACCTTGAATTTGAAAAAGAGTTTTCCTTATATTTATATATATTATATATTCCATTCAAATTTAGCATACGAGCTAAATTTGTATAATTTTTGTGTTAGGTTCGGAAGCGTCCCGGTAAAGGCCTAACGAGCCCAAAGTCGACATCCATTGATCGACTTCCGTCTTTTGACGTCGTGTGAGTATCCTTTCCCACGATCTAGTAATGTTTAGTATTAGTATCATGCTAGGTTGGATAATCTAGTATAACTTAGAGAGAATGCCAAGAGTGGTTATGGACCTTAGGTGAGTTTTATTGATTGTGAAACGTTGTAAGTGTTCGCTCCAAACGGTGTGTGCAAGCTTTAAATTTATAACCCTAGACGTAAGCTTAAAACAAGGATGCGAACCCGCAGTGTACGGGTCAATCGTAGTAAAAGAAAGGAATTCCAGGGGTCGATCACAAGGACTTAGTGAAACAAAGTCGATAACGGTATGCTTATGTAAATACTAACCACAAGAGCAATCAACACAATCAAAGATGAATAAGAAGTCAATAAAGCAAACATGCAATTGTAGGGATTAAAGCATCTAGTTGTGGTTCCAACTCAAGATCTATAGATAAGCGGACAAAGCTGAGATTTTTGCATAGGGAAGGTGTTACTAAAGTGGAATAGATCACCGGGTAAGTCTCACTACTCACTAATCCAAAACCGTAACTCCTATTACCGGGTAAGTCTCAAGGAATCAAGATAAAGAACTATAACCTCAAACTAACACACCATCTAAGGGAATAGAATCAACCTTTACCGGGTAAGTCTCAGGCCAACTCACAAATATGGGATGGAAGCACACTCAAACCCCAATAAAGGATAAACCTTTATTACCTACACTTATGATCGTTGGTAAACAAACTAAGGAATTACCGGGTAAGTCTCATCCTAAGCTTGCATTGAACCAGGAAAGGTGTAATAAGAATAGGATTTGGCAAATTCTAACACTTAACTCTCAGTTTAGGATCGAATAAGTCACCTCGGTCAGCCGAATTCCACCCCGGCCGAGATGTTCATCGACTGAACGAGATAATTAGGGTTAAGGTTAAAGACTCGAACTTTCAGGGTCCTACTGGAATCTAAGGTTATTCTATCATTGTTTTTCCCACAACCTTCAGCCAATCACCCTAGAATCACACAAGGAAATTAGCCACTCATCATCATGAAAGTATAATCAAATATATGGGAAGAAGGTGAATATTTGAACAAGAAGAATTTAATGAAAAGACTTCAATAACTGAATCAAATATCACAATAAAAGCGTTCCTTGGATTGCAATCCAACAAGAGAAGACAACAAGGAAGGGAATCAAAGACAATCTTACAAAACCCTCCAAAAAGCTATAAAAGCTATGATCTTCAATCTTCCTTCAACCTTCAAAAAGGTTCTTCAAATCTCCAATTGGAGTATGACTTGCTACTGCGTAGACGGATCTTTCGGCTGTATGTAGGATATTCCGAGTGATAGCGGATGTCGGATTTGTGGGAAATCCGACCCTTTTTATAGGAAAATAACCCTCCAAAGATAAGATATCTTAGAAAGATCTCTTTCCATAAAAATAGGTAAAATATAAGATCTTCTTCCTTCCAGGAGCCAAGCCCAAAAATATAAGATCACTTTCCAAAGATAAAAGATCTCAGCCAAGAATAAAATATTCTCGCCGCGTCCTAGGTATTCGCCTCGGTCGAGTCGGCTTCTCTGGATCACCTCGGTCGAGATGAATCTGTGATCAACCGAGGTGAGTCACAACTGAATGTGAAATCTCTCAAAACTGATCCAAAGTGAATCTTTAATCAATGGCTATGCTTCCTGGATGGTTCCTTATGTTCCTCAATGTATCTCCAATGACTCCATAGCTCCTTTTGCTCCTTTATGATGCAAAACGTGCCATTTTACCTACGATTACAACAAAACTAGGTGTAGACCTCGATTCTCGCAAAGGTAGATAAAATGGTGATATAATCACATAATATACATACAAACATGTAGATTATGAAAGATAAAACGTCCAAACAAACCCCAAAATATAGACTATAATTCATGCTATCAAAATACCCCATACTTAGCCCTTGCTTGTCCCCAAGCAAGTTCCGCATATAAAAGACAGGATAGAATGAATTAATAGCCAAGAAAATCAATGAAAAGTCTTTCAAAACATTTTTATGGTGTGCTACAATCATAGATCACTCTAAGAGAACACTTCATGGAATTTAAAATCAAAATATGATCAAAACATTTTATAAATATAAGAAAGTTGTTCATCTTTGCATAAAATCATAGAATGCATAATAAGTCATAATTATCGAAATTAATCATGCATAATCCAGTTTAAACCACTAAGTCAATCAACAAGCTTGAGGTCTCAAGGGCTTCCCAAAAGAAAGGTCAAGAAACGTGTAGGGTAGGGATGTATGTAAGGTAATATGGTGCTAGAATCCGGGAAAAGGATGAACTTCACTTTCACTTTGACTTGCAACATCTTCCACCAATAAGCTTTGCTTATTTCACACTTTTTTCTTTTTACTTTACTTTTGGGGATGCATGGACAGAGGTGCACAATAACCGAAGTCTAGGAAATCAGCAATCATCAATTTCTTGAGATGCATCAAACCCTTGATGCACATACAAACACCCGGCTATGTGAATGGTGCCGAGTTACTCATCTTCATGATCGACTTCCCCAAACCTATTATTACTTTTTAACACTTTCACTTCCAGTCAACTTCTCAACTTTAACTTCACTTGCTTTCACCACTTCGCTTGCTTCCAAATTCCCGGATAGGTAAAGGGAGGCAAAATGTATATGAGGGGCTAAGCATGATCAAGAAGGAGAAGAGAGAAGAATGAATTGCCTTGGTCTTTCCAGGAAGAAAGTGAGAGAACTCATACCGTGGTGTCAACCTTCAAATTCAACATAATTTGGATAAATACAAAGTATTAAACATGCCAATAATTTCAAACAAAGCATTTAGCAACTTAACATATTATAAAACCTTTCAAACACATAAAGAATTTAAAATCAGTCAGTAAGCAACATCTTCACTGAGGTCATATCCAGATAAGTAACACAAAAATCGTTTTCGAAAACTCTCAGTTACCCACCTCGGTCGAGGTGTTCGTAGGTCAACCGAGGTGAAACACCTCGTTCGGCCAGAACTTCCCCGGTCGAGGTCAAAAAAAATTTTTTTTAAAACCATTTTTTTTTCTTTCGGTTTCGACGTTTTTCTCAATCAAATAACCTGTAAGTATGCATGCAAACTCAGATAAATATATAAATGCAGAAGTGAAGCATAAATATAAAATATCCGATCAAGTGAGTCATACATCAAAGTCATCAAATAAATACATCAAATACCCCATACTTGGGACACACTGTCCCAGTGGGTCAAAATAAGTCTAAAGATAAGAGTACTCACCGGATAATAAGCTGAACTGCATAAAATATAATAAAGAAAATCATGCAGCTCTCAGTAGTCACGATCCGGTGGTGGTGGTGGCGGCACGTACGGATACTGGGTCGGGTCGAACGGATAGCCCATGATGTGCTCGAACTGGATCTGGGCCATCATGTGCTGGTAGTGCTGCCGCTCCTGCATCTCGCGGATATCCAATGACAAAGCAACATATGAATCAATAACCTGATCCGTCAGGTTATCGATCCGTCTGTGAGCATCTGGATCCCTGTGTCGGCGTGTCCTACGCCTAGCAGGTCTCACTGGAGAAGTAGCAGGTGCAGGCTCAGTGTCCTCCTCATCCAGATCTATAATCGGCGGTGCGCTCGTCCCTGCAGTATCTGTCCCTGTATCCATCGGGACTCCACCCTCTCTCTCATCAACTGTCTCCTCGTCATCAGCCTCCTCCTCCTCAATTGGGGCAGTTGTTGCCTCCCTATAATCCTCCATCAGTGGAGCCCAAGCGGTTTGCCAATAGTGTGGGTCATAAACAGTGAACTGGGCAGACCACTTGATCCCCTGTGACGCAGTCAGCTCCCACGGCATAGCCACGTACGGAGTAGTCAGACCTCGGGGAACTAGAATCCGCCGAGTGATCATCTCCTGCAATCCAAGCGGCTTGGCAGCCGCCACCATCGTGCAAGCGCTGAGATCCATGTCCTGGTAGCTAGCTATATGGGTGACAAGCCCTCCGCAGCAGATGTCTCCCTTCACCTTGGCCTTGATCCCTGTCGGATCTTCTAGGGCGTCTCAGTACGCGCTAGAAGTGTCTCGCTGAATATCCGGTGGGCTAACCTAAAGGCTAGGTGGAAGATGACCTTCTCCCTGGAATCTCCAAGGCGCCATCTATCTGCATGCTCAACAACATGGGCAATCTGCCCCCAGAACTCCCTAGCTACAGATCAGGAAGGGAAGTCAATGGCGGTGGGCTTCGGAAAGCCGAAAATATCTCTCCAATACTCGAGCGGCACTAAGAAGTTCCGATTCATCAACCGGTACTTCACAGACTGCTCTGTGGGAAGGTAGGTGAAGGAGCTAACGAACTCTAGGGTCAACTCCAAGTAGGTTGGGGCTCGGATCTCAGTAAACTGATCCATCCCAACTGTAGAAATCATCCTCCTAAGGTCTCCGTCAACCTGGAGGCAATCAAAAGCAGACACGTCCAGGAAACGTGGTGCAATCACTGGACGGCCAGAAATACGGTCATAATCCACCCGGTGTCGCTCATGGATCACCGGGCGGTAAGGTCGGGAAGAAGAGGAAGAAGGGGAAGGTGAAGATCTATCCCTAAGGGCGAGGCGTCGCTCAGAACTCATTTTTAACTCAGCTACTGTCAGGTCACCTCGGTCGACTGACAATGCTCAAGAATCACCTCGGCCGAGGCACAGCTCGACTGGACCGAGGCGAAAAACTAGATCTAATTTCTTCTGGAAATTCAGTTTTTTTCCCCAAAAATCACTACAATTGCTTCCTATGGGGTACTTAAGCCTTTCCTCAACAAATGCAGGGGCAACCAAAGCCCAAATCGAAGCGAAACGGGGAAGTTAGGGTTTCGGTTCGTTTTACCTCGTTTCGGCCGAATCGGTTCGATTTTCTGCAGATCTGTACTTGCAACACGATCCTCTATCCTTCAATCGCAGTTTGGAGACAGAAATCTTCGAAAATGAGCAAGAAACGAAGGAGGCGAGGTGAATCTGTCGCCGCGGTCGAGGAGGGTTGAAAGTGAAGAGAGAGAAAATTAATCCCCCTTTTATACCCTTTCTGGAATCTGCTGTCACCTCGGTCGAGATGGTCTCGACTGGACCGAGGTGGTGTGGACCGAGGTGGTTCGTCAGAAAACCTAGTCGCCTCGGTTGCTCAGGAATCATCTCGGTCGAGGTGCTCTGACAGCAACCGAGATGCCTCAGTCAAACTTCGTCTTCTCAAATTCTCGAACTTCTGTACTTCCAGTTATGCTCCTTCCTTAGATGTCTCCTGTTATCTGTCTAGAACGCCAAAAACAAAACAAAGGAAAGCAAAAGCAAAAACTATCTAAGCTAGACTAGGACCTGTATCGGTCGAGGATCAACAGTTGGATCTTCCCTCGGTCGAAGTAGAATCTGGTCTCGTATGACGGCCATTTCCGCTTCGATTGCTTCAGTCTTGGTGCGAGTTTCTTCCTTCTCTTGCCTTAGCTCTTCCCTACTGAGGCGTAGCAGCTCTAACGCCTCTTTCAATTCGGCCTCAAGATCGCGGTTGTCTTGTTGGGTCATCTTTACTTCTCTTAAGCGTCGCTTGTATGTCTTTTCTGGTTCGGGATCGTAAGGAACGATTTCCTTCCCAGTGCGGGTTCTTCGCATATACCTAAGAAAGAACCTGCAAAAGTCACTCAAGTAGAGTGGTCAGTAGACACGGGGGCAAGTGCCCCAAGAGCAAACCGTACCGGCTTGGTCTAGACCAAGTCCCCGGCAACGGCGCCAAAAACTTGTTCGCTCCAAACGATGTGTGCAAGCTTTAAGTTTATAACCCTAGACGTAAGCTTAAAACAAGGATGCGAACCCGCAGTGTACGGGTCAATCGTAGTAAAAGCAAGGAATTCCAGGGGTGGATCACAGGGACTTAGTGAAACAAAGTCGATAACGGTATGCTTATGTAAATACTAACCACAAGAGCAATCAACACAATCAAATATGAATAAGAAGTCAATAAAGCAAACATGCAATTCTAGAGATTAAAGCATCTAGTTGTGGTTCCAACTCAAGATCTATAGATAAGCGGACAAAGCTGAGATTTTTGCATAGGGAAGGTGTTACTAAAGTGGAATAGATCACCGGGTAAGTCTCACTACTCACTAATCCAAAACCGTAACTCCTATTACCGGGTAAGTCTCAAGGAATCAAGATAAAGAACTATAACCTCAAACTAACACACCATCTAAGGGAATAGAATAAACCTTTACCGGGTAAGTCTCAGGCTAACTCACAAAGATGGGATGGAAGCACACTCAAACCCCAGTAAAGGATAAACTTTTATTACCTACACTTATGATCGTTGGTAATCAAACTAAGGAATTACCGGGTAAGTCTCATCCTAAGCTTGCATTGAACCAGGAAAGGTGTAATAAGAATAGGATTTGGCAAACTCTAACACTTAACTCTCAGTTTAGGATCGAATAAGTCACCTCGGTCAGCCGAATTCCACCCCGGCCGAGATGTTCATCGACTGAACGAGATAATTAGGGTAAAGGTTAAAGACTCGAACTTTCAGGGTCCTACTGGAATCTAAGGTTATTCTATCATTGTTTTTCCCACAACCTTCAGCCAATCACCCTATAATCACACAAGGAAAATTAGCCACTCATCATCATGAAAGTATAATCAAATATATGGGAAGAAGGTGAATATTTGAACAAGAAGAATTTAATGAAAAGACTTCAATAACTGAATCAAATATCACAATAAAAGCGTTCCTTAGATTGCGATCCAACAAGAGAAGACAACAAGGAAGGGAATCAAAGACAATCTTACAAAACCCTCCAAAAAGCTATAAAAGCTATGATCTTCAATCTTCCTTCAACCTTCAAAAAGGTTCTTCAAATCTCCAATTGGAGTATGACTTGTTGCTGCGTAGACGGATCTTTCGGCTGTATGTAGGATATTCCGAGTGATAGCGGATGTCGGATTTGTGGGAAATCCGACCCTTTTTATAGGAAAATAACCCTACAAAGATAAGATATCTTAGAAAGATCTCTTTCCATAAAAATAGGTAAAATATAAGATCTTCTTCCTTCCAGGAGCCAAGCCCAAAAATATAAGATCACTTTCCAAAGATAAAAGATCTCAGCCAAGAATAAAATATTCTCGCCGCGTCCTAGGTATTCGCCTCGGTCGAGTCGGCTTCTCTGGATCACCTCGGTCGAGATGAATCTGTGATCAACCGAGGTGAGTCACAACTGAATGTGAAATCTCTCAAAACTGATCCAAAGTGAATCTTTAATCAATGGCTATGCTTCCTGGATGGTTCCTTATGTTCCTCAATGTATCTCCAATGACTCCATAGCTCCTTTTGCTCCTTTATGATGCAAAACGTGCCATTTTACCTACGATTACAACAAAACTAGGTGTAGACCTCGATTCTCGCAAAGGTAGATAAAATGGTGATATAATCACATAATATACATACAAACATGTAGATTATGAAAGATAAAACGTCCAAACAAACCCCAAAATATAGACTATAATTCATGCTATCAGTAAGACTTGAGGAGTTGATATTATCTTTTGAGGTTGTTTTTGGCTTTAAGTTGTATGTTGAGCTTGTGAGAATTTAGGGGTTGAGTTTGTATGATGTTGAGGTTGTGGACTAGAACGAGAGTATCCTAGCTTGTATTGTGATGGTTATGACCTTGTGAGATCGTGAGGACTAGGAGTTTCCTATCCTAACATGGTTATGGTTTATAATCTTGCGAGATTATTAGGACTAAAAGTCTAAGGACTTCTAGCATGTGAGAGATTTGTTGATTGTGTGCCTTATTTTGACCAGGCGTTGAATGCCTTCCTATGGGAAGTTGAGAGCGGTGGTTAGCGGGATTATCTTTGGGACGAGGTAAGTCTCCGGACTTACTTAGCTCGTATTCCTTGTATTAGCATTGATGTGTATTTGGTGGTGTGTGATTATTCTTTCTTGTTATAACAACTAAACCGGAAATAGGATTACCAACCTTTATATATTATTTGGCCCAAGTGTATGATAACAGGTGGTGACAACTTGTCCTTCTCCTGCGAGGGCTAGGAAGTTCTTGGCGACTAGCCCGTGCTGGTTATACGGTCGGATGCATCCGTACCGTTCCACGCCGGTAAGTAGGGACTGAGGCGGGACCACGGTGGTCTCGTGTCACAAACCTAAGTTGAATTAGAACGGGATACGATCTAATAATAACAAAGATCATAAACCGGATTGGTGTGTTTTATGTATGTTGTATGTTTGTGATGAGATTACTTGTGTATGTGCTTTTCCCATTGAATCTAATGCTTCAATTATTAGCTAACGGTTTTATACCGATTGTTGTAGATTGCCTTGCAGGTTATGAATGCGGCCAAGAGATCCGGAAGGGTGGGCAGCCGGGGTTCCGTACATTTTAGGAATGGGTTTTGGTTCGAGTCGGGTTGTATTTTGTTCTTCGTTTATTGTATCATTGTATGCCGCATGTATGGCGTTTGGTCTTTGGATTTGTATCTCGGCTGAAGTCTTTTGTTTATTCGGTTTCGGGTTTCATTGCATTGCATAAAAATGTATTTCATTTTGGCCTTTAGTTGTGTCTTGTTGCAAGATCCAGTGAAATTGTTGTCAGGCTAAGGGTCGGGACCCATTGTGAGGTCCCAACCCGTAGTGCTCCGAGTCCCGTGGATTCGGGGTGTTACACATTGCTATATAAACCAATAAAAAAACAACTCCTTTCGAAGGTTTTCAAAAGGTGGAGTGAAACACTTTAAATATAAACAATATCACAATCTCAATTCACAAACACACTTGCAATAATAAATCAAACCATTATAGGGATAATCCGATACTTATATAAATAAAAAAAATTCAATACATAATAAAAAAAAAGACTTTCATAAATATGAAAGCTGAAAAGTACTTACAAAACGAAGGAAGTGGAAATCTAACTCTACGAAGCTTCAGTGCGGACTTGGAACCTTAAAAAACTCTGGAGCTCGTCTATGCACGAATGCGGTACACGATTCTCCCGCACGAATGCGGCACACCTCTAACCTGACCTAGATGGGTCTATTTATAATGTTTGGATAAAATCCTAGAAGGACGGGCTCAAGAAGCCCAACCCATATACATATGATAAAATAGGAGAGAATATATTTTTGGCGTTTCTAGAAGGAAATACGTCTTTAAGGGTAATATACGGTTTGTGTGTAAATAATATACGGTCTATAGGCCGTATAGTAATAACACATAAATTGTATATGTGTACATTGGCCATATTTGTCTTTTGACAATTTTTTGGCAGTTTTGTAAAACTGACTTTCTTGTTACTCTAGTTGGAACCACGAGACCCATGAGTACTATTTTCGAATCTCTTTCGAAGACCTATTATAGGAATTTTCTTTTTTATTTTTTATATGCAATATGCTCCCTTTTTGTAATTTCTTTTGTGTTTGATTAGTACTAATTTGGTCTTTGTTATCATTAAACTTACCATCCTTTATTGTTTGTTATTTCAGGTAATCTAAATTGGAGATTCTTATAATAGTGATAGAAAAAAAAGTAATATTATAGGAATTTTTTTTTATAATCTTTGCTTTTTTTTTAAATTTTTTTATTTTGTCAAATTATAATCCGATTGTGATGTTTGTATATATTTGGGTCTTAGTAATACACATAACATCAATGTCTTGGATTTAAGTTTAAACCTAGCAACTGAGCATAAGTTGTAGTTGTAAGGCAACTTTTATGCCCGGATATACCATAAGTTGTAGTTGTAAGCCAACCTTCATAAACAATCATCCAATAATCTCACAATGAAAATATAAAAGGCTACATAATTATCTTTTTGGTGAGTTTGCTAATATATTTTCACTCACCCTGAGGTCGTTGGGGAAGGTATATCTTTTAAATTTCTAAAAGAAAGAATTTGGCTTATTAGGCTTTTTTTGTTTTTGACAAAGAAAATATACCCATATTTTTTTACCACTTTCATTTAATGGTAGGTAAAACTAATTAATTCTTCTATTTAAAAAAATGTTTGTTATTTTTTATTTGTTATTTAAGTGTGAGTTTTAATTTTTTAAAACTGAAATTGGTTTTTTTATTTTCATTTATTAATTTTTTTTCTCTTTTTTATTTTCTTTATTTTTTTATTTTCTAGAATGAAGAATTTTTCATATACCGGAATTTTCACATACCTAAATTTCCAATACCGGAATTTCACATACCGGAATTTCCATACCGGAATTTTCACATACCAAAATTTTCACATACCGGAACTTTCACATACCGGAATTTCCAATGCCGGAATTTCACATACCGGAATTTCACATACCGGAGCTTCACATACCGGAAGTTCACATACCGGAAGTTATCATACCGGAAGTTATCATATCATACCGGACGTTATCAAATCATACCGGAAGTTATCATACCACAAGTTATCATATCATATCGGAAGTTATCATACCGGAATTTTTTTATTTTCTTTTGTTTTTTTTGTCTTTTTTATTTTCTTTATTTTTTTGGAATGCATACCGGAGTTTCACATACCGAAATTTCACACACCGGAAGTTCACATACAAGAAGTTCACATACCGGAAGAACACCTCTTGAAAGAGTTATTAGTTTTAGCTTAATGGAGGAAGGTATAGATGTTTCTTGTGATGTAGATATACGGAGCTTAAAAACACGGGAGGAAGATCCAGGAGCTAAGATTGAAACTCTAATTCAGAGGAAGAAGAGAGATTCAGATCTCGGTTCCAGTTGCAGTACCTCGACCGAGGCACTTTCTGAACCAAGCGAGGTGTTCATATCTGAAGTACACCTCGGTCACCCACCTCAGACACTGACCGAGACGTCAAGGGAGATGTTGTCAACTGAGGACAACAAATCTCCTAAACCCTTTTCTGATAATCATTTACAGTTGGTGGAGCATTGGCTTCACCAGGCCACTGATAGTAAGGAGCCTTGGTATGCTGACATTGTTAATTATCTTGTTTGTCAAGAAATACCACCCGGATTGACGTACTCTCAAAGGAAGAAATTCTTTAAAGACGTACGCCACTTTTATTGGAACGAACCTCTATTGTTTAAGAGAGGTCCAGATGGGATGCTTCGACGTTGCATCCCGGAAGAGGAAGTAGCCAGCGTCATAAGACATTGCCATTCACTTCCCTGTGGAGGACATGCTAGCGCACACATAACGTGCGCCAAGGTATTGCGTTCCGATTTCTTTTGGCCTACATTATTTAAAGATGTGCAAGCATTTGTTGTCTCTTGTGATGCATGCCAAAGAATAGGGAACATATCCAGAAGGAATGAGATGCCACTCAACAATATTCAAGAGGTTGAGATATTTGATGTATGGGGAGTCAATTTCATGGGGTCATTCCCATGATCCGGAGGAAATCTCTACATTCTCCTAGTTGTTGACTACGTTTCTAGATGGGTGAAAGTCATTGCCTCTCCCACTAATGACGCCAAGGTGGTTGTAAAGTTCTTTAATCGGACTATCTTCCCACGTTTTGGGACACCACGTATCATCATCATCGATGGCGGAACACATTTCATCAACCGGAAGTTTAAGGCACTTCTATCGAACTATGAGGTCACCCACAAGGTAGCAGCCCCTTATCACCCTCAAACTAGTGGACAAGTCAAAATCTCGAATAGAGAAATCAAGGCAATCTTGGAGAAGACCGTCTCTAGAACGAGGGAGGATTGGTCCATGAAGTTAGACGACACTCTTTGGGGTTATAGGACCGCATTCAAGACCCCCATAGTGGAGATTTAGGGTGAAACAAGCGGAAGCTTTAAGGTCAACGGCCATAGATTGAAGATTTACCGGCCGGAAGTTCTGGTGGAGGAGATTGCTACCCTACACTTTGTTTAGGGATGACGTATGGTCCAGCTAGCGACCTTAAACCAAGCGCTTCTTGGGAGGCAACCCAAGGTATTGCTTTCTTTCCCTTTCTAGTCTAGTTTTAGATAGTTCGCTTTGTTTGTTTTTGTTTTCTTCTAGAACAATAACCACGTATTCCAAAAGAAAGGATCACAGCTGAGGAACTACACTAGAAGGACGGAAATTCAAGAAATTGAGAAGACGAAGATTGAAGAGGACACATCTCGGTTGCAGTCACGGCGCCTCGACCAAGATGTTCTTGAGGCAACCGAGGCGACTAGGGCTGATAGAAACCCACCTCGGTCCAGCCACCTCGGACTGGTCGGGACCACCTTGACCGAGGTGACAGCAGAATCGGTGAAGGGTATAAAAGGAGAAAGAGTTTCTCCTTTTCCCTCCCATTTATCTCCTCGACCGCGGCGCTTCTCATACCTCGCTTCTTCGTTTCTCACTTGTTTTCGACGATTTTTGCTTCGGTTCTGCAAGGAAAAGCAAGAGGATCAATTTGCAAGCGAGAAACCGCAATGAAAACGCCTCGAATCGACCGAATCTGGGGTAATTCATCGAAAACCTTAACTCGTTCTCTCTTCACTATTTTTGGACGTAATTGGCTTTGGTTGCCAATCATTTGTGTTGAAAAAGGCTTACGTACCCCTTAGGAACAGCTGGTAGTGAAATTGGGGGAAAAGAATTGGAAATTAGAGAGTCGGAATCAAACAGCGATCTACCTCGGTTCAATCGACTTGCGCCTCGGCCGAGGTGTTCTTGAGAATTGTCAGTCCGGCTGAGGTGACTTGTCAGAGAGAGAGAATGAGTTCCAGATTTGATCGCCAGTTAGTCGTGAGAGATGGATCCTCACTTTCTTCTGCTTCTAGACCATCTATTCCGGTGATTCACGAGAGTCACCAGACATACTACGATCGTATTTGCAGGCGTCCTGTCATCGCCTTGAGATTTTTAGATGTTGCTGCTTTTGACTGCCTCCATGTGACGGAGGTTCTGAGGAGGATGATCTCCATGGTTGGACTGGAGCAGTTCATGGAGATCCGGGCGCCGGCTTACCTTGAGCCGACCCTAGAGCTCGTGAGTTTTGTGACTTACGTTCCTGAGACGAGGAGCATAAAGTTCCGGTTGATGAACCGGAACTTCATTATTCCTCTGGACCACTTCAGAGATATTTTTGGCTTCCCGACGCCTACAGTGACTGACTTTCCTTCTCGAGCGGTGGCTCGACAGTTTTGAGGGCAGATAGCCCATGTGGTAGAGCATGCTGACAAGTGGAGACCTGAAGACTCTAGGGAGAGGATTATCTTCCACCTTGCTTTCAGGTTAGCCCACCGGATCTTTAGTGAGACCCTTCTGGTGCGTACTGAGATGCTCCAAAAGATTAGACAGGGGGAGCTGCTCAGTCTATTCTGTATGGTTACTAGTGGAGTACCCGACTTTGGGGGTATGTTGGCTGAGGATCTGCACAGGATCAAGGCAAAGGCGAAGGGGGATATCTTCTATGGT
>BSUD01000004.1:23167289-23197712 GCA_033239045.1 Fagopyrum esculentum | reverse complement strand
CCTCAAACTAACACACCATCTAAGGGAATAGAATCAACCTTTACCGGGTAAGTCTCAAGCTAACTCACAAAGATGGGATGAAAGCACACTCAAACCCCAATAAAGGATAAACCTTTATTACCTACACTTATGATCTTAGGTAAACAAACAAAGGAATTACCGGGTAAGTCTCATCCTAAGCTTGCATTGGACCAGGAAAGGTGTAATAAGAATAGGATTTGGCAAACTCTAACACTTAACTCTCAGTTTCGGATCAGATAAGTCACCTCGGTCAGAAGAATTCCACCCCGGCCGAGATGTTCATCGACTGAGCGAGATGCTTAGGGTTAAGGTTAAAGACTCGAACTTTCAGGATCCTACTGTGATTAAGATCATTCTATCATTGTTTTTCCCACAACCTTCAGCCAATAACCCTAGAATCACACAAAGAGATTAGTCACTCATCATCATGAAAGCAATAATCAAATATATGGGAAGAAGGTGAATATTTTAATAAGAAGAATTTAGTGAACAGACTTCAATAATTGAATCAAATATCACAACAAAGCGTTCTTTGGATAGAAATCCAACAAGACAAGACAATAAGGAAGGGAATCTAAGATGATCTTACAAAAACCCTTCAAAAGCTATAAAAGCTATAGACTTCAATCTTCCTTCAACCTTCAAAAAGGTACTTCAAATCTCCCAACTTGAGTATGGCTGCTGCGGTGTATAAACCCTGATCGGTCGTATAGCATGCTATGCAGGATCTCCAACTGTATGCGGATGTCGGATTTGTGGGAAATCCGACCCTTTTTATAGGTGTTCGCTCCAAACGGTGTGTGCAAGCTTTAAATTTATAACCCTAGACTTAAGCTTAAAACAAGGATGCGAACCCGCAGTGTACGGATCAATCGTAGTAAAAAGCAAGAAATTCCAGGGGTCGATCACAGGGACTCGGTGAAACAAAGTCAATAACGGTGAACTTCGCAAATACTAACCACAAGAGTAATTAACACAATCAAAGATGAATAAGAAGTCAATAAAGCAAACATGCAATTCTAGGGATTAAAGCGTCTAGTTGTGGTTCCAACTCAAGATCTAAAGATAAGCGGACAAAGCTGAGATTTTTGCAAGGGGAAGGTGTTACTAAAGTGGAGTAGATCACCGGGTAAGTCTCACTACTCACTAATCCCAAAATCGTAACTCCTATTACCGGGTAAGTCTCAAGGAATCAAGATAAAGAACTATAACCTCAAACTAACACACCATCTAAGGGGATAGAATCAACCTTTACCGGGTAAGTCTCAGGCTAACTCACAAAGATGGGATGGAAGCACACTCAAACCCCAATAAAGGATAAACCTTTATTACCTACACTTATGATCGTTGGTACACAAACTAAAGAATTACCGGGTAAGTCTCATCCTAAGCTTGCATTGAACCAGGAAAGGTGTAATAAGAATAGGATTTGGCAAACTTTAACACTTAACTCTCAGTTTAGGATTAGATAAGTCACCTCGGTCAGCCAAATTCCACCCCGGCCGAGATGTTCATCGACTGAGCGAGATGCTTAGGGTTAAGGTTAAAGACTCGAACTTTCAGGGTCCTACTGGAATCTAAGATTATTCTATCATTGTTTTTCCCACAACCTTCAGCCAATCACCCTAGAATCACACAAGGAAATTAGCCACTCATCATCATTATGAAAGTATTAAACATATGGGAAGAAGGTGAATATTTGAACAAGAAGAATTTAATGAAAAAGACTTCAATAACTGAATCAAATATCACAACAAAAGCGTTCCTTGGATAGCAATCCAACAAGAGAAGACAACAAGGAAGGGAATCTAAGATAATCTTACAAAACCCTCCAAAAAGCTATAAAAACTATGATCTTCAATCTTCCTTCAACCTTCAAAAATGTTCTTCAAAACTCCCAACTGGAGTATGCCGCAGCGATGTATGCTGGATCTTTTGGTGTAAGCGGATTGTATGCGAGATGTTGGATTTGTGGAAATCCAACCCTTTTTATAGGAAAACAACCCTCCAAAGATAAAATATCTTAGAAAGATCTTTTCCCATAAAAATAGGTAAAATATAAGATCTTCTTCCTTCCAGGAGCCAAGCCCAAAAATATAAGATCACCTTCCAAAGATAAAAGATCTCAGCCAAGAATAAAATATTCTCGCCGCGTCCTAGGTATTCGCCTCGGTCGAGTCGGCGTCTCTGGATCACCTCGGTCGAGATGAATCTCTGGTCAACCGAGGTGAGTCACAACTGAATGTGAAATCTCTCAAAACTAGTCCAAAGTGAATCTTTAATCCATGGCTATGCTTCCTGGATGGTTCCTTATGCTCCTCAATGTAGCTCCGATGACTCCATAGCTCCTTTTGTTCCTTTTTGATGCAAAACGTGTCATTTTACCTACAAATACAACAAAACTAGGTGTAGACCTCGATTCTCGCAAAGGTAGATGAAATGGTAATATAATCACATAATATACATGCAATCATGCAGATTATGAAAGATAAAACGTCCAAACAAACCCCAAAATATAGACTATAATTCATGCTATCAAAATACCCCATACTTAGCCCTTGCTTGTCCCCAAGCAAGTTCCGCATATAAAAGACAAGATAGAATGGATTAATAGTCATGAAAATCAATGAAAAGTCTTTCAAAAACATTTTTATGGTGTGTTACAATCATAGATCACTCTAAGAGCATACTTCATGGAATTTAAAATCCAAACATGATCAAAACATTTTATAAATATAGGAAAGTTGTTCATCTTTGCATAAAATCATAGAATGCATAATAAGTCATAATTATCAAAATTAATCATGTATAATCCAGTTTAAACCACTAAGTCAATCAACAAGCTCAAGGTCTCAAGGGCTTCCCAAAAGAAAAGGTCAAGAAACGTGTAGGGTAGGGATGTATGTAAGGTAATGTGGTGCTAGAATCCGGGAAAAGGATGAACTTCACTTTCACTTTCACTTGCAACATCTTCCACCAATAAGCTTTGCTTATTTCACACTTTTTCTTTTTACTTTACTTATTGGGATGCATGGATGTTAGCATGAAATATTGTGATATTTTAGGCACATTTTCTAAACGTATTTGATTCATATTGATAGTCTTTGATTGATCTTTGTGCATATGTGAGCTAGTATTACCTATATTGTCGATATGGATGTCTACACTAGTTCTATGTTGATTATAGGTGATTTGGAGCTATTTCCGAACGGAATCGAGCAAAGGAGAGTTGAGTCGATATGTCCATAGATTGAGGACACTCTTTGGAAGCAAATTGGAGTCTTAGATTGAGGAATGCACGAGTTTAGGGAAGAATCACGTTCTTGCCCTAAATTACGCCCTAAAATACGGCCGTATCACAAACCACGTTCAGAATTACGGCCGTGGATTTGGAGTCAGAAATTCGTGTTCATTCCAGGGGATTACACGGCCGTGGAACATACGTTGCAAACCGTATTTGTTTCCACGCTCTAAATTACGGTCGTGGAACACTTCCACGACCGTGATCTTGGCGAATCTTTTCGCCACACTTCGAAGCCACGATCTTTTGAAGATTGGGCCGGGCCGACACTTTGCCCTACATTATAAAAAGACGGAAGAAAGGAGATTCCGTCATCTTCGCTTACCCTCAGTCATCATCGCTTAGATCCTCGCTTACGCCGGCTTACGATCGTCGGACATCGACATTTAGACGAAGACTCTTCGCTAGTTTTGCGGGGAAGCAATTGACGTCTCTTGGAGAGATCGAAGTTCGTGTTTTGGAATTCCCTAATCTCGCACTTTAGGTGGAGATTGCTGTGGAGATCTCCGAATTTGCGGAAGATCGAAGTTCTTGGAAAGTCTTGCAAGAAGATCTCTCTTCTTGATTAGGTTTGATTTGGGAAACGGATTGACATCCCGTTTTCTCTTCTTTCCTAAGGTGGTGATTGTTTGTCGTACTTTGAATCTTTTGACATTACTTGTTCTCTTTGTGACTTTGAGATTGAATTAAAGATCATTGAAAGTTCTTGAAAGTTTTCATCTTTTTATCTTTTAATTCTTGAATTGAAATCAACATGACTGTTATTGGCTAAAAACCCTTAACAATTCTAAGGTAAAGGGTTGATAGTTGTGGCTTAGATGATGATAGATTGATCGCAAACAGATTAGACCCTGAGAGTTAGAGAAATATCGCCGACAACCCCAAATTACGGGCTGTTCTTGAGTTCCACGACCGTGGAATCTCAAGATCCAACCGTAATTTCCCTCAAGTTTACGAACCTGCTTTTACTTTAATCCAAAGTTAAAGATTTGCTTTAGCTTAGTTTAGATTTGTCTTTTCTAGGTGGTAGTGAGCCTCAACAACCTCTACCTCGATTGTGAGCCTCAACAACCTCAATCGGTTAAGTTAGTCTTGATCTTTAGGTTATAAGTTTGGGTATTTGATACTAATTCTCACCTTTAGAATCTTTCTATATTGAGCCTCAACAACCTGTATAGAGAGTGCTTTGTAGGTGAGTCACAAAAGGTTTTTGGAACTTCACCGTACGATTACCTTACATTAGTATACCTTTGCATATCTCAACTCTGTCTTTACATCATTAAGTATATCTTGAATCGATTGCCACAGCTGGATACCTGGATCTTTAGGATTGTTGTTTTCCCAATACTTGCAAAACTCTCATATTTACTTGCTTGATAACCTGCAATCGAGTTCGTTCCCACCCAAATCCCTGTGTTCGATACTTTGGAATTCTTGCTTAACTACGTCGATCCGTACACTGCGGGTTCGCTTGCTTGATTCTAGTTTTATAAATTTAAAGCTTATTTGCACACACCTCTAGGGGCGAACAATGGACAGAGGTGCACAATAACCGAAGCCTAGGAGATCCGCAATCATCAATTTCTTGAGATGCATCAAACCCTTGATGCACATACCATGACCCGTTAGGAACATCGCTCAATCCGACTTTGGCAAGACACAAAAACCCGGCTATGTAAATGGTGCCGAGTTACTCATCTTCATGATTGACTTCCCCAAACCTAAAATTACTTTCTAACACTTTAACTTCCAGCCAACTTCTCAACTTTAACTTCACATGATTTCACCACTTTGCTTGCTTCCAAATTCCCGGATAGGTAAAGGGAGGCAAAATGTATATGAGGGGCTAAGCATGAATAAGAAGAAGAAGAAGAGAGAAGAGTTAATTGCCTTGGTCTTTCCAGGAAGAAAGTGAGAGAACTCATGATGTGGTGTCAACCTTCAAATTCAACATAATTTAGATAAAAACAAAGTATTAAACATGCCAATAATTTCAAACAAAACATTTAGCAACTTAAACATATTATAAAACCTTTCAAACACATAAAGAATTTAAAACCAGTCAGTAAGCAAGATCTTCACTGAGATCATATCCAGATAAGTAACACAAAAATCGTTTTCGAAAACTCTCAGTTAACCCACCTCGGTCGAGGTGTTCTTGGGTCAACCGAGGTGAAACGCCTCGTTTGGCCAAGACTGACTCGGTCGAGGTCAAAATTTTTTTTTTTAAAAAACCATTTTTTTTTCAGTTTCGACGTTTTTCTCAATCAAATAACCTGTAAATATGCATGCAGTCTCAGATAAACATATAAATGCAGAAGTGAAGCATAAATATCTAATAAAGTATGAGTCATACATCAAGTCATCGAATAAATACATCAAATAGTCATCAAATAAGTACATCGAATACCCCATACTTGGGACACACTGTCCCAGTGGGTCAATATAAGTCTAAAAATAAGAGTACTCACTGGATAAATAGCTGAACTGCATAAAAATATAATAAAGAAAGTCCTGCAGCTCATCAATAGTCGCGATCTGGTGGTGGTGGTGGTGGTGGCACGTATGGATACTGAGTAGGGTCGAATGGATGACCCATGATACACTCGAACTGAAGTTGGGCCATGATGTGCTGATAATGCTACCGCTTCTGCATCTCGCGGATATCCAGCGACAAAGCAGCATATGAATCAATAACCTGATCCGTCAGGTCATCGATCCGTCTGTGGGCATCTGGATCCCTCACTCTGCGCCTCCTGCATCTAGCAGGCCTAACCGGAGAAGTCTCAGCTGGTGCAGGCTCAGTCTCATCATCATCATCCAGATCTATGATCGGCGGCGCGCTCGTCCCTGCAGTATATGTCCCTGTATCCATCGGGACTCCACCCTCTCTCTCGTCCACTATGTCCTCGTCATCAGCCTCCTCCTCCTCATCCTCAGCTGGGGCAGCTGCTGCCTCCCTATGATCCTCCATCAGTGGAGCCCAGGCGGTCTGCCAATAATGCGGATCGTAAACGGTGAACTGGGCAGACCATCGGATCCTCTGTGGCGCAGTCAGCTCCCACGGCATAGCCACATATGGAGTGGTCAGACCTCGGGGAACTAGAATCCTCCGAGTGATCATCTCCTGCAATCCAAGCGGCTTCGGAGCCGCCACCATCGTACAAGCACTAAGGTCCATGTCATGACAAGCAGCTATGTGGGTGACAAGCCCTCCGCAGTAGATGTCTCCCTTCGCTTTGGCCTTGATCTTGTGCAGGTCCTCTGCCAAGATCAAGCCAAAGTTTGGGAAACCCCCCGTAACCATACAGTATAGACTGAAAAGCTTGCCTTGTCGGATCTTCTAGGGCGTCTCAGTACGCGCCAGAAGTGTCTCGCTGAATATCCTATGGGCTAACCTAAAGGCTAGGTGGAAGATGACCTTCTCCTTGGAATCTCCAGGGCGCCATCTGTCTGCATGCTCAACAATATGGGTTATCTGCCCCCAGAACTCCCTAGCTACAGATCGGGAGGGGAAGTCAGTGGCGGTGGGCTCAGGGAAGCCAAAAATCTCTCTCCAAATCTCGAGCGATACTAAGAAGTTCCGGTTCATCAACCGGTACTTCACAGACTACTCTGTGGGAAGGTAGGTGAAGGAGCTAACGAACTCTAGGGTCGGCTCCAAGTAGGTTGGGGCTCGAATCTCAGTAAACTGATCTAGCCCAACTGTGGTAATCATCCTCCTAAGGTCTCCATCTACCCCTAGGCAATCAAAAGCGGACACGTCCAGGAAACGTGGTGCAATCACTGGACGTCCCGAAATACGCTCATAGTCCACCTGGTGTCGCTCATGGATCACCGGGCGGTAAGGTCGGGAAGAAGAGGAAGAAGGGGAAGGTAAGGATCTATTTCTGAGGGCAAGGCGACGTTCGGAACTCATTTTCTCTCAGCTACTGTCAGATCACCTCGGTCACTAACAACTCTCAAGAATCACTCGGCCGAGGCGCAGTTCGACTGGACCGAGGCGGAAACAGTTCGCGATTCAACTCTCAGAAATCCAGTTCTTTTCCCCCAAAAATTACTACAATTGCTTCCTATGGGGTACTTAAGCCTTTTCTCAGCAGATGCAAGGGCAACCAAAGCCCAAATCGAAGCGAATGAACGAGTTAGGGTTTCGATTGTTTTTACCTCGTTTCGGTCGATTCGTTCGATTTCTTCGCAGATATGTACTTGCAATGGGATCCTCTACCCTTCAATCGTAGTTTGGAAGCGGAAATCTTCGAAAACGAGCAAGATTCGAGGAAGCGAGGTGAGGAGACGCCGCGGTCGAGTCGAAGTGGGTAAAAAAGTAAAAAAGAAATTTTCCCCTTTTATATTGTTCCTGGAACTGCTATCACCTCGATTGAGATGATCTCGACTGGACCGAGGTGGTACGGACCGAGGTGGTTCTGCAGAAACCCTAATCGCCTCGGTTGCTCAAGAATCAACTCGGTCGAGGTGGCCTCGACTGGACCGAGGTGTCTCAGTCAAACTTCGTCTTCTCGAATTCTCGAACTTCTGTACTTCCAGTTATGCTCCTTCCTTAGGTGTCTCCTGTCATCTGTCTAGGATGCCAAAAACAAACAAAACAAAGCAAAAGCAAACTATCTAAGCTAAACTAGAAAAAGGGAAAAGAAAAACAATACCTTGGGTTGCCTCCCAAGAAGCGCTTGGTTTAAGGTCGCTAGCTGGACCATAATGCGTCTCTATATATGATGGGAGGTGCCCTCACCCCATACTTCACCTCCATCGTGGGGTGAAGTAAGTAAATCTATCAAACGCTCCAACAAGTGTAAGTGCTCATCGGGGAATGAATCGTCTATGGGCGGGTCGTCCTTCTCACGTGAAGATGCAGGTAGCCGGCTGAGGTGATCCGCAACAGAATTCTCGGATCCCTTCTTATCGCGGATCTCTAGGTCAAACTCTTGAAGCAAGAGAATCCATCGAATAAGGCGTGGCTTGGCATCTTTCTTAGCCAACAAGTAACGAATGGCTGCATGGTCGGTGTAGACAATGACTTTCGCCCCAACTAAGTAGGAACGAAACTTCTCGAAAGAGTATACAACTGCCAATAATTCCTTCTCGGTAGTAGCGTAGTTGCGTTGTGCTACATCTAGCGTCTTGCTAGCATAGTAAATGGCGGTGGTCCGGGCATCCTTCTTCTTTCCAAGCATCGCTCCTACGGCTACATCACTAGCGTCACACATGACCTCAAAGGGCAAGGTCCAATCAGGAGGTTGGATAATGGGAGTGGAGATCAACGCTTCCTTAATCCTGTAAAAAGCATCAAGACACTCCTGCGAAAACTCAAAAACAACATCTTTATTCAAGAGGTTAGTTAGAGGTTTAGAAATCTTAGAGAAGTCCTTGATGAATCTCCTGTAGAAACCTGCATGCCCGAGAAAACTCCTCACACCTTTAACAGAACAAGGAGGAGGGAGTTTCTCAATAGTCTCGATCTTAGCTCGATCGACCTCAATACCTCGATTAGAAACGAGGTGTCCTAGTACAATGCCTTCATTAACCATAAAATGACACTTCTCTCAATTCAGAACAAGGTTAGTGTCTTCACATCTTTTAAGCACTAGAGAAAGGTTAGATAGGCAATCATCAAAAGAGGAACCATATATAGAAAAATCATCCATGAATACCTCCATGATCTCCTCTATGTACTCAGAAAAGATAGCCATCATGCATCGCTGGAAGGTAGCGGGTGCATTGCACAATCCGAATGGCATCCTCCTATAAGCAAATGTCCCCCATGGACAAGTGAAAGTGGTCTTCTCCTGATCATCCGGATGGATAGGAATCTGGAAGAATCCACTATAGCCATCTAAGTAGCAAAAGTGTAAATGTTGGGTCAACCGTTCGAGCATTTGATCGATGAAGGGAAGCGGAAAATGGTCCTTCTGAGTCGCCGTGTTCAGCTTCCTATAATCAATGCAAACCCTCCAGTCCGTGACGGTTCTAGTTGGGATCAACTCGTTGTTCTTATTCGTTACAACGGTCATCCCTCCTTTCTTCGGAACCACATGCACTAGGCTAACCCACTTGCTGTCCGAGATAGGATATATGATACCTGCATCCAACAACTTAAGAACTTCCTTCTTCACAACCTCTTTCATGATCGGATTTAACCGTCTTTGAGGTTCCCATGAAGTCTTATGATTATCCTCCATTAGAATTCTATGCATGCAGAAAGAAGGCTTAATGCCAATAAGATCATCCGTGGTATAACCTATAGCCTTTTGATGCTTTCTCAGGACATGCATTAACTTAGACAATTCAGATTCGGAAAGGGAAGCACTAACAATAACGGGATAAATAGAATCCGGTCCAAGAAAGACATACCTCAAGTGACTAGGGAGTTGTTTAAGTTCCACGACTGGGGGTGTCTTTTGAGGGGGATCCTTGCTTCCTCCTTCCTGTGGAATGATTTCAGAAACTGGACTTTCGGAAGTCTCAGTTGAATCAGTCTCACCATCGACCTCGGTCGAGGCGTAGAGGCGTTGACCGAGATGTTCTTCAGTCGCCTCGCTCAGTCCAGGAAGTGCCTCGGTCGAGGTACTACAACTGGAACCGAAACTGGAGAACTTCGTCTCCTGGATTAGCTTCTCAGTTTTTGCTCTTGGATCCTCTTCCAGTGCCTTTAAGCTCCGTACATCTGCATCACAAGAAGCATCTATACCTTCCTCCATTAAACAGAAGCTAATAACTCTTTCGAGTGGATCGTTAATAAGGATAGAGCTCACCAATTCTCTTGATTCTTCTTCATCGTAGATGTTGAAGATATCATCAGTTAGCTGCTCCCCTTTCATGGCTGCAAGTAGTGCGAACTCCACCTCATCGCCACCAATGTTGAATTTCAACTTGGCGTTCTTGCAATCCACATTGCAACCCGAAGTTGCTAGAAATGGTCTCCCGAGAATAATAGGAACAGGATAATCTGCGGAAATGTCAAGTACAACAAAATCTATAGGTAGATGAAGTTACCTAACTTGACCGGAACGTCCTCCAAGATGCCCACGGGATGGGTGATGGAGCGATCCGCCATATAAAGTCGAATCTTGACCGGCTTGGGCTCTCCAAGTCCGATCTTCATACATAGCTCTAGCGGTATGATGCTCACGCTGGCTCCTAGATCACAAAGGGCTTCACAAGTGACATCCCCAACTTGAATGGGAATGCTAAATGAGCTGGGATCTCTCAATTTAGGTGGCATCTTCTCCTTCATGATCTTAATAAGCTCCGAGGATTTAGATGTCATCCTGACTTCACCAAAGTCTTCCAATTTCCTTTTCCTTGATAGGATCTCCTTTAAGAACTTCCCATAGGCGGGCATTCCTAGAATAGCATCAAGGAAAGGAATGTTAATATGCAGCTTATTCATCAAGTCAAGGAACTTACCAAAGTGCTTGTCTAGATGTGCTCTGGCCCTTGACTGGGGGAATGGAAGTGGTGGTTTGTATGCAGGAGGTGGAATATAAGTTTCAGTTGTCCCTCCTGTTTTCTGTTGCTCCGCCTCGGGTGGTACCTCGGTCGAGGTGTTCTTCGACTGGATCTGGACCGAGGTGGTCTGCGTCGAATGAGGTACTGGATCTGCAGTTTTGAGTCCACTCCTCGTCGTTATGGCCATGCACTGGCCCTTAGGGTTGCTTTCCGTCTTTGCTGGAAGCTTCCGTGGATCTCTTGGCGCTTCATTCGCCCTACTTGCAAGTTGTTGTTCGAAGGACTTTTGGGCCCTCGAAAATAAAGTCATAGAAGTCTCCATAGCACTAAGCTTGATCAAGATGGCCTCTAGAACTGCGTCTTTCTTTTCTGGCTGAGACGAACTCGATCCTTGCCCCTGGCTCTTTAATGGAGTAGAAGAAGAAGAAGAAGAAGGAGAAGAGAGGAAAGGGTTAGAGGAATCGTTAGAGTTGGAGTTTGAATGATTGTTACCGTGATTTTGGTTGTTCGTCCTCCAGTTGTTGCTATTGGATCCTCTATTGTTGTTGTTGTAATTGTTGTTCCGGGAACCGTTGTTGTTGTTACGGTATCCATTGTTGTTGTTCCTTTGTCCTTGCTCTTCCTTCTTGGTTTGAGCAACCAAGAGTTCCTTCAATTGCTTCACGTCATTCTTTAAAGACGTGAGTTGATTGTTGTTGGATTGAGTCTCTTGAAAGTTGACTCTTTTAACTCCACCTTCAGCTCCTTGGTGGGTATATTTCTCCATATGCAAGGCTTGCTTCTCGATGAAGTCCCAAGCCTCGTCAATCGCCATGTCCATGAAGGTACCGGCAGAGAGTAGCTGGAGATTGAACTGGGTGCTTCCGTCCAGTCCTTTGAAGTAGATCTCCAACAACTCGATTTTTGGAATCCCATGATGTGGGCAATCCAAAAGGATGTCCTTGAACCGCTCTCATGACTTGGACAAGCTCTCCTTGTCCTTCATAATGAAAGCATTGATCTTCCCTCTCATTTCAGCTGTCTTTGAGGGGGGAAAGAATTTGGTCAAGAATTCCGTAGTCATCTCCTCCCATGTGCTAATTTTACCTAGAGGAAGAGATTGATACCAAGTAAGAGCTCTATCTTTTAAAGAAAAGTAAAACGGTCTTAGCTTGTAATTATTATTTTCAATTCTGGAAGGTCGCAAGGTTTCCATCAAGATCTCGTAGTTTTGGAGATGTTGATGTGGTGATTCCTTCTCTAGCCCTACGAATTGGCATTGGCGAATCATGGATAGAACTTGCGGTCGAAGTTCGTAGTCATGGTCCGCTGGATCTCCTAGGTTCACTCCTGGACGCCTCAGTTGTTGATTAGGGTCCATACTTTGACCTAGGGTTTGTGGGATTCCTGCAAGAAGAACATCTCGGACTGGCATCCGAGGTGGAAGTATCTCGGCCGGGGCGTCTAGTACTGGGACCTGCCTCGGTCGAGGGTCAGCAACTGGAACCTACCTCGGTCCAGCATCGGGAACTGGGTTGTCCCTCGGTCGAAGTAGAATCTGGTCTCGTATGACGGTCATTTCTACTTCGATTGCTTCAGTTTTGGTGCGAGTTTCTTCCTTCTCTCGCCTTAGTTCTTCCTTGATGAGGCGTAGCAGCTCTAACACCTCTTTCAATTCGGCCTCAAGATCGCGGTTGTCTTGTTGGGCCATCTTCGCTTCTCTTAAGCATCGCTTGTATGTCTTTTCTGGTTCGGGATCGTAAGGAACGATTTCCTTCCCAGTGCGGGTTCTTTGCATATACCTAAGAAAGAACCTGCAAAAGTCACTCAAGTAGAGTGGTTAGACGACACGGGGGCAAGTGCCCCAAGAGCAAACCGTACCGGCTCGGTCTAGACCAAGTCCCCGGCAACGGCGCCAAAAACTTGTTCGCTCCAAACGGTGTGTGCAAGCTTCAAATTTATAACCCTAGACTTAAGCTTAAAACAAGGATGCAAACCCGCAGTGTACGGGTCAATCGTAGTAAAAAGCAAGAAATTCCAGGGGTCAATCACAGGGACTCGGTGAAACAAAGTCAATAACGGTGAGCTTCGCGAATACTAACCACAAGAGTAATTAACACAATCAAAGATGAATAAGAAGTCAATAAAGCAAACATGCAATTCTAGGGATTAAAGCGTCTAGTTGTGATTCCAACTCAAGATCTAAAGATAAGCGGACAAAGCTGAGATTTTTGCAAGGGGAAGGTGTTACTAAAGTGGAGTAGATCACCGGGTAAGTCTCACTACTCACTAATCCCAAAATCGTAACTCCTATTACCGGGTAAGTCTCAAGGAATCAAGATAAAGAACTATAACCTCAAACTAACACACCATCTAAGGGGATAGAATCAACCTTTACCGGGTAAGTCTCAGGCTAACTCACAAAGATGGGATGGAAGCACACTCAAACCCCAATAAAGGATAAACCTTTATTACCTACACTTATGATCGTTTGTACACAAACTAAGGAATTACCGGGTAAGTCTCATCCTAAGCTTGCTTTGAACCAGGAAAGGTGTAATAAGAATAGGATTTAGCAAACTCTAACACTTAACTCTCAGTTTAGGATCAGATAAGTCACCTCGGTCAGAAGAATTCCACCCCGGCCGAGATGTTCATCGACTGAGCGAGATGCTTAGGGTTAAGGTTAAAGACTCGAACTTTCAGGGTCCTACTGGAATCTAAGATTATTCTATCATTGTTTTTCCCACAACCTTCAGCCAATCACCCTAGAATCACACAAGGAAATTAGCCACTCATCATCATTATGAAAGTATTAAACATATGGGAAGAAGGTGAATATTTGAACAAGAAGAATTTAATGAAAAAGACTTCAATAACTGAATCAAATATCACAACAAAAGCGTTCCTTGGATAGCAATCCAACAAGAGAAGACAACAAGGAAGGGAATCTAAGATAATCTTACAAAACCCTCCAAAAAGCTATAAAAGCTATGCTCTTCAATCTTCCTTCGATCTTCAATCTTCCTTCAACCTTCAAAAAGGTTCTTCAAAACTCCCAACTGGAGTATGCCGCAGCGATGTATGCTGGATCTTTCGGTGTAAGCGGATTGTATGCGAGATGTTGGATTTGTGGAAATTCAACCCTTTTTATAGGAAAATAACCCTCCAAAGATAAAATATCTTAGAAAGATCTTTTCCCATAAAAATAGGTAAAATATAAGATCTTCTTCCTTCCAGGAGCCAAGCCCAAAAATATAAGATCACCTTCCAAAGATAAAAGATCTCAGCCAAGAATAAAATATTCTCGCCGCGTCCTAGGTATTCGCCTCGGTCGAGTCGGCGTCTCTGGATCACCTCGGTCGAGATGAATCTCTGGTCAACCGAGGTGAGTCACAACTGAATGTGAAATCTTTCAAAACTAGTCCAAAGTGAATTTTAATCCATGGCTATGCTTCCTGGATGGTTCCTTATGCTCCTCAATGTAGCTCCGATGACTCCATAGCTCCTTTTGTTCCTTTTTGATGCAAAACGTGCCATTTTACCTACAATTACAACAAAACTAGGTGTAGAATCGCAAAGGTAGATGAAATGGTAATATAATCACATAATATACATGCAATCATGCAGATTATAAAAGATAAAACGTCCAAACAAACCCCAAAATATAGACTATAATTCATGCTATCAATAGGAAAATAACTCTCCAAAGATAAGATATCTTAGAAAGATCTCTTCCCATAAAAATAGGTAAGATATATGATCTAGCAAATCTTCTTCCTTCCAAGAGCCAAGCCCAAAAATATAAGATCTCTTTCCAAAGATAAAAGATCTCAGCCAAGAATAAAATATTCTCGCGACGTCCCAGGTGTTCGCCTCGGTCGAGTCGACTTCTCTGGATCACCTCGGTCGAAGTGAATCTGTAGTCAACCGAGGTGAGTCACAACTGAATGTGAAATCTCTCAAATCCGATCCAAAGTGAATTTTTAATCCATGGCTATGCTTCCTGGATGGTTCCTTATGTTTCTGAATGTAGCTCCAATGACTCCGTAGCTCCTTTTGCTCCTTTTTGATGCAAAACGTGCCATTTTACCTACGATTACAACAAAACTAGGTGTAGACCTCGATTCCCGCAAAGGTAGATGAAATGGTAATATAATCAAATATTATACATACAAACATGCAAATTATTGAAGATAAAACGTCCAAACAAACCCTAAGATATAGACTATAATTCATACTATCAAAATACCCCATACTTAGCCCTTGCTTGTCCCCAAGCAAGTTCCGCATATAAAAGACAAGATAGAATGGATTAATAGTCAAGAAAATCAATAGAAAAGTCTTTCAAAACAATTTTTTATGGTGTGCTACAATCATAGATCACTCTAACAGAATACTTCATGGAATTTAAAATCAAAATATGATCAAAACATTTTATAAATATAAGAAAGTTGTTCATCTTTCAATAAAATCATAGAATGCATAATAAGTCATAATTATCGAAATTAATCATGCATAATCCAGTTTAAACCACTAAGTCAATCAAAAAGCTCGAGTTCTCAAGGGCTTCCCAAAAGAAAGGTCAAGAAACGTGTAGGGTAGGGATGTATGTAAGGTAATATGGTGCTAGAATCCGGGAAAAGGATATACTTCACTTTCACTTTGACTTTCAACATCTTCCACCAATAAGCTTTGCTTATTTCACACTTTTTCTTTTACTTTACTTTTTGGGATGCATGGATAGAGGTGCACAATAACCGAAGCCTAGGAAATCAGCAATCATCAATTTCTTGAGATGCATCAAACCCTTGATGCACATATCATGACCCGTTAGGAACATCGCTCAATCCGACTTTGGCAAGACACAAACACCCGGCTATGTGAATGGTGCCGAGTTACTCATCTTCATGATTGACTTCCCCAAACCTATTATTACTTTCTAACACTTTCACTTCCAGCCAACTTCTCAACTTTAACTTCACTTGCTTTCACCACTTCGCTTGCTTCCAAATTCCCGGATAGGTAAAGGGAGGCAAAATGTATATGAGGGGCTAAGCATGATCAAGAAGAAGAAGAAGAGAGAAGAATGAATTGTCTTGGTCTTTCCAGGAAGAAAGTGAAAGAACTTATCTTGCGGTGTCAACCTTCAAATTCAACATAATTTGGATAAAAACAAAGTATTAAACATGCCAATAATTTCAAACAAAGCATTTAGCAACTTAAACATATTATAAAACCTTTCAAACACATAAAGATTTCAAAACCAGTCAGTAAGCAAAATCTTCACTGAGATCACATCCAAAAAAGAAGCACAAAAATCGTTTCGTAAACTCTCAGTTAACCCACCTCGGTCGAGGTGTTCTTAGGTCAACCGAGGTGAAACACCTCGTTTGGCCAGAACTCCACTGGTCGAGGTTAAAAAAAAAAATTTTTAAAACCAATTTTTTTTCAGTTTTGACGTTTTTCTCAATCAAATAACCTGTAAGTATGCATGCAGTCTCAGATAAACACATAGATGCAAAAGTGAAGCATAAATATGAATAAATATCCGATCAAATAGAGTCATACATAAATGTCAAATAATACATCAAATACCCCATACTTGGGACACACTGTCCCAGTGGGTCAAAATAAGTCTAAGGAATAAAATACTCACCGGATAATAAGCTGAACTGCATAAAAATAAGAAAGAAAATCCTGCAGCTCTCAGTAGTCACGATCCGGCGGTGGTGGTGGTGGCACATATGGATACTGAGACGGGTCGAACGGATAGCCCATGATGTGCTCAAATTGGATCTGGGCCATCATGTGGTGGTAGTACTATTACTCCTGCATCTCGTGGATATCCAGTGATAGATCGGCATATGAATCAATCATCTGATCCGTCAGATCATCGATCCGACGGTGGGCCTCTAGATCTCTGTGTCGGCGTGCTCTACGCCTAGCAGGTCTCACTGGAGATGTGGCTGGTGCAGGCGCAGTATCATCATCATCAAGATCAATAACTGGCGCACTCGTCCCTATAGTATCCGTCCCTGTATCCATCGGGACTCCATCATCCCTGTCATCAGCAGTCTCTTCATCATCTACCTCCTCAACTGGGGCAGTTGCTGCCTCTCTATAATCCTCCATCAGTGGGGCCCAAGCGGTCTGCCAGTAATGAGGGTCATAAACTGTAAACTAGGCAGACCATCTGATCCCCTGCGGTGCAGTCAGCTCCCATGGCATAGCCACGTATGGTGTAGTCAGTCCTCGGGGAACCAGAATCCGTCGAGTAATCATCTCCTGCAGCCCAAGCGGCTTGGCAGCCGCCACCATAGTGCAAGCGTTGAGATCCATGTCCTGGTAGCTGGCGATGTGGGTGACAAGTCCTCCGCAGCAGATGTCCCCCTTCGCGCTGGCCTTGATCTTGTGCAGGTCCTCTGCCAACATCAAGCCAAAGTCGGGGATCCCTCCGGTCACCATGCAATATAGGCTGAACAGCTCCCCTTGTCGGACCTTCTAGGGCGTCTCAGTACGCGCCAGAAGCGTCTCGCTAAAAATGCGGTGGGCTAACCTAAAAGCTAAGTGAAAGATGACCTTCTCCCTAGAATCTCCAGGGCGCCACCTATCTGCGTGCTCAACCACGTGAGCAATATGTCCCCAAAACTCCCTAGCTACAGATCGGGAAGGGAAATCAACAGCTGTGGGGGCAGGAAAACCAAAAATCTCCCTCCAATACTCTAGTGGCACTAAGAAGTTCCGGTTCATCAACCGGTACTTCACAGATCGCTCTGTGGGGAGGTAGGTGAAGGAGCTAATGAACTCTAGGGTAGGCTCCAAATAGGCAGGGGCTCGGATCTCAGTAAACTGATCTAGCCCTACTCTCGATATCATCCGTCTCAGGTCTCCATCTACATGGAGACAGTCAAAGGCTGACACGCCCAGGAAGTGAGGTGCAACCACTGGACGGCCGGAAATACGGTCGTAATTGACCCGGTGTCTCTCGTGGATCACCGGGCGATAGGGTCGGGAAGAAGAGGAAGAAGGGGAAGGGGAGGATCTATCCCTAATAGCAAGTCGTCTCTCAGAACTCATTTTCAGAAATCTCACTGTCAGGTCACCTCGGTTGGTCTGACAACACCCAAGAACACCTCGGCCGAGGCACAACACGTCTGGACCGAGGCGAAAAACTGCGTAACTAATTTCCTCAAATTTCCAGTTCTTTTCCCCCAAAATCACTACAACTGGTTCCTATGGGGTACTTAATCCGTTTCTCAGTAAATGCAGGGCAATCCAAGCCCGAATCGAAGCGAAAACAGCGAGGTTAGGGTTTCGGTTCGTTTTACCTCGTTCGGCCGTTTCGGTTCGATTTTTTCGCAGATCGACGATGCACTGGGATCCTCTACGCTCTAATTGCAGTTTGGGAGCGAAAATCTTTGAAAACGAGTGAGAATTGAAGGATCGAGGTGAAGTATAGCGCCGCGGTCGAGGGAGGGTAAAATGGAAGAGAGAGAAAATTAATCCCCCTTTTATACCCTTTCTGAAACTGTTGTCACCTCGGTCGAGGTGTGTTACGCTAAGGATGTGTGATGTGTGTACGCAATAAGCTTTAAATTTATACTCGTTATATTTATCCTAACTCCTAGCGAACCCGCAGTGTATGGGACGTTCGTAGTAGGGATAGTATTCCGAGGTCGAACACAAAGATTAAGGTGAAATCGAGTCAAACAATGGTCATAGATAGTGTGGATCTAATCTAAGAGAAGAGAAAGAAATAAAGAAAGGAAAATGAAGATATTTTTGGTTGAGTTTTTGTGGCGATCAAGCAAAGATAACAAATCAAACAAGATAACGAAACAAACCAACAACTCAAGCTAGCAAAACAAGCAAGTAACACAAAACACTCAAGTGTATGATCAAGAGAGAAAAGTGGATTCTAGAGGTCAAGATTTCCGGTTATGGCATAGGACTCAAGGTTCTAAGGATTCTAAGGACAAGTTGCGGTGTTGGGGAAGAGTGTTTCACTAATGGAAGCAATCACCGGGTAGGTCTCTCACTTTACTAGTCCCGCATCTAACTCCTATTACCGGGTAGGTCTCAAGGTGGTTAAATAGGGAATTCTACACAAACCGGATACTACTTAAAGGTACAACCCTCTCCTTACCGGGTAAGTCTCGGAATAGGGAAATCTCAAGTACTAATCCTAGCACACTCGATCCAATAGCGGCTTATGAGGCTCACTACTACCTAGAATTCATCTTCTAAGGTATCTAAGATCGGAAATCATCGGGTAGATCTCTTCCCTCACTTAGGTTGATAGCATTAGGTGATCCTAAGCTAGATTAGGCATAATAAACCCTAGGATTTAACAACCTAACACCCCAATCATACAGATTTATCATTTAAAGAGCAACAGAGAAGGAAATTGGGTGGATCATAGGGAAATCGGCCGATTTACCTGATGAACAGGCCGATTTTCCTCTCTGGTTTGGGTTTGGTTCAATCAATTCATCCTAAACTAACATATAAGTCCATCCTATCATAGTCCTTGCCATAACCATCAATCCATCACTCCGGAATCACAATAAACTAGCCAATAGTATGCATATCAAAATCCAAAATCATCAAACAAGCATACATGGTGTTCATAGATGGATAATGAAAGATAAGCAAGCAAAATTAATAAATCTCAACTGAATCCAAGTTGTAGCAAGACTTACAAACTCTTAAATGAAGATTCAAAACGTTCCTAACAATCCTTGCAATGGTTCTTCAAGCCAAGATTACAAAAATCACTCAAAAGTTACTCAAAACCTCACTATCACTCCTACAATGGTGTTCTTCTTCTTCCTTCAATCCTTGAGAGCTTTTCTTCTCCTCCAATCTTTTCCTCCAATTGGTGAGCTGTGAATCAGAGTGTGGGAGAGGAGAGATGCTCAGCAACCACCTGCAGGACCACTTATATTCTCCACCAAGAGCAAGGACGGACAAGAGATCGTGGGACACGTGGCTTAAGCTGTTAAAGCCCCAAAAATCGACCCAGTAGGATTAAATCGGCCGATTTAGCTGCTAGTTGGTCCGATTTTCTTCAGCAGAAACATGTCATGATCGTTTAGCCATGAGTTGATCCATTGCTTGCACCAATAGTGGTCTTTGTGTCCCTTGTTGCTCCATTTATGCTCCTCCTTAGCCTTGGATGTGTACCACCATGAGGCTTGGCCCTCGAATGTATCGGTTATTGTCCAAAAGACCCCCGAAATACCTACAAAGCAACGCACAAGTCCGTGTAGACGTCTATCTCGACAAAATACGTGAATTGAGTGCAAACGTCGTGAATTAGTGCTAAACCATGCATGAATGAGTGAGAAATCTATCTAAATGATTACCTAAACCTAAGTCATAAATCGTGTTATCAAGGTGGTCTCGACTGGACCGAGGTGGTACGGACCAAGGTGGATCTTCAGAAACCCTAGTCGTCTCGGTTGCTCAAGAATCATCTCGGTCGAGGTGCTCTGACAACAACCGAGATGTGCCTCAGTCAAACTTCGTCTTCTCAAATTCTCGATCTTCTATCCTTCCAGTTATGCTCCTGGTTTGTTCTCCTTCATTAGATGTCACTTGTTGTCTGTCTAGAACGCCAAAAACAAAACAAAGCAAAGCAAAAGCAAAACTATCTAAGCTAGACTAGAAAACGGGAAAAGAAAACAATACCTTGGGTTGCCTCCCAAGAAGCGCTTGGTTTAAGGTCGCTAGCTGGACCATGATGCGTCTTTCAAACGAGGTATATTGGTGCAACCTCCTCAACCAGAACTTCCGGTTTGTACTTCTTAAGTCTATGGCCATTGACCTTGAAGCTTCCGCTCGTTTCGCCCCATATCTCAACTGCATCATGAGGAAAAACATGTTTCACAACATAAGGTCCGGTCCATCTAGATTTTAACTTACCTGGAAAGAGGCGGAGGCGGGAGTTAAAGAGTAGAACTAAGTCTCCTTCGTTAAGCTCCTTTGGGATGATACGCTTGTCATGCCATTTCTTCGTCCTCTCCTTATAGATTTTGGCATTCTCATAAGCGTTCAAACGCAGCTCCTCCAGCTCGTTGATTTCCAATAGCCGCTTCTTGCCGGCCTCCTTAATGTCGAAGTTCAACCATTTGATCGCCCAATATGCTTTGTGTTCTAACTCAACGGGCAAATGGCAAGACTTCTCATATACCAAATTATAAGGGGTGGTACCTATGGGAGTTTTAAATGCGGTTCTGTACGCCCAAAGAGCATCGTCCAATTTCATGGACCAATCCTTCCTCGTCCTAGAGACGGTCTTCTCCAAAATTGCCTTGATTTCTCTATTCGAGATCTCGACCTGTCCACTAGTTTGAGGGTGATAAGGGGTTGATACCTTGTGGGTTACCCCATACTTCGATAGAAGTGCCTTGAACTTCCGGTTGATGAAATGCGTTCCTCCATCGCTGATGATGATGCGTGGAGTTCCAAAACGTGGAAAGATAGTTCTGTTTAAGAACTTCACAACCACCTTGGCATCGTTAGTGGGAGAAGCGATGGCTTCAACCCATCTAGAGATGTAATCAACTGCAAGAAGAATATAGAGGCTTCCTCCGGAGGATGGGAAAGGTCCCATGAAGTCTATCCCCCATACATCAAAGATTTCCACCTCTTGGATGTTATTAAGCGGCATTTCGTTCCTTCTTGACAAATTTCCTGTTCTTTGGCATGCATCACAAGAGACAACAAACGATTGTACATCCTTAAATAATGTAGGCCAAAAGAAACCGGAACGTAATACCTTAGCGCACGTCTTATCGGTGCTAGCATGTCCTCCACAAGGAAGTGAATGACAATGCCGTATGACGCTATTAACTTCATCTTCCGGAATGCATCTTCGAAGCATCCCATCCGGCCCGCGCTTGAATGGCAGCGGCTCGTCCCAATAGTAGTGGCGTACCTCTTTGAAGAATCTTTTCTTTTGAGAGTACGTCAATCCGGACGGTATTTCCTGGCAAACAAGATAATTCACAATATCAGCATACCAAGGTCCTTTATTATCAGAAAGTTGGTGAATAGAATGTTCCACCAACTGAGGATGAATGTCAGAGAAGGGAGTAAGAAGTTTATTATTCTCAGTAGTCTCAGTTGACATCGTCTCGCCATCGACCTCGGTCGAGGCGCAAAGGCGTTGACCGAGATGTTCTTCGGACGCCTCGCTCAGTCCAAGAAGTGCCTCGGTCGAGGTACTGCAACTGGAACCGAAACTGGAGATCTTCGTCTCCTGGATTAGCTTCTCAGTTTTAGCTCCTGGATATTCTTCCAGTGCTTTTAAGCTCCGTATATCTGCATCACAAGAAGCATCTATACCTTCCTCCATTAAACTGAAACTAATAACTCTTTCGAGTGGATCGTTAATAAGGATAGAGCTCACCAATTCTCTTGATTCTTCTTCATCGTAGATGTTAAAGATATCATTGCTTAGTTGCTCCCCTTTCATGGCTACAAGTAATGTGAACTCCATCTCATCGCCACCAATATTGAATTTCAACTTGGCGTTCTTGCAATCCACGTTGCAACCCGAAGTTGCTAGAAATGGCCTCCCAAGAATAATAGGAACATGATAATCTGCGGAAATGTCAAGTACAACAAAATCTATTGGTAAATAGAAGTTACATAACTTGACCGAAACGTCCTCCAAGATTCCCATGGGATGGGTAATGGAGCGATCCGCCATGTATAGTCGGATCTTGACCGGCTTGGGCTCTCCAAGTCCGATCTTCACACATAGCTCCAGCGGAATGATGCTCACGCTGGCTCCTAGATCACATAAGGCTTCACAAGTGACATTCCCAACTTGAATGGGAATGAAAAATGAGCCGGGGTCTCTCAATTTAGGTGGCATCTTCTCCTTCATGATTTGAATAAGTTCCGAGGATTTAGATGTCATCCTAACTTCACCAAAATCTTCCAGTTTCCTCTTCCTTGATAGGATCTCCTTTAAGAACTTCCCATAGGCGGGCATCCCTAGAATAGCATCAAGGAAAGGAATGTTAATGCGCAGTTTATTCATCAGTCAAGGAACTTACCAAAGTGCTTGTCTAGATGTGCTCTAGCCCTTGACTGGGGGAATGGAAGTGATGGTTTGTATGCAGGAGGTGGAACATAAACTTCAGTTTTCCCCTCCGCTTTCTGTGGCTCCACCTCGATTGGCATCTCGGTCGAAGTGTTCTTTGACTGCACCTGGACCGAGGTGGTCTTCGTCGGTACTGGCACCGACCGAGGCACTAGATCTGTAGTTTTCAGTCCACTCCTCGTTGTTATGGCCATGATCTGGCCCTTAGGGTTGCTCTCCGTCCTTGCTGGAAGCTTCCCTGGATCTCTTGGCGCTTCATTCGCCCTACTTGCAAGTTGTTGTTCAAAGGCCTTTTGGGCCTTCGAAAATGAAGTCATAGAAGTCTCCATAGCACTCACTAAGCTTGATCAAGATAGCCTCTAGCACTGCGTCTTTCTTTTCCGGCTGAGACGAACTTGATCCTTGCCCCTGGCTCTTTAATGGAGTAGAAGAAGAAGAAGGGGAAGAGAGGAAAGGATTAGAGGAATCGTTAGAGTTGGAGTTAGAATGATTGTTACCAGAATTTTGGTTGTTCGCCCTCCAATTGTTGCTATTGGATCCTCTATTGTTGTTGTTGTAGTTGTTGTTCCGGAAACCGTTGTTGTTGTTACGGTATCCATTGTTGTTGTTCCTTTGTCCTTGCTCTTCCTTCTTGGTTTGAGTAACCAAGAGTTCCTTCAATTGCTTCACGTCATTCTTCAAAGACGTGAGTTGATTGTTGTTGGGCTGAGTTTTCTGGAAGTTAACTCTTTTAACTCCACCTTCAGCTCCTTGATGGTTGTACTTCTCCATATGCAAAGCTTGCTTCTCGATGAAGTCCCAAGCTTCGTCAATCGCCATGTCCATAAAGGTACCGGCGGAGAGTAGTTGGAGGTTGAACTGGGTGCTTCCGTCCAGTCCCTTGAAGTATATCTCCAATAACTCTATCTTTGGAATCCCATGATGTGGGCAATCCAAAAGAATGTCCTTGAACCTTTCCCATGACTTGGACAAGCTCTCCTTGTCCTTCATAATGAAAGCATTGATCTTCCCTCTCATTTCGGCGGTCTTTGAGGGGGGAAAGAATTTGGTCAAGAATTCCGTTATCATCTCCTCCCAAGTGATAATTTTTCCTGGAGGAAGAGATTGATACCAAGTAAAAGCTCTATCTTTTAAAGAAAAGTAAAAAGGTCTTAGCTTGTAGTTGTTATTTTCAATCCTTGAGGGTCTCAAGGTTTCCATCATGATCTCATATTTTTGAAGATGTTGATGCGGTGATTCCTTCTCTAGCCCTCCGAATTGGCATTGGAGAATCATGGATAGAACTTGCGGTCGAAGTTCGTAGTCATAGTCCGTTGGATCTCCTAGGTTAACTCCTGGACGCCTCAGTTGTTGATTGGGGTTCATCCTTTGACCTAGGGTTTGTGGGATTCCTGCAAGAAGAACGCCTCGGACTGGCATCCGAGGTAGAAGTATCTCGGCCGGGGCGTCAGGTACTAGAACCTGCCTCGGTCGAGGGTCAGCAACTGGATCCTGCATCGGTCGAGGATCTGGAACTGGATCTTCCCTCGGTCGAAGTAGATATTGGTCTCGTAAGGCTGCCATATCTGCTTCGATCGCCTCAGTCCTGGTGCGAGTTTCTTCTTTCTCTTGCCTTAGCTCTTCCCTGCTGAGGCGTAGCTGCTCTAGCGCCTCTTTCAACTCGGCCTCAAGATCGCGATTGTCTTGGTTGGCCATCTTCGGTTCTCTTAAGCGCCGTTTGTATGTCTTTTCTGGTTCGGGATCGTAAGGAACGATTTCCTTCCCAATGCGGGTCCTTCGCATAAACCTAAGAAAGAACCTGCAAAAGTCACTCAAGTAGAGTGGTTAGTAGACACGGGGGCAAGTGCCCCAAGAGCAAACCGTAACCGGCTCGGTCTAGACCAAGTCCCCGGCAATGGCACCAAAAACTTGTTCGCTCCAAACGGTGTGTGCAAGCTTTAAATTTATAACCCTAGACGTAAGCTTAAAACAAGGATGCGAACCCGCAGTGTACGGGTCAATCGTAGTAAAAAGCAAGGAATTCCAAGGGTCGATCACAAGGACTTAGTGAAACAAAGTCCAATTACGGTATGCTTTAGTAATTACTAACCACAAAAGGTGATCAAAACAATCAAAGATGATAGAGAAGTCAATAAAGGAAATATGCAATTCTAGGGATTAAAGCATCTAGTTGTGGTTCCAACTCAAGATCTAAAGATAAGCGGACAAAGCTGAGATTTTTGCATGGGAAAGGTGTTACTAAAGTGGAATAGATCACCGGGTAAGTCTCACTACTCACTAATCCCAAACCGTAACTCCTATTACCGGGTAAGTCTCAAGGAATCAAGATAAAGAACTATAACCTCAAACTAACACACCATCTAAGGAAATAGAATCAACCTTTACCGGGTAAGTCTCAAGCTAACTCACAAAGATGGGATGAAAGCACACTCAAACCCCAATAAAGGATAAACCTTTATTACCTACACTTATGATCTTAGGTAAACAAACAAAGGAATTACTGGGTAAGTCTCATCCTAAGCTTGCATTGGACCAGGAAAGGTGTAATAAGAATAGGATTTGGCAAACTCTAACACTTAATTCTCAGTTTCGGATCAGATAAGTCACCTCGTTCAGAAGAATTCCACCCCGGCCGAGATGTTCATCGATTGAGCGAGATGCTTAGGGAAGGTTAAAGACTCGAACTTTCAGGATCCTACTGTGATTAAGATCATTCTATCATTGGTTTTTCCCACAACCTTCAGCCAATCACCCTAGAATCACACAAAGAGATTAGCCACTCATCATCATGAAAGCAATAATCAAATATATGGGAAGAAGGTGAATATTTAAACAAGAAGAATTTAGTGAAAAGACTTCAATAACTGAATCAAATATCACAACAAAGCGTTCCTTGGATAGAAATCCAACAAGACAAGACAATAAGGAAGGGAATCTAAGATGATCTTACAAAAACCCTTCAAAAGCTATAGACTTCAATCTTCCTTCAACCTTCAAAAAGGTACTTCAAATCTCCCAACTGGAGTATGGCTGCTGCGGTGTATAAACCCTGATCGGTCGTATAGCATGCTATGCGGGATCTCCAACTGTATGCGGATGTCGGATTTGTGGGAAATCCGACCCTTTTATAGGAAAATAACTCTTCAAAGATAAGATATTTTAGAAAGATCTCTTCCCATAAAAATAGGTAAGATATATGATCTAGCAAATCTTCTTCCTTCCAGGAGCCAAGCCCAAAAATATAAGATCTCTTTCCAAAGATAAAAGATCTCAGCCAAGAATAAAATATTCTCGCCGCGTCCCAGGTGTTCGCCTCGGTCGAGTCGACTTCTCTGGATCACCTCGGTCGAGGTGAATCTGTAGTCAACCGAGGTGAGTCACAACTGAATGTGAAATCTCTCAAATCCGATCCAAAGTGAATCTTTAATCCATGGCTATGCTTCCTGGATGGTTCCTTATGTTCCTGAATGTAGCTCCAATGACTCCGTAGCTCCTTTTGCTCCTTTTTGATGCAAAACGTGCTATTTTACCTACGATTACAACAAAACTAGGTGTAGACCTCGATTCCCGCAAAGGTGGATGAAATGGTAATATAATCACATATTATACATACAAACATGCAGATTATTGAAGATAAAACGTCCAAACAAACCCTAAGATATAGACTATAATTCATGCTATCAAGCCCCTCATATACATTTTTGCCTTCCTTTACCTATATGGGAATTTGGAAGCAAATGGTGAAAGCAAGTGAAGTAAAGTTGAGAAGTTGGCTGGAAGTAAAAGTGTTAGAAAGTATTAATAGGTTTGGGGAAGTCAATCATAATGATGAGTAACTCGGCACCATTCACATAGCCGGGTGTTTGTGTCTTGCCAAAGTCGGATTGAGCGATATTCCTAACGGGTCATGGTATGTGCATCAAGGGTTTGATGCATCTCAAGAAATCGATGGTTGCTAATCTCCAAGGCTTCGGTTATTGTGCACCTCTGTCCATGCATCCCAAAAGGTAAAGTAAAAAAAAAAAGAAAAGTGTGAAATAAGCAAAGCTTATTTGTGGAGGATGTTGAAGTTCAAGTGAAAGTGAAGTAAGATCCTATTCCCGGATTCTAGCACCACATTACCTTCTATACATCCTTACCCTACACGTTTCTTGACCTTTCTCTTTAGAAAGCCCTTGAGACCTCGAGCTTGTTGATTGACTTAGTGGTTTAAACTGGATTATCCATGATTGATTTCGATAAACATAAATTATTATGCATTCTATGATTTTATGCAAAGATGAACAACTTTCTTATACTCATGAAATGTTTTGACCATGTTTGATTTTATTTGCCATGAAGCATTCTCTTAGGGTGATCTATGAGTGGAGCACACCATAAAAAGGTTTTGAAAGATTTTTTCATTGATCTTTTTTACTTATAATCCATCCTATCCTCTATCCAATATTCGGAACTTGCTTGGGGACAAGCAAGGGACAAGTATGAGGTATTTTGATAGCATGTATTATAGTCTATATTTTGAGACCGGTTTAGACGTTTTATCTTCACAAATCTGCATGTATGAGCATACATTCTGTGATTATATTGCTATTTCATCTACCTTTGCGAGAATTGAGGTCTACACCTAGTTTCGTTGTAATCGTAGGTAAAACGGCACATTTTGGATGGAATTAGAGCTAAAGGAGCTAAGGAGTCATTGGAGCTACATTCAGGAGCTTAAGGAAGAACTCAGGAAGCATGAAAATGGATTAAAGATTTACTTTGGACCAGATTTGAGAGATTTCACATTCAGTTCAGAGTCACCTCGGTCAGCTACAGTACCACCTCGACCGAGGTGATTTTGAGGAGCGCCCCGACCGAGGTGGACATCCTATCGCCGGCGAGGAGATGTATTTTATGGCTGAGATCTTTTAATTATGGAAAGAAGATATCATATTTTTGGGCTGGATTTCTGGAAGGAAGAAAAGATATTCAGCTGATTTATATGGATATATTATATGAGAAAGAGATCTTTTAAGATATTTTATCTTTGGAAGATATTTTTTCTATATAAAGGGTTGGATTTTCCACAAATTCAATCCATGCTTATGCTTGGAAGCTGAATACCTAGTATTCAAAGCATCAAAAGTCCTGCAGTTGCAGAAGATTTTCCTTCGGATTGAAGGAAGAAGGAAGATTTCCTTGTTGAAGATAGCCTTTGAAGGAGTTTTGTGAGATTTCTCTAGGCTATTTTTGGTTACTTTTGGTTGGTTGTTCTTGTTGATTTGTGACTTGGAAACACTTATTTGTCACATATTGGATTCAGTTATTGAAGTCTTTTCATTTAAGTCTTCTTGTTTGATAATTGATTCCTTCTTTATAAAGTTGATTATTGTTATGATGATGATTGTTCGCTAAGTTTCTTTTGCGATTCTAGGGTGATTGACTGAAGGTTGAGGGAAAGACGATGATAGAATGATCTTAATCTCATCCGGACCCTGAAAACTCGAGTCTTTATCTTAACCGACGAACATCTCGCTCAGTCGATGAACACCTCGGCCGGGGTGGATTATGTCTGACCGAGGTGAACGTTTTCCTGATCAAAATCTGAGTTAAGATCCAGTTTGCCAAACCCTATCCTTGTTAATCCTTTCCTGGTTCAATGCAAGCCTTGGATGAGACTTACCCGGTGATTCCTTTGCTTGTTTACCTAAGATCATGAGCGATAGGTAATAAAAGTTTATCCTTTATTAGGGTATGAGTGTGCTTCCATTTCAATCTTGAGAGTTAGCCTGAGACTTACCCGGTAAAGGTTGATTATATCCACTTGGTTGGTGTGTTAGTTTGAAGTTATAGTTCTTTACCTTAGTTCCTTGCGACTTACCCGGTAATAGGAATTACGGTTTGGGATAGTGAGTAGTGAGACTTACCCGGTGATCTATTCCCATCTTAGAAACATCTTCCCTTTGCAAAATCTAACCTTTGTCCGCTATATCCTTAGATCTTGAGTTTGAACCACAACTGGATGTCTTAATCTCTAGAACCCGCATTTTCCCTTATTTGACTTATATCATATTTGATTACTTTGATTGCTTTTGTTGATTGCATTATTTGACAACCGATTATGTGCTTGGTTTCGCCTAAGTCCTTGTGTTCGACCCCTAGAATTTCTTGCTTTTACTGTAATTGACCCGCACACTGCGGGTTCGCATCCTTGTTTAAGCATATTTCCTCGGTTATAAATTTAAAGCTTGCACACACCTTTTGGAGCGAACAAATTTTCGGTATGAACTTCCGGTATAAAAAATTTTGGTATGAAAAACTTCGTTATGAACTTCCGGTATGAACTTTTGGTATGAACTTCCGGTATGAACTTCCGGTATAAAAATTTCGGTATGAACTTCCGGTATGAAAATTTTCGTTATGAACTTCTGGTATAAAAAATTTTGGTATGACCTTCCGGTATGAAAAACTTCGTTATGAACTTTCGGTATGAACTTTCGGTATGAACTTCGGGTATAAAAAATTTAGGTATGAACTTTTGGTATGAAAAATTTCGTTATGAACTTCCGGTATGAACTTTCGGTATGAATTTCCGGTATGAACTTCCGGTATAAAAAATTTTGGTATGAACTTCCGGTATAAAAAAATTCGGTATGAACTTCCGGTATGAAAATTTTCGTTATGAACTTCCGGTATGTAAAATGTCCGGTATATAAAATGTCCGGTATGTAAATGTCCGGTATAAAAACAGAAAATAAAAAGGGAAATAAAATAAAATATTAAATTCAGTAATTAAAATCAAAATTTACATAACAAACATCAAATATTCTTTCTTTTTTAATAGAAGGGTTAATTAGTTTTATCTTACCATTAAATGAAAGTGGTAAAAAAATCATGGGGTATATTTACTAAATAGAAAACTAAAAAAGGCCTAGTTAATATACAATAAAATAAAAAGCGTACTTACCTAATTAGCCCTTTCTAAAAATGGTAGAAGTTTTAACTCATGAACATGAATGGTTTAAATTGTTGTAATGACCTTCTAATATTTTGGAGTTGGTTATAGAAAACCATGCCGCTAACACGGATATTTCTACTTTAGGCCAAAAATTGAAAATTATGATTTAGATGCCTTTTGTTACAACTTGCAATCGGGTCCCAACATTTCTATTTTAGGTTAAACATTGAAAACTGTGATGAATGAATCATATTTTATAACAAACAAGTTCGTTTCATTTTTGATATTTTTAGGTTTTTAAACCATCCATATTATTTTGATGTCAGCTATCATATGTTTGATTTAGAAAATTTTAATTTGTGCAAGCCACATCATGGCACTGGAGTGTTTGAGTTGGTTGAAGATATGTGTACTGCTGCCTTGAAAAATTAATTAGTATATTATTTCCATCTTGATCATACAAGGCTATAGAATGTGACATCGTAGCAACAACAATCACCACCCACCTCAACTAGTCTTCACCCACACAAGCTTCACTAGTTTATACTCCCTCCGATCAAAATTGTAAGACATTGGAGGGGGGGGGGGGGGGGG
>BSUD01000004.1:23072245-23167279 GCA_033239045.1 Fagopyrum esculentum | reverse complement strand
GGGGGGGGGGGGGGGGGGGGGGGGGGGAATTTTCAATAATGTAAGGCATTAAAAGGTGGTATTTAATGACTTATTCCTTTTTCTTTGATTACACTCAAGTTTCAACATCTCTTAGTCTCATTTACTAACAAACATCACCAATAAAGTAACTCATCATATTACTTTTACCATTTGTTCCAAGTATTATGTACAACATCAATGAAGCACATATATGCATGCATCTATTTTAGAGTTCTCCAATATATTAATAATTAGAAGCTCACGTTTAACACAAAACCAAAGTAATGCAACGTGTAATCAATAATTCCTTAATTTTTGTGCACAAGCCTCCCAATACCTTACAATTTTGATCGGAGAAAGTATTTCACTACAACACTATATGACTACACTATGTTAGACTTTATTTTTCTATATCAAGTACTAACTAACTACACTAATTTAGTCTTTATTTTTATATAGTAATAAATGTACAATTTAAAAGTATATATATATTGAGATTTTATCGATTGTCAAAATCATAATTTTAATGTATCAATTTTTAATAAAATTATTTCTCATTATATTACTATCTATATTTTCACGGGATATATTTCTAAGAATAATAACAAATTATTTAGATTAAATGCAAAACACATTTAAAACAACATTATGAACCTTCAACACATAAACACACCTTCGGCGCACGTGTATTTATTTTAAACGTTTATCACATAAACACACATTTAGCGCGCACGACACAAGCGTGCGCCGCTGGGCTAGACCCACCCAAAATAGATAATAGACCCCCTTGAGTCAGGTGTAACGTTCAAGTGGCAACCTACAACTTATAATAATGACTAAACTGAAAATATATGACATTCGTACAAATAAATGGGATTCGTATCACTGTGTTCCGCCGTGTGTATCCTTTCAATTCCGAGAGTGTAAAATCTATGTGCGTTCTCACTAACGGAGAAAATTTCAGCTCGAATACCCAACAACAGTCGGTACGCTTAGCAGGATCATTAATCGAAATCTGATCATTTTCTTCAATCATTTCAGCTCAATCAATTTCTCGCAACTATCATGATGGTGATGCTCGACCTATTGGAGCACGCGTCCTGGATTTGCCTCTGATATTGGGGAATAGACATCAAAACCCTAATTTATACTTATAGTTCTTCAAATCCAGTTCAGCAGGAGGATAAAGAAGATAGAAGCCGCATTTGGCGAAGCTTTGGGTTTTTGAAGATGGAGAATGGTGGATTAGCTGATAAGTTTGGTGGTTTAACAATGAATGATGCCAAGGATACTAGCTTGTTTCAGGTCATGAAGGCCGTCGAAGCCGCTGAGGCCACCATCAAGCAACAGGTATCTCTCTCATTTTCTCGTTTCCTCTCAAAAGAACAAAAAAGGGAAGGAAACTTGTGAATTGAATGTCGAAAGTCGGACTGACCAAAATAGAGATTGTATGAGTTATATGCGGTTTGAGCTTCAGTTTGATTTTCGAAGCCTTTAGTGGAAGACTGGAAGTTTTGGTTTTTCATGAATCTTAATAATTACGCTGGAGATTTCATAAGGGATAGCATCATGAGTCAGTGAAAACTTTTATTTCTTCGTTTTGAAGTAAATTAAGAACATTGTATATTGATGTCGAGAGTTATGGGATAGTACAAATGAAAAGGACCTATACAATAGGTATTCTTTTGCAATCCTGATATGGGGATAGTTTGTACTGTTTTGTTCTTTTGGAGTTATGAAGCAAGAAAGAAAAAGGAGCTAGTCATGGTGAAATCGTTAAAGAGGTGTGATGTGGTTTTTTCATTGTTGTAGTGGCGGATTGACTATGCAAGGATCGGTGATCTAGAGTTTTTATGGAATACAGGGTCTTGATTAGCTAGTTTGGTTTAACAAGTTAGTTGTACAAGGTTAGTTGTCAGAGTCGTTTTTCAGTTAAATTTAGAGCCGTCTCTCACACGGCTCCGTCGAGGATTGGGAATCTAGAGTTTCTCCAGAGTCATAGGCAATCACTGAATATTCTATTCATAGAAAGAAGCAATGGCGGATTGACTATGCAAGAATCGGTGATCTAGAGTTTTTAAGGAATATGGGGTCTTGATTAGCTAATTTGGTTTAATAAGTTGTACAGGGTTAGTTATCAGATTCGTTTTTCAGTTAAATTTGCCGTGTCTCACACGGCTCCGTCGAGGATTGGGAATCTAGAGTTTCTCCAGAGTCTTAGGCAATCACTGAATATTCTATTTATAGAAAGAAGCAATAATGGATGTTGTGGTTTCATTTAGTTAGACTTTGTTGCTAGAGTGTTAAATAAATGTTTTTCACGGGCTCTAATTCACTGTTAACTGGTCGAAGTATGTAATTTATCCTAGAGAGGTTATTCTAATCTCACAATGCTTCCATTTTCTTGACGAAGAAATATGAAGCAGGGAGGGTGATGGATTGAGTGCCGGTGTTTATGAAAGTAAATTTTGTGGTTGATTTACTTCCTCTGATGGATTTTGGTACATTTTCAATGGTTTTCACGCAGACTACTGATACTATTTCATGGCTTCCTTCCAGGTCGAGGAGAATTATAGACTGAGGGCGGAGCTTCAGAGAAAGGAGCAGGAACTAGAACATACAGTAAGGGCTTTCACATGAAGCTAATACTTTTACCATATCAATTAGTTGATTCTTTTGTAGTGGTTCTGTGTCCACGGCTATAAAATCAAATTTGATTACCTACTTATGTTTCTTAAGGCTTCTATAACCACGAATAAATTAATTTACTCTGGAATGTGCTAGTTAAACTGTCGTTTCTCTGTACCCATACAAATATGCCATTTCAAACTTCTAATTTCTTCATACATACACATTCACGTAGCTAATACATATTTATGTGCAGAAAATGGACAGGAAAATAGCTCATAGGTATCCTTCAGTTGAGCCGTATGATGAACATGGTGAGGGTGAACTTATTAAATTGCATATGAGGGATTCTGTGGCGAATCCTGAAAGTACATTTCTCCATAATGTTTCAGTGCGAAAGTCTGAGGTTCCTGCCAAACAGTTACGTATAGAGAGCCACTCTGGTATAAGTAGGAATAATGGGAGCTTAAATGCACCTCCACATGAACAGATGATAACAGAAAGGTCTACCACCTCAGTTTCCCCTCTCAGGTATCCACTTGCCAAACAATTTGGTCATGATGTAGACTTCATTCTTTGTAGTCAAGTTTGAAAACATAAAAGGATTAATGAAGGATTTTCACATTTAGGCAACAGACTCTTTAGAGTTAGCTATGAAATTTGCTTTCAACAAACATATTCAATAACAGAATGCATACTATTTCTGAGGTGGCTGCAGCTTAAATGGCATGACTATATGTTGTAACTATTACAAACAAGGTAAACTAATTTTTTCCTATTTTACCGTGGACATTCTGTTGTCGTTCAAATATAAGATTAGAGAAAAATAGCTCCAGACAATTGGGCCATAAGAAACATTTGTTTTGATGTGTCATAAGACAAAGGTAGTGCTAATAAAGGATAAAAAAAATTAGTTGGTTCTGAAGTGGGGTCATGTAAAAGTCTTACTTTAGTAACACTTGGATAATTGGATGAATATAATATATATTAATAGAACTATTTTGCAGAAAACATTCCGTTCATCAGTGTTGAAAAAATATTCTTGTGACAAACATGCCATTTGTCATTTCATTTTGGTTTGTCGTAGGTATCCAATGGATGGTGCATATGGTGGACAAGGGATGATGCATGTGGATGAATCAAACAAGGTTAGTAATATTTGGAAGCAGGTAATATGAAGTTTTTCGTCTTTCAATATTTTCGTCTGCATTTTTCATTTGATATAACTGAAAGTTTGTGTAGGATTTGTTGCTAAAGATTAGTGACCATGAGCAAGAAATCATGCATTTAAAGAGACATCTTACACATTACTCTGTCAGAGTAAGGCTTTTATGGTTTCTCTGGTTTGTCGCACTTCAAGTTCTTCGTACATCATTACAAGTAACTTATTCTTCTCTAATCATTGTCTTAGGAAGCACAAATCCGCAATGAGACATATGTGCTGGAAAAACGTATTGCTCAGATGCGAATGGTACATGAATTATTTTCCTCGATTTTTGCTTGTTATTGTTTAATTTCATCTCAACTTCCCCGCTAAGATACCTAGCTGATTTAAGTAATAGTTATTTCCCAACCTTTTCTTCCTTATTAAGTGGAATTCCTTCTAAATTATCAATTTGCTAGCAGGCATTTGATCAGCAACAACAAGACATAGTTGATGCTTCATCAAAAGCTCTTTCTTATAGACAAGATATAATTGAAGAAAATGTTCGCCTTTCATATGCATTACAGGTATTATATTTTCTATGCATGATTTATGTGTTTGTTTCGGCTTGATTATAGTATCTCTTTCAAAGGATGATCCATTTCTATTTCATGTCTTCTCTTTTGTACATTTTTTTCTTTAAGGTCCATGTTATCTCTAGTGCTGCTCTTTCTAATCTTGTACATGGAGGATTAAAAAATTGTTCAAGCCATGCTAACATAGGTCATACCTGGTGCTTTTACTTCCAAACATCTTTTCATCTACAAACACACAGTTTACTTTTTGGTCACAGTTTTTCAACAAAAACAATTTATAAGCTAATAACCAAACAAACCCTAATCTATCAGTGGTGTAGTATAGGTTATTCCTGGCTCTGAGCAAGAAATTACAGTAAAAGCTGTGCCCAGATTCATTTCTGATTGTTTTGGATGCATCATATTCATACTTTGTAGTGTTCAGATTGAAATAATGCCGTATCAGAAAATGCTTTCACTTGGTGATTATTTCAGGATGCACAACAAGAGCAAACAATTTATGTATCGTCGTTGCTGCCTCTTCTTTCAGAGTACTCTTTGCAGCCCCAAGTTCTTGACGCTCAATCTGTTATCAGTAGTGTGAAGGTCAGTAGTGGTTTACTTAAAAATCTGTTATGCTGCTTCCAGTTCCATTTCTCACACGTATTGTGATCACTACATTGCTGGAGTGTGATATTTTTATGCATGAATTGTTTCTCTGACGCTCAAATTGTTGTCCATATACAATTAAGTAAAGTATGAAATGCTACTATGCACGGTAGAGGTTAAGTATGCCAGTGCTCAGATTATTGAGGGAGGGTGATACTATATTACTATGGGTGTGTTTGTCTAGTTTATGCCCCCGCTAGTGCTCAGATTATTGAGGGAGGGTGATACTATATTTTCATGTGGGTGTGTTTGTTAGACTGTAAAAAAGAAAATCTCGGTCTCCTTTTCTCTTCTTTCTTTCTTTCTCTCTTTTCCCCCCTTTATGTGATGGCCCTCGCATTTAAATACCTGTAGCCTTCTTCTTTTGCCCTTCTCCTGTAGCCATAGTAGAAGACCCGCGCCTCATTTCTTTTCGTCTTTTTTTCTCTCTCCTTACTTCATTTACAAAAGAGTGGTAGTAGAGGTCTCATGGGCTACAAGCCTTTTTTATTTACATCCCATTTTGTTACTTGCAGGTTCTGTTTAAGCATCTTCAGGAGAAATTGATTATCACTGAGGTATTGGAGCAGATTAAATAAGTATATATGAAAGAGCTTATAGCTTTCTTCTTCTTATTTTTTTGCATGACTTGGAATTATGAAAAATCCAAGGAGTAAGGTTGTCCTTACAAGCATATCTCTTTTGTTGTAGGCAAAGTTGAAAGATTCTCAATATCAGTTAACACCATGGCGTCCAGATGTGAACAACTCAAATTTGTATCCACCATCACCACAAAATTTGAGTGGTGCAGCACCCACTTTTGTATGGTCATATATATTTTAAATTCACATTTTTGCTACTTAATGATGCTTTCTCTGAGTTACTGGAATTTGCTTTCATCAGAGCAACAACGGGCTTCAGCTTGTGGCTGAGAGAACATATCCTTCCCCAATTGCTGCAAATTTCGATGCTCCAATGGGTACAGATTGGGATATTGGAGGTGACCAAGGTCAGCAAACTGGTTTGGGTGGCCCTTTAGTAAAAAGTACAGAGCTTGATGGCATAGGGAGGCATTCACCTATTGCAAGCAGGTGAGAACTGCCAATAGAGATTGCTATTGTGACTCTATACAATTTTTCAAACATCTGCTTTAGTTGGTAGGTTCTGTTCAAAATTTTCAGTTGATTACTTTCTTAGTACAGGTGCCGTGAAAAAACTGTATAAAACATTAATTGGTGGATACTGTTGTAGGGTTATTAGTATTTACTTGCTTATATTGTGCTCAGCATTTAGAGTGTTGTTATGGAACACAAACCTGTTGTTTTTGACTGTTTGTTTCTCCCACATTTACTAACTATTCATCTAGTGATTCAATAATTTTAGTAGCCAACATCATGAACTCAGCGTAGAATTTGAAAAGAATTTTGCAGAGATATAGTTTGTGTACTGGGTGATGGAATGCAGTGAGCAATTACTTTACAGAGGCTGATTGACACTTTGGTCTCGGATCCTATGGCTATCAGCTAGATCCTGAAACAAACATTGCATATAGAAGGATGAGGACCTCTCATACTTGAAATTTAACAGGCATGCTTCATTTCTTCAAGTGCAGTAATTTTATATACAAGTTGAAAATTCAGAAACCACATTGGTAAATCATTTAAATAATTTTTATCAAAGCTATATATTCATGTTTACAAATTACCGTATCCATATGTATGTGATCATATTGCATTTTCGTTGTACATACCATCATGTGATTTCTGTAAAAGCAAGTATTACCAATTAATACCTGCAACTTGATTATATCCTTTTTACTTGCAGATAGTAAAGATTTGCTTAGAATAGAATGGCATATGAGTGAGTATAGATCGCTCACTTGTTTGGAGAGCTCCACATAGGAGGCCTGTTGTTATATTTCTGTACCTTGCAAGTAATTAGTTTTCAAGGACAGTTTATTGCAACAGTGATTACCTAGAACTTATAGTTTTTTCTTTGGATTGTGCAAGGCTGGAGATTCCGGAGATAAATGGAAATATGCTAAAATGAAGAAGTGCACAGGTTTGGAGGTGGCTCAAGAAGTTGTATGAAGAGCCACTGAAGTATCACAACATGGATTTGTGGAGGCTATGTGTTGTAGGTGCTATAGGGAAAAAAATAGACGAGCAACTGTTGCCTTTTGAATTTATCATGTGACAATTCAAAAGTGACTTTCCTAGATAACATATTCTTTTTGTAGAATCTGCCTGGATGAGTTTGTATGGATAGTCCTATGGATGTTCTGTTTCATGATAAAATCACTGTGCCAGCTCTGAATTCGCTGTAGTTTTAGCGATAGGAAGTTAAGATTTTCAGTTCTAAACTTCAAATACTGTGTTTGAAGTTATGCCGAAAGTTCTTCATCTGTCTATATTCACTTTATATGTGCATCTCCATCCATTTATGATGTGTGTTGATCACTGTAAAATATTATTTGGAGATAGGAATTCAACCTACAATGAGGAAGCCATAAACCCTCAGGAGGTCAAATATAAGGATCTTGTCAGCAGCTCTGAGATGGATGAATCAGATGCTGAAGGACGCCATGATGAGAGCAATCATCCTGGAGATTGGGGTTTAGGAACCTCTCCCTATGCAGATACAATTGATGAGCCTCCATTATATTCTCCATACCTTCAAGCAGTACCTGAAGAACCTTCATCCTCTTTCTCTGAGGGTGAGAGTTTATTTCTCTGCTACAAGAAGAATTGATTAATCTGGGGTCTCACTCTATGTATTCAAAATGCAGCTGCAGATGATGATGCATTACCAGGCATTCAAGATCTTCAAATATCAGGGGAAGCTTATCCTGGGCACGAGCTCCAGGCCTGTGGATACTCAGTTAATGGAACTACGAGTTGTAACTTTGAGGTGTTTAAATTTAGATATATTTTATATAATGTAGTGTTATCAGCAATATATGTATTAAATTTTTTGTTTAATCTATTTTCTTTTCTTCTTTGTTAGTGGGTACGCCACTTGGAAGACGGATCAGTTAACTATATAGATGGTAAATAATTATTGTAGGTGCATTTTTACATATGTGTTGCCGTCTTTTGTTGTGACCTCTTACAAATTTTGATCATAGGGGCAAAGCAACCAATTTACGTTGTAAATGCTGATGATGTGGACACCTACCTTGCCATTGAAGTCCAGCCTCTAGATGAGAGAAAGAGGAAGGTGTGAGAGTTTCATATTCCTGATATGTGCTGGATTTCTGTTTCCCTTTACTTAGTAGTTCTCACTGTCCCACCTAAGCAAATAAAAAGAACTGAAAATTTCTTATCTTTTTCTTCTTTCTTGTGATTAAAAAAATTTCTTACTTAAATTTAACATCTGATTCATTAACTGGTGTCTTGGTTTCAAATATCGAGGTATGTTGAACAATTTTGACTCTTAGATAGGCAGATGATTATGTCTAACTTCTGTTCTTTTCAGGATTAAATTCTAGATAGTCTCTCAAGTTCACTTTAGTGTGTCATACTATGCGAGAAGGCGGCATTGAGATTTCTTTGCTAAGTAAATCAAGGTTTTTCATATTGAAGTAGTTCACGTCCTAATATTACAGTTAGAGAGAATAGAAGTATACGAGTACATCACTTTTGTTCTGGCATAGGAAAGCAGTATATCACTTTTGTTCTGGATAGGTAATCAGTATATGACTTTTGTTCTAACTTCTGTTCTTTTCAGTTCTAGATAGTCTGTCAAGTTCCCTTTAGTATATCATAATATGCGAGAAGTCGGCATTGGGATTTCACTGCTGAGTAAATCAAAGTTTTTCAAATTGAAGAAGCTCACATCCTAAATTTAAAGTTGGAGATAATAGTAGTATACGAGTATATAACTTTTGTTTTGGCATAGGAAATCAGTAAATAGATATGCTAAGAGTTCTAGATGCATTTATGAAGTTTCTGTAGAAAATTTGGCAAAACAAATACGATCTCTTAAAAAAAATCTCTAAATAAAATAGTTATTTAGAAAGAATACATGCATCTTTTATTTTTGAAATGGCCTCCTCTGCAATCATATTGTTTGGATGAACTTCTGTTATCAGTTTTGATATTCAAATTCCAGGGGGAACTTGTAAGGGTCTTTGCTAACGAGCACAGGAAGATTTCTTGTGGTATGCTACTATCTAATTGCTTGAACATTTCCCTTATGTTTTAATTTGTTTTATGCGTGCTGAGTTTTTCAATCTGGCATTTTATATCGCCATCAATTTTGCTACAGAACATTGAGGATCAAATGTTGAATATTTTAATATGGCTCAGATGGATCCAGTTAACTGCACTTTGGCCTTGTCAAATTCAAGAATATTTTGCCTTAACGTAGTTTATCGAGAGGATATGTGGTTGCGTTCTGTTGGTGTCTTATTTTCTTTTCTGCATTCAGATCATATTCATTTGTGCTAGTATCCACTGAGACATGTCATTTGTTGCCGAATAAAAAGAAGATTCCATAATCTGTTAGCTACTAACTCTTAATATCTTATTATACCCACAGGAAGAACTAGTTTTGTACACTAGTTTTAGCCCTCGTTTGGTTGTAACTCCGGAAACACTATGAAAATGAATCCAGCCCATGTGTACCTTGTTCATGAATTTTTTTTGGAATTATTAGGGGTAAATTTGTTTCCCTATAGGATATCAGAAGTACTCAAATTCTACTCCAATTACTTCAAACCACAAGGAATGATTTAAAAAAAAATTTCATGAACAAGGGTATACGCATGAACTAGATGCGTTTCCATTCCGTTTTCGTTTCTGGAGGACCAAACGGTATGCAAGATATTGAGAGAATGAAATTAAAAAATCTAATGCTTCTCTATATATCCGTTAATTTACCCCTAATCTAGTAAATTACACATATCCTGATCTGCATTAATTATCATCAACAGAATTTTAATATTTCATTTTAGGGAGGTTTTTTATTTCATGATAAAAAAATGTTTTGTTGCTTTATCTTAGCCCATACTTTCACATCCAGAACCTGTCTTTCTTTTTAATACATTGACTGTTGTATATTGGTAAAGTGGGTATGTTGAAAGGAACATGCCTTATAAACAAAGTTCATCTGGTCACATTAGTAAAGAAAGAAACAATTATATATTATGAAAATTTCTAGCTAACACAATATTTGCAACAGTTTTTAGAAATGAGGTAGGCCGGTAGGATATAAATTTATAATCGTATCATTAGAGTGTACGTGTTTTTGGCACATTTCTTAGAAATTCAATGGAGTATGGGCAGGTTGCAGATAAGTTGCTGTTAAATCTTGGTTTACATTTAATTGTGAGCTCTTTCTTGTTGATTTCAGATCCTGGCATGCGCGACCTCATAGAGAAGAACTTGTATAATGGCCATGCTTCATACTCCGTGTTTCTCTCGGTATAAATATTTTTCAGGCTTACTTTTTGCATTATTTTTGGAGAAAATTGAGAATTTTTCTTACTATTATTCTACTAAGCATGCAGACTAGTTATCTTGATAAATGGGAGTCAGCTTCTTTGTCCATCAAACGCGAAGGTTATACTATCAAGTGCAGAGGGCCAAATAGTGTCAGTGTCGCAGAGAAGTTCTCATCTGGAACATCTGTATGATTCTGGCTTTCCTTTTTTTCTACTTTAGTATAATATCAATCTGATTCTGCGTAGATAGTGGAGAGTGATCCTTCATTTTATCCAATAGTTGGAGAAATAAAATAACAAAACTGTTGGACATCCCTCGTTCTGTTATAATCATAGTTTGTTGCTCTGAACTTACTAGTGAATAGGTATAGGCAATAAGCAAGCCAAGGCGAAGTGAAGTAAATCAAATCTATTTTTGCACGCTTCACCCTTCATAGTCTTTTTTAGTAAATCTAAACCAAGCATGCTTCTTCATATTAGTTTATAAATATGTTTATATATAATCTCTTCCCCTCACATGAACATGCCTATTGATTTATGCAGGTAATTGTTGCATATGGACATCCGTCGGAGTTTTCTATCATCACACCTGAAGGTATTCAGCATCTTTTACGAGCAGAGAATACCATATCAGATACTACAAGGTATGTCCTATTTGTTCACTATCAATTGCCTCGCATTAGCAAAAGTTGTACACAGCTATTAAATTCTGCTATGAAGTGATGACCATTAATTCACCGTCAAATACCTGGGGGAATTTTTAGAAATGTATTCAGAAATATACCGAACGAGGAGCAAAAGTTCAGTGCATTTGTGGTTGCTTCCTTACGTAAAAAAAAAAAACAAAAAAAAGTTCACATATGGTGTGAAATAATAAAAACCTATCCCAGCTTTAAACGTCTTATTTAAAATGCTCAACTGTTGAAAATGTAGTGACAACCACAGAAGATTCATGTCATTAGTTTGTAGGGAATTACTTAACTACATTATGGTGAGTGCTCTAGAGTGACAATCTTCCTGTTGATGTATGCAGTTCAAGAGATGTAATTGTCCTCACATTGAGACTGTTTATCCTCAAGGTACTCTATTCTCTTATCTCTGTTTAGATAATCCTACTTATGAGTTTATCTCGCAGCTATATTGAAGTCATACAAGGCTATAAGCTTTTGCTGAATATATATGTCCTTACATTTAGAGTCCCTAAACTTTGAAAAAGGTTATAAATGAGTCCCTGGACTCTTTCTGTATTTTCGTTTAGTTATGAATGAGGCCCTTTGAAACTTGTTGATGGACTTTATCAAACCATGAAAAAAACATTGAGGGTTCCATTTGCAGCATTTTACGAAGACTGATAAACCAGACAAAATGTAAGGGGCCTATTTTGTAAGTTTTGCTAAAGTTCAGGGACCATGGCTGTAATTCTTTAAACTATTGTCCCAATGGCATAGGTTAAGAAGCCTAATTTAGAAAATATTTCTAAATGCAGCTCTAATTTTGATGATTTTACCTATTTAGAAAGTTGATGTTACTAAGGGAAGCACGTGTTTCTTGTGCGCAGGCTGGGCAGAAGAAGAAAAGAAAGAAGAGGGGATTGTTCTTTGTCAAGTGAAGGCAAAATAAAAACTTATGCAAACAATACAACCACACATGCATTTGTTTGTAGGGGTTGTGATTTGGTTGCCCATAATTTATGCTCTTCTTTTTCACTTTGCTGAAACTGTCGGTAGAGCATTCGTCACTGTGAATTCTTACAATTATTTTTGGGTCTGATTAGATTATTTCAGTTCAATTTGGAAGAGAATCTTCCAAGTTGTTGACATCCCTCACTCCCTCAGTTTAACAATTTGAAGGGGAATTCTGGATGGTGCTATGTGCTTTTTATTTTTTTTTCGGATTATATCAAAGGGTTTTTAATTTTCGGCCGGTGTTTTTGAGTTTTAGACTTTTTGGGAATATACTCTTTTACTATTTATAAATTAAAACTAAAATTTTAAAAGGAAAAAAAATAGATAATTATTATTTGGTAGTTATTGTTAATAGTAACTAGTTTATAGTCCGCACCCTGTGCGGGTTTGTTAATAAAATAGCTTATCATATTACATTTTTTATTATATTTTATGTTGTTAACTTTATTACTTATATGTTATGAGCTCGTATAAATAACGCGTCAAGTCTTACATAGTAAATGAGACCACATAGCCCATGTCACCATGTGTTGATCATTAATTAGTTTTATGCTAATAAAAAAATTTAAATCTAATTTATTATTTAATAAATAATAATTTAAATAAAAAAACATAATCATATAATTTAAAAACACCATAATCTGATATGAAATTAATTAGTAAAAAAGATCAATTAGCTTAATTTGTGATTTAGTAAAATATTTAATCCGAGAAAAAACGTAGGAGCGTCACGTCAGCATTAATTTTGTATGTTTTAGTAAAGTATATAGATGTATATTTAGTATATTGATAAAATAAGAATTACGAATTTAATAGTTCAACGGTCCACAAATCAGGTTACAACGACCAAAGGACCCACAAGGACATAACGACCCAAAAATCATTAGGTCAAAACGATCAAAAAATCAGTAGGTCACAATGATTACATACAAATACTAATTCGTTATGAATAAGTATTATATTTGATTCTGATCAAAAGGTTCAGAAATGTATGAATTTTATAATCCTCAAACACTCTAAATCTATTTATACATGTTTTCAAAGTGTCATCCTTTCCTCATAATCGAAGTGGGAGAACAAAAATCATATTTTACAAAATAATTATGGTTTAGTTAAAAAAAGATTTTTTTAGCATAATTCGTGATTTAGTAAAAAGTTTAATTCGAGAAAAAACTTGGGGGCACCACGTCAGAATTAGTGTCTTTTGTTTTAGTAAAGTATATAGAATATATATATATATATATATATATATATATATATATATATATATATATATATAAATATGTATATTTAATATACTGATAAAATAAGAATTACAAATTTAATAGTTTAACGGTCCACAAATTAGTAGGTCACAAACGACCCACAAATCAGTAGGTCACAACAACCGATAAATTAGTAGGTCACAACGACCCACGAACAGTAGGTCACAACGACCCACGAATCAATAGGTCACAACGACCCACGAATTCATAGGTCACAACGACCCACAAATTATTAGGTCACAACGACCCACAAATCAATAGGTCACAACGACCCACAAATTCATAGGTCACAACGACCCACAAATTATTAGGTCACAACGACCCACAAATCAATGGGTCACAACAATCCACTAATTATTAGATCAAATCGACCCAAAAATCAGTAGGTCACAACAACCAAAAAATCAGTAGGTCACAACGACCTAAAAATCCGTAGGTCAAAACGACCCAAAAATCATAAGATCAAAACAACCCAAAAATCATTAGATCAAAACGACCCACAAAATCATGAGATTAAAATGACCTACGAATTAGTAGGTCACACCAATCCACATACAAATACTAATCCGAAATGTATGATTTGTATAATCTTCAAACATTCTAGGTCTATGTATACATGTTGTCAAAGTGTCATCCTTCTTTGATAACCGACGTGGGATAACAAAATTCATATTTTACAAAATAATTAAAGTTTAGTAAAAATAAATTATTGGCTTAATTCGAGATTTAATAAAATATTTAATCCGATAAAAATGTGAAGCCTGAATTATTTTATTTTACAAAATAATCAAAAATTTTGGCTATCATTTAAACAAATTTTTTAAAAACATAAAAGAAGACTCAAAATTTTAAAATATTCTTAATTATGTGTGCCTTTTAATCTTTAATATTTATTTAGTAATTCGGCATCTATTTTTTAAGAATGGCAATTTAGTAATCTATCATAAATTTTTTAGGAGTGACATTTCAGTAAATATTTTATAAAAATGCTGAGGTGGCATCCCTCGTTGATTGACATGCGGCATTAGTGTCCTTTGTTTTAGTAAGTTATATAGATTTTAAAGGTATAAATAATTTTGAATGATTGACTTTTTTAATTGGCATCCCTTGGTTGTTTGGTGAATGCTTATAAATTTGCTTGATTGTAGGACAAAATGATTGTTTTATTAGACAAAGACCAAAAAGTTACAGCTAAATCTCCTACAAAGATTATTGATTGTATATTCATGTTTGAGAAAACTATTTAAATATCTAAAAAAGAGGTAATAAAAACATAATATTTAAAAATCGTATCATACGGTATACGGACGTGAGAGCTTATACTAGTGGAGATCCTCCTTTTGTACCGACGTTTTATGTTATTCGAGTCTCGGTTGTATCTTGTCATTTGCTTCCCTTGGATGTGAGTTCGTATCATCGTTTGTATTCATATCTCCCCAAATGTATGTTGCGATCATTGCTTGATTTCTTCTAACAATCTCCTTTGGTTGATTTCTTTCATCTCTTTTATTTGGATAATTCAAAGTAATGTACTTTATCCCAACAGTTATAACTAGTCGATGTCAATAGTTTAAGATACGTTGGTGTTGGTGGTGGTGGTGATGGTGACAAGTTTGACGTCAGTGGAGATGGAAGGCGCCGGAAAAGCATTGTCGAAGGAGTTGATGGTGTTCAAAAGAAGAAGCTAGAGGTGAGGTTCACGATGCGCCGGTGTTTCAAGATCCGTCGGAGATGGCGATCAAATTGATGCATAGAAACACAAATTTTGGTGGCCAGGGCTTAAGAGAGGGTGTTAACTGGTAAGCCATTTAAAATTATGGGTGCGTTCGGTGGGCGGAAATATAGAGTTATTGGAGGATTATCATACTCAAATTATTTTGGCCCAAAAAAGTATCCATATCCATATAAATTATTTGATTATTGGGAGATTATTAAAAATAATAATCCCTCAAAGTAATCCGCATGCCGAACGGAGCCTATGTTTATAGACGGAGATTGTTTAGGCTAGGGCTAGTGAGAGCTTAAATCCGAGAAGATTTCATACAAAAAGAAAAAGAGAAGTGTTGGTGCCGGAGAGCCGTTAGGTCGAGAGCGGGGACCGGTGGTGTGTTGGTGGTGGGTGGATTTCATCTCTCACTCTCTTGAGATCGGGACTGGGGGTTTTCGGTCATCTCTCATTCAAATTCCCTTGTTACTTTCTCTTTTTTTTTTTTTTTTAAATACGTGATTTCTAAATGTACCAGCGAAATTCTCTAATAGTCACCCATGCAACTCATATATGAGAAGCCTAGTAGTAGTTCCGAAAAAAAAAAAATTAAGTACGCTTCCCAATAAAAATTTTTCTTTTATTTGGCTTTATTTTTTCACCTCTCTCCCTGATCTGTATCTTCCGTCAAAGTAGGAGATAATCGAAAACCCTTCGCCCCGATCTCTGAGTCGCCTCGTTCGTTCTTCTCATACCCTTCGATTCCGTTCGTTCGCCTCTTCAATGGATCGGGAAACTAGGAGAAGCGTCGCCCGAAAACGAAGTAGCTTTGCATCGTTGTCCAATACCAGAGTTCAACGCCGGGAAGGACTAACATCGCCTCGTCTCTACAGCTAGGGCACACACACACTTCTCCCTTCTCTGGTCTTCAATCGGATCAAAGCAACACCGTGCAACTTTCGTGCAGATTCGTTCCCGGATTGCGAGTTAATCCACCACTCACATCGAACTCCATTGTAGAACAGTAAGCTCTCTAGTTTCTCAATCTTTTGTTGGGTTTATATGATTTACTATAAAAGCCATGTACAACGATTGGAGGTAATGCGGCTATAGGTTTTGCCCAGTGAATTTGAGAATGTGTAGAGTTGAACTTTGAAGGAGGATGATGGTTATGGCAAGGGTAATGTTTGATTGAAGGGGATCTGTAGGTATACATACATATTGTTTAAGATCTTCATAGAGGGTACTATAGAATATTGTGTGTAAGGAGTATATACATAAAAGGGTGAATAAGAAATATCCTAATAACTGAAAATACTATTCTATTACCTAAGATATACATATTGATATACTTTCTTTTAATATACCCTCTTAAGTTGGGGAGTGAATATTACGAACACTCAACTTGAAAAGTAGATATTGAAATTGACGTAGTTCAAGTGGTTTGTTGAAGATATTCTCCAGTTGATTGCTGACACGAATGAGATGAGTAACAATACGGCCGACTTGGATTTGATTGCGGATTATATGACAGTCAACCTCTATATACTTGGTCCTTTCGTGAAAACAGGGTTGGAGGCGACTTGAAGAGCAAATTGATTGTCACACCAAAGATTAGCAGTGTGGGGAGGATGATGCCAATAGTTTTGAGAAGCGAAGTGATCCAGATTATCTCGTAGGTAGTGCTCGCCATGGCTCGATATTCGAACTCTGAAAATGAGCGAGAAACAACCACTAAAAAAAAATTAATGTGACGGAAGAAGCCCTTTTGCGACGGCAACAACCCTTTTGCGACGGTAACAACCTTTTCGCGACGGTGTTTAGTCGGCAAATATGCTGACACCACCTTTTGCGACAACATGACATCGGCAACAACCGTCGCAAAAAAAGTGTTCGCCGTCTACGCCAAATTTAAATTTTGTGACTGGTAAACCATCGCAAATAGGCGATGACGTGTATTTTTTAAATACTTGCGACGACACTTGCTGTCACAAACCGTCGAAAAAAAAGGAACCTAAGTAATCATTGTGACGACTATCACCCGTCGCAAAAAGTGTAACGGCTACATTATTTAAAATTTGCGATGATACATCACCGATGCAAATGTTACACATGAATTAAATTAAAGAGTAATCAAATATGCAATAATTTCACATAAATTAAAGAGTAATCAAATAATAAAAGTACAATATAGCATATTCCACATTAAAAGTACAATATAGCATATTCCACATTAAAAGTACAATATAGCATATTACATTAGTTTTAAGTCATTGTGAACAACACTAAGGGCGTGTTTAGTAAAATTGTGGTTGCGGTTATGGTTGCGGTTACGATTGTGGTTGTGGTTACGGTTGTGGTTACGGTTGCGGTTTTAACGAGAGTTTTGTGGTTGTAAAAAACATCGTATACGTGTTTAGTTAGATGGTTCGAAATTAGTTTCGATTTTACGTAAAGACCAAAATACCCTCACCATTATAAATGATAATAACAATGGGAAGAACATAAATCGAAATCTAAATTCTTTGTTCCCAATTTCTTGTCTCCCTCGTCGGATTGAAATGTTTAAGGAAAGATGAGGGGGAGAACAATTTCTGTCTTCTTCCTTCCCAATTTATATCTCCTTCGTCGTTCCCAATTTCTATCTTCCTCCCTCGCCTTGCTTCCGCCATCGACGGTGGAAGTGGAGACCACAATTGAAGTTCAACCTAAGAGGAGAGGAGGGGAAATCCAACAAGTAATTGATTGTAGAAGAAGACGAAGAAGCAATTTGAAACCTCTGTTTGTTTCTACTATTGCTGCGCAATTTTTGTCTCCCTCCCTCGCCTTGCTTCCGCCTCTTCTGCTTTTTCCTGTTTTTATTCAATTTTCTGTTTGCTGAATGATAACCAACCTCTTTTGTTGTTCCTCAATTCAATGAAAGGGGCATGAAGAAAGCAACTTATTAGGTTTGTAGTCTATCAGGCTCCTTTGTTGTTCTTCTATTTTTTTCTACTTTGCTGTTCAGCAGAAAGTTCAAAATAGAACTTTGCCCTTTCCATGGAAGAAGCATGTCTGGAGAAGATAGAAGAAGCATTTGTGTAGAAGAGTATGAATGGGATATCAAACTGAGAAACTACCCCAAAAACTCACAAACCTTGGATGAGTAGATTTCAAAATTTGGGGTTTCAAAACCTGTGAACCACAACCCTAATTGCTATAGGAAGTCCCAAAACTTTAACTAAACGCTTCACAATTATTCAGAAACTAAAACTGAATCTAAATGATTCAAAGACAACTCTAACTAAACACAACCAAATGACACATATTTAAACGTTTTCACTTGGATTTTCTTCTTGAGCAACTTCTTCAGCGGCGGACTCTCTTTGATCTTCCTCTCTAATAGACTCATTTTGGTGAACACTTATTCCACCCTACAAAACCAGAATTCTCTACATTAACAGCAAAATGTGATATTTCAGCATTTGTCATCAGCAAAATTAACAACACTACACATTAATATCATTATCACTTAACCAAGTACCAACTATCCATATGTGTACGAGAGTTGTTGTGTACGAGAGACACTACTAAGTATCAGACAAACCACAAAATTCAATTAGACAAATCATGAAACCACAAAACCCAACTAACAACACTACGAAAACCAAGCGAATTCAAACCTAAAATTAGTAGTCTCGTTAATTTTTCGTACACTAAACTAATAAAACTAGTAGCCTCGTGAAGAACTTAGAAATTCAAACATTTAACCAACTTCTTTTGTGCATGAAAATAATACAACTCAAAAAATAAATCGAGCATACCTGAACAAGCGAGTTTGCACTTCTCCCATCATTGTTTTCTAAAAGCTCAAGACGATCAAGTACTTGGTGATATTTTAGTCACTGTTTCAGTAATCTCTCTGGTAAGCTTTTGTATGAAATCTGGTGTGTTAGTAGGTGTTAGTGGTTCAGATTGGTACACTGAAGTACGAGGGACACCTCTACCGTAAGTTGACAATACCCATGGACACTCTTTCCCATCACTATGTGAAACACTTGTCTCTCACAACCGTAAGGTGTTGTTGGTCCTCAGGTTCCTTACTTAATTTTTTCTCGAAGTCCTCCTACATTATTTTTACACATAAGATAGCTCAGCAAAAAGAGAACACAAACATAATTATGTTCTTCATGATTAATGTATAAACTTACAATTTCCACAATAACATCATGATCAGTTGGGTTGCATGATTTTATCCAGACACTCATTTTATCAGTGGATTGCCCATCCTTTTCCATCTGTCAAGTACAACAATTAATACAACCAAGTAGTTTGTAAAATAAATAGAACAAAAAAAATTGCATTGAATTCAAAGTAAGACATTAAACAATTTTTTGTAGCCACAAAAAAAAAACAAGTGAAATACACAAGTGGAAAAAGTTGGAGAAATGTACATGCATCTTCTCTTATTTTGGCTAAGGATCTTTGACCAGTGATATGAAGTGAACCAAGCTTCTCTCGATTTTAAGAGTTTCTCGCTGATTCCGCTTACAAAAAAACACAACATATCAATTTCAAATTGTTAGATCAACAACTTCTTTTAATAAAACCATGAGTTACTTATGTCTTTTAGCATAAAAAGAGTTAATGGTAAGAAAACTAGGATAACATAAAAAATAACTTTGAGATATTGTACATTTGCTTCAGGATAGCGTCAACTCTAAAGTTTTCAGGAACATTCAACACATCTTCCTTCAAGTTGTAACAAACACTAAGTAGTTAATTGCAAACAACACAACAAATGCAAATATATTTTCACAAAATGCTAAATTCTTACCTTAACCTCTTGCCATATTCCCTCTTTGATAGACTCGTCAACAACCATCAAATCAATAAAGATTAGCGGAACTCTATGACCATTCCCGTACTATTATACCTAATTGATACTTGAACTGTTGTGTTATTTCTCTAACGACTTGAAATTGAGAATCAAAAGAAACTTGAATTTTAACTCCTGTCCTCCACTCCGACACACTCTTATTGTGGCCTCTAGTGCTAGTATCTTTAAGTGCAATTTGAAATAAGGTTTAACAATATTCAGATATTGAAGTGCATTGATAACAAAAAAAATCATTAAGTAATAGCAATTGATACCTATTTCTGGAAGCTCTTCAGACATAACATGTAGTGGTGGAGGGGAAGTGGGATGGGGGCATAAGTGGGAAAGAATTGTTGAGATTGTGTCAATGTCTTTGAGGAATGACTTTGGGCATCATCTCTACTACTTAAAGTAAGAAAAGTAGACATACACCATGGTTTGCCACGTCCACTGTCTCCAACCTTCCTTCTCTTCATATTATCTTATTACACAACCAATATCATATTGTCATCAGTACAAGTTGTACACATCAACAACCAGATTATCAACGGTTAAAATCAACAGTTTGATTATCATCAATATAGAAAAAGGTAAGACAAAAGTGAAAGTACCTAAGTAATAAGTAAAACCACAAAATCCACTAGAACTAAATAAATAAATAAGTAACATCTTCAAACTAATCACGTTGTAGGAAACATTTATTTACGTAATAGCAAAAACATAATAAGTAATATCCCAAAAAACTAGTCTCCAACCATATTGTCAAGACTATCAGCACCGTCTAAATCATCTTCCCCGTGCAACTCATCATCACCATCCGACCTCTCATCATCAGACAAATAATCATTTTCAGCGTTCACATGTGAGTTTTCTTAAGACTCTACTATACCAACATTGAGTCACCCTTGTCCTAAAGGCTCTTGGTTATACCATACTTGTCGGGCTTGAGATTCCAATATATAAAGTTCATCCCTAACCCGATCATTTTGGTATAAATTTCGGAAGTTAACCAAGGTAACTTCACTTGGTGGATGTTCCCACTCACAATTGAATAATACGTATTTAATATCTGCCGAGAACGTTACCTTGATGATATATGTCAATCTCCCATAATATGGTAAACGATCTCCTTCTATACATACACCACAATTTTTCCTCGTTTGTTTGTTGTCTACACTTTTAACCCGCAAAAGGCAGACATTGGACGTATACGAGGTTAGCTTGGTTGCTTAAGGAGGAGGGTTAGACAAACCCACAACTTCGTCAGATAAGGACACATTCATCTTCATATTCTTGCAAACTTTGAACATATAATGGCATATGGTTTAATTGATTAGTGTCATATCCAAAATTGACTACTACATAAGTAACTCAATTTATATAGACATCAGATTTAGATACCCACATGAGTTCTGAACTAGTTATGAAACTCGTTAAAATGAGGTGTTGCTACCAACTCTTCATTTGCATTAGGGTTCAAATGTTTTATGGTTCTGAGATGTTCACTATGAAAAATGTGTTAGATACAACCAATAAGATTGCATTTTCATATTCTTTATTATATGGAAAACAAATGTGTAATTTTATTACTTACTTTAGATAGGGTGTGACCGTGTCAGTTTGGAACAACATCCACCGATGAATTTGTGTCCGAGTAACTTCCGTCATAATGAAGCTCTTTCCTTTTTTGTCATCGTCATCTTTCTTTCTAGGAGGTCTGTTTTTCTTGCTCTCCACATCTTTGAGATATTGAACGTAGAAGTTCATGCACTCTTCCATCAAATACCCTTTTGCTATTAGTGAAAGCAGAGCTTTATGGGATACCCTCATAAGAGTGCTTCCAATACATGATATATCATGGACGGTGCTAGGGGATTTTAATAATGTGATGTTTGATGATGAGATAATTAATGTATGGTCAATTTCAATGTATGAGTGTAAAGGAATGCTAGACTGTTGTCAAGATTTAAATTTGGTGGATGCTTTGTACATAAACTCTTCCCTGTTTACATGGCCAAATGTAGAATTTGGAACAGAATAGACATAGTTTTGATCAATGATGGTTGGAATAAATCAAATATGTCATGCTCGACTCATTTCGTGATAAAGCTGAATTATTTGACCATAAGCCAACAGTTGTTTCATTTATGCCACATAGGAATATGAGAATGAAATATTTCAAATTCTACAATATGTGGACAAATGCACCTAGTTTCCAGCATCTAGTTAAAGATAAATGACAATGTAATGTAGGAACTAAGAAGGACTCGTTACTACAGATTATCTAAAATGATTAAGTAGATAAAGGGGCCACTCAAATAGTTGAACAAGAATCAGCTTTCTTCCTTATCTACCAGGCCTATGGAAGCTAATGAACAAGTTAATAGAGTGCAACTAGAGCTTATTACGATTCCCGTTTCTACTCAAAAAAGGGAGAAATACAACTGGAGGTTACGAATATTGCCAATATATCCAATAAATCTTTGAGAGACAGTGATATTTTAGAATGATATTGTTAAGAACACAAGTGAGGTTTATGTTGTATGTATCCATTTATAAGAAACAACTTAAGGTCTCACCATCTGCCAAGTTCACTTTAGGGGAGCTTAGTTTTATTGGATGCTTATAGGTTGGGTGAGTTCCCCTATTGGCTTCACTAAATATGGACTACCCTCTTCAACTTTGCCTTTCCCTGCTCATTATTTACTACTGTATTGGGTTAGGTGCCCCTAGCAAAACTCCAAACAACAAATTCCTAGAGGACGAGATACCTTTGACTGTTCATTATTTACTATTCCAACAAATATGGATTGTCCCTCTTTAATAATGTTCATATTACATTACTTGGAAGCTTACCATTAGCAAAGCTCCAAACAAAGTCCCAGAGGAAGTTTATGGAGGAACAAGACAAGTTGGAGGATAAACAAAGTCCAAGAAAAAACAAAAAACCACAAACAAATTAAGGAAGAGACGAAGAAGAGACGATGACGAGATACCTTCGACTGAGGAGTAGCAACGGTGGAACGGATTGAAACCATCAAGTTGATGAGCACCTATGAAAGAATCATGAAAGAGATGACGAGGATAAACGTTTTAGGGATAATCTGAAACTCAAATTCCAAAAAGAGAAGGACTAGAATCCAAAACAACAAAAATCACAAATAAAACAAGGAAGAGACGAAGAAGAGGCGAAGACGAGATACCTTCGATCGAGGAGCAACAATAGTGGAAGAGATTGAAAACCGTTGATGAACACCTATGGAAGAAACGTGGAAGAGATGAAGAAGTTTAACGTTTTAGAGCTAATCTGATTTTCCCCTCTTGTTCCAAAAAAAAAAAGGTAAATAAAAGTAGAATTATTTTCGTTTTTTTATTTACGGGCCTCAATCTTTTTTGGCGCTCAACTTTGAGCCGCAATCTAGGATTTTTTGCGATGGTGATCAAGAGCCGTCGCGAAGGCAATTGTTTTAACGTCGGCACCTTAACACTGTCGCAAATCGATGTACTATTCACGACGGGAATGATTCCGTAGTCGCAAACTAAACGACTACACTTAACGCCGTCATCGGTCGTCGCAAAAATTGCTCATTGTCATCAGGAAACCCATCCCGACGCATACCTCTGTCGCAAAACTAATTATTTTTTGTAGTGAACATGTTACTTCTTGGTTTTCCAAGAAACGGGATATTGGCCAAGAAACACAAAAAATCCCGTGATGGGGCGTCTATTAGTGGGGCAAGTAGCGTAGTCGGCATTACAAAAAAACATTAAGATGAAGTTTATAGGATTCTTAAGAGAAGAATACTTAAACATGTCCACGGATCACGGGTGACCCGGCGGGTGCTGACCCGGCGAGAACCCGGTGGGTCGGTGCCCCGGCGAGAACCCGGTGGGTCGGTGCCCCGGCGGGTCCGGGTTCCCCCGGGTCGCGGGTACGGGTAAGGGTCGTTAGATCCTTACCCGTGACCTGCTGGGTCGACCCGTAACGGTCAAAAGATTTTTTTTAAACAAATCCCAATGGCTATATAGCCGTTGGGTAGCCGTTGTAACGACTAGATTCATAAAAAAAATAAAAAAAAATATACTTTAATAAATCTAACCCAAAAACAATTCTATAAATACCCCAAACCCAAATATTTCATCTCACACCAATTCTCATTCAATCATCTATTCACTCTTGCAATCTCTCCATAATTTCCAAATCTTACATTCAATTACTCTCCTAATCTCGTATTCTCATTCTCTTATTTTTCATTTTACCACTCATACTACTACATTCTATTATTCAAAAAAAAATGTCTAGCCGAGGAAGACGTTCCGTTAGCGGTGCCGGTCCTTCATCCGGCGAAGGTTTTACCCGAGGACGGCATTCCGTTAGCGGTCCTCCAACCGGTTCGGATTTAAGGCGAGACTTATTAAGTGGAGATCACGAGATCTTCGAGGAGGAGGATATCACGGAATCACCTACTTTTCCCAACACGCAAGGATCCGAGACCGAATTCACGGAGGAGCCGGAGGAGCCGCCGTTGAACAACACTCAACTAACGGCGGCGGTCTTCCGATTTTGGTTTACAAAAGGTGCTCCCGATGCCAACGGAGTTTACTATGCCAAATGCAATTTTTGTGCGGCACAATACAAGCACAAAAAGGGAGAAGACTACGGGAACTACAAGAGGCATATCCGGAACAAACATCCCGAAAAAATGGGATTAGCACGAGGGCAAACACAACTTACCGGGTACGCATCTACTTCTAACCAACCTCCTTCTCTATTTACATATGATCATTCTTCTTCTATGGATGCATTTTCGGAAATGTTGGCCGTAGATTCTTTAGCATTTAGTTTTGCACAAAATGTTGGTTTTAATGATTGGATGCAAAATCATGCTGCAACCCGCATATAAACCGATTTCTCGCATAACCGCTAAAAGAAAAATGATGCATAAATATAAAATTCGTAAAGAAGAATTGATTAAATATTTTATGGACAACGGTGATATTCAAGTTTCTATTTGTAGTGATATTTGGACCGACGGTTTTCAAAAAAATCATATATGGGTATTACTTGTCATTTTGTTGATAAATTTTGGATTTTAAACAAAAGAGTTTTAGCATTACGAGTTTTCAACGAACAACACACCACCCAAAACATTGCCCGTTTGATTGCAAATGTTTTGGAAGAATATAGATTAGTTTCACGAGTTTTTACAATCGGTTTTGACAACGCCTCCGCTAACACGGCTTCCATTAGAGATTTAACCAACTATTGTAAGCCGACGATTGGAGGTAAATTTTTTCACATTAGGTGTGCCTCTCATATTTTAAACTTGTGTGTTCAAGACGGTTTAGCATACGTTGGAGATTTAGTACAACCTATTCGAAATATTCTTAATGAACTTTGGTCTAAAAAAAAGTGTACGTACTAAATGGTATGCATATTGTAAACAAAATGGCGTTTATCCTAAAAAATTTTCAAAAGATGTTTGTACAAGATGGAACTCTACTTACAAAATGATTTACGAATCATATGAATATCGAGAACTTTTAAGTGGTTTTGCCGCACAACATATTGACGGTAATTTTGTTTTTGGTGAATCTTGAATTTTAGCAAAAGATGTAATGGAGGTTTTTAAATATTTTTATGATGCTACTAACACTTTTAGTTATGTTTATACACCAACTTCAAACATATTTTGTTATGTAGCAATTAATATTGCATTTGCAATTCAACAAGGTCTTTTAATTGAAAATATTTCACAAGCTATTTTTTCAATGCGAAGTAAATGGTTAGATTATTATACAACCATTCCCAATGTTTTTCTTGTTGCATTTGTGTTAGACCCTAGACGTAAAATGGATGGTTTAAAACAATTTTTAGAAAGTTATTATGAATTTTTACGTTTAGAACAACATCCCGATTGTCATGTTTCTACCATAATTGCTAAAGTTAGAAAATTATTTGATGAATTATTGGTTCAATATCGTGTTTCCGATCGAGGTCAATCTTCTCAACCCCCTCCTCGTCCTTCATCTTCAAGTTCATCTAAATTTAAATCAATTGCTAGAGATTTGTTTGGCCCGAAAATGACAAAAACCACATCGAGTTCCAACTCGGAACTCCACGAATATCTAACCATTTCTTTTGAGTTTGCCAATGATGAAGAAGAAGAGGATTTCAACATATTAGAATGGTGGAGCCGACCGGAGAGAATGAGGTTCTCTACCCTCTCAAGGATCGCGTCACAAATTCTCGCCGTTCCCGCCTCAACGGTAGCGGTTGAGCAAACCTTTAGCCAGAGTGGAAATGTAACACCCCGAATCCGCGGGACTCGGGGCGCTACGGGTTGGGACCTCACAATGGGTCCCGACCCTTAGCTTGACAACAATTTCACCGGATCTTGCAACAAGGCACAAATATAGGCCAAAACCGAAATACATTTTATGCAATGTAAGAAAACCCAAAAGAAAACAAACAACGGACTTCAGCCGAAAACAACTACAAAGACCAAACGCCATACATGCGGCATACAATAATACAATATACAAAACTCCAAACGTGACTCCAAACAAAACCCTTCCTAAAATGTACGGACCCCGGCTGCCCACCCTTCCGGATCTCTCGGAGCATGCCTAACCTGCAAGGCAAACTACAACATTCGGTATAAAACCGTTAGCTCACATTCAAAGCATTAGAATTAAAGGGAAAGGCACAAACACAAGTAAATCAACATAACACACAATGTACCCAAATCACACTAGTCCGGTTTATTATCTTTTTATTATTAAGTCGTATCCCGTTCTAATTCAACTTCTTTTGTGACACGAGAATCTCCCGAAACTCGCCTCGGTCCCCACTTACCGCATGGAACGGTGGATGCCTCCGACCGTCTAACCACACGGGCTAGTCGCCAAGAACCTCCTAGCTCTACGCAAGAGCTAGGCAGTGATGTCACCGCCCGTTATCACACACTTGGGCCAAATAGTATAAAGGTCGGTGGTCCTATTTCCGGTTTAGTTGTTATAAACAATAAAGAATAAACACACACCACCAAACACACATCAATGCTAATACAAGGAATACAAGCTAAGTAAGTCCGGAGACTTACCTCGTCACCACACTCAACTCACAACACTCTCGCTTCCTTAGGGAGGAAGCCCATAACCTGCTCACAAGAAGATAACTATATCAACAACAACCCACTCACAATAGAAGTCTTAGACTTCTATATAAATGATCTATGCAAGACCATTTTACTCTCAATTCTAGGACCGCATCCTAGAATCCCTCATGCTCACATCACACGCAACAGAAGCTAGAAGTCCTAAGACTTCTAAGCCCTCGGATCTCGCAAGATCATAACTCACAACACAACTAGGATAAGCCAAACCTAAACTCCAAAATCCCACAAGATCATACAACCCCACCTCGAGCCTCAAAACGCTCACAAGATCAAACATATAACTTAAAGTCTTATAACAACCTCACAAGATAACCAACACCTCAAGCTTAGAACCACATCAATCAATCAAACAATATCAAATCCTCGAAACTCACCTAATGCTCAAAGCCACTACTTGGCATTAACTCTAAGTTATGCTAGATCCAACCTAGCATGATACTAATACTAAACATAACTAAATCGAGTAAGATCATAAGCTCGGGGAAGAGGGTACTCACATGACGTCAAAAGACGGAAGACGACCTATGGATGTCGAGTTTGGGTTCGATGCCCTTCATCGGGGCGCTTTCGAACCTAAAACCAAAGCTAAACAAATTTAGCTTATATGCTAAATTTGAACGGAAGATTTAACGCATATAAATCTAAAGAAAAACTCGCTTTCAAAACCAAGGTTAAAACTCGTAAAAACATTTTCCGGGGATTTATACCATTATATAAACATAGGTCAAAATCCGCAATTAAATCTCCGGGCCGTAAATATGGAACTCAAGAAACTTAGGCCATTTTCCGAAAATACTTTGGGCCAAATCAGTAAATAATTCTATAGAGGCAATTTGCAAAAGGTCCAAATGTTGGGCCATTAATGTAAATACTGAAGATGGGTAAAAAAAATGTAATTAACATAAAGAGAGGGCCCGATTTAAAAACAAGAAGTTTCTTTCAACCTAGAATCAGCACACCAGCGGAGAGGAGGAAAAGAAGGGTGCGGGAGGAGGAGCGGCGGCTGCAGGGCAGAGGAGAGACCCCTCGGGCGGCGACTCCAAGCTCCGGCGCTTAGGGAAGGCGGTTGATGGCGGCTGTGACTCCCGATGGCAATGGCGGCAAAAGAACGAAGTAGATGGAGACCGAGTGGGCAGCAAAGCTGATGCAAGGATTTGTCTGGGAGAAAAATGAACGGTGGCTAGGCACTTCTCCGATAGCTAGGGCTGCGCAGGGGACCGGCTTCCTCTGTCTCGGCTTCTGATTCCGGCGGTAGCAGGCCAACGACTGAAAAGGAGATCTAGGGGAGATGTGTGAGGAACAGAGGGATATAGGAGCATAGGGCATGTGAGAGCTGAAAAGGAGATGCAGAGAATGGATGAAGGGGAGAAGAGTTTGAGTGCTTGGTGAGTTTGAGAGGCTGAGGGAAGGAGACAAGGTCACGAGGTGGTGAGCGGTGACTGGGAGAAAAATGGAGGGTAGATGAGAGTTTACAGAGGAGGGAGATGACAGGTAGCTTCCGGGGAGAAACAGTCGGTTTGTTGCTCCAAAACAATGAGGCTGGTGTTCAGTGCAAATGCAGAAGGGAGGAACAATGGTGAGGTGATCGAAGGGAGCTAGACAGGGCCTCTTTGCTCCTGTTTTGTGGCTGCAACGAGAGAGCAAGAGAGATGGAGGCTGCAGCGGCTCCGGCAGGTCGACGGCAACGCAGGGATATCGGGTGCAAGAGAGAGTGATAGGAGACGTTGAGGGTGAGGCAAGAGTGAGTGTAATGGATGGGAAGCTTGCGTGATAGAGAGAGCAAAAGAACAGGGGGAAGTAGCGAGGAGTCGGGTAGGCGCTCATCCAGCTGGGAAGGAAAGAAGAAAAAAGAAAAGGAGAAAAGCAAATAAAGAAAATAAGTATAAAAATAGGGAAACAAAGAATTAAATAAAATCGATAAAAGCTTTCGGAACAGGATTTTCGAATCGGGGAAATATTTTCCGATTTTTCCGAGAATAAGGCCAAGGTTTACGTGCACGTCTCCAATAAATATATATATATATATATATATATATATATATATATATATATATATATATATATATATATATATATATATATATATATATATATATATATATATATATATATATATATATACTCGGAAAGGATATTTTACGTCGTAAACTACTTAAAAAAAATTAAGCTAAGAAGATATCGATAGGAATAGGGGAAAAAAATATCGAAACGCACCCAATAAATGGGGCGTTACATCAGGTCCCCCTAAAAACAAGTTTCGTCCCGAAACTTGCTATGCGTCGAACTTCTCGGTCCCTAAGGCCGAGATATGAACTCTCAAACTAAGGAGCCTTAAACCTTCTAATCTATACACTCAATCTACTCAAACTACCACCGCAAGATTTATCATATCATATAGCACATTCCCGCACGGGGCAAAACTACATATAACTTCACATATACACATAACGCAACCAAGGGGAGAACTAGGTCTAACCCGTCGATTCCATCGACACTACTAACTCAGCGTAAAACTCAATCAAAGATACTATCTTTCGTCTTCCTATTAGCCTCATCGGTTCCTCATCTATCACTAGGTCCTCATGACTTACAGTATGTCTCGCTTCATGTACATATTCTCTCGATTGATACACATGAAACCCTGGGTGAGCACCCTCTACTCTTGGTGGTCATGCCAACCGGTAAACCACTAACCCTCTTGCGCTAAGGTCTCAAAAGGTCCGATATATCGGAAACTCATATTCCCTCTCAGGTCTTTCTCATTGAGACATTTCCATTGTTTCTCCTTGATTGTCTCACACAAGTAAGATCGAATCTTCCCATTTACACATTGGGCATTGGTTCTTGTCAAACCAACTTTGATGTTACGTTTCCTCAATAATTGTTGCACGTTCCAAGTAAGGAAGGGTATACTTTCATTCACACTGCCTCTACGAACGAGACACGTACGCTATTACTTTTATATCGTTCCTCAATACTCGGTGAAGACCTCGTCTTGGAGAATCACTTGTACACTTCAAACCCATCATTCCTCGAGGCAATTTCAAAACGGTTGCACCCATGAATCTCCTCTTAACTCTCAACAACTCCATTGTAAATTTTCGTCCCATTCAGTACTTCATTGTCATCGGAGTAGGTTAGCCATAGATGGTGTTACTTGGAGAATCCCTCCACAAATCCAGTAATGACCAGCGAAATCAAGAAAACTTGTAACTTCTTTCACATCCTTGGGGGTTGTCATCCCGAAACAACTTGTCATACAACTTCTCTCTTTTTTGAGAGTAGACCAAAATGTCTTATCTAGGCATGAGTGAGCCCATATGGAATCTCTACAACTCGTAGTGATCATGATTCGTCCGAAATGCCGTATTTGTAATATCGCCACCTCAAATTCTCAATCCGTGACTGAAAGACCTTAAATCATTCTTAGAAGAGACTACCGACCCTTGCAACTGGTCGAGTAGATCATCTATCCGCGGTGAGGGATACTTGTTCTTCATTGTGTTTTTGTTCAGCTCACGGTAATTAATGCACAAACGGTGATAACCGTCTTTCTTTTTGCAAACTGGTGTTCTCCATAACAACTTCAATCAAGTGTTTAAGGTATACTCCAATATGATCTTCAAGTCAAGAGTTCAAGATAACATTTGACCGGTGGTCATGGTACTAATGATCTACCCCGATCTGTTGGGGTGACTTCCTTCAAACACGTGTATTGCTCCATCATTAGCTACAGTGTTCACCGTCTTCTTTTAAAGATCCTTAATCTTCTGAAATCGAGAGACTTGCTCGAGTCTTCTGACTCTTGGGGCCTTATTTAAGTATTTCTTTAAATTAATCTCATTTTCCCTCTTTGATGACATGATGGTAAAAATCTTCTAAGGTTTCTCAATTATGTGTCATCATAATTATCCAAACTACAGGACTTAACCATGCTTCAAAACGATTGACCTTATCTTCTTTGCTTTCCATGACGTCCCAACAGATGAGAGGAGCTTTTCATATTCTATATAAGCTCTTACCGTAGACATTCTTTCTTCAAGTAGGTGTAGAACTTAATTCCCTTCCTTATGTAACGTTAATCCGACCGCATAGGTTCTAACCTCAATCCTTCATATACTTCTCATACATCTCATTTTGACATCAAACTTCAAAACCTCGATCTTCACTTACTCTTGTTGGTCGTCTTATGCATCCCTTAGTATTCCAAGAACAACTTCATAACTGTACTAGTATGCCCCAAGGAGAACACTAGGCGAATTTCCCCAACCCCAATCGCTGAAAGATCCACTTATTACTTCACTAAACACTACCATCATAAGCTCTCAACTTGCAGTGTTGTCCTAATCTAGGTCCTCCCTTTCACGCCATAGCCATTGTGGCTCTTCCGTGTGAGTTTGAAACCTCTGACTCAGCTTTTGCTCGCGCAAGCATACCATCCATTTCATTAGACGAACATACTATGTATCCTCTTATTATACTCCCGCGTACGCACCGCAACTAATGAAAACTTCACCTTCCTCTTGATCTACTAGTTCCCTTTAACATGATCAAACCTTAAAACTTCTAATCCGGGTTGTTCTCCATATGCCGTTCTCCTGACCTCAGAGGTGCATCTCCATCTTTTCTTAGGAGGTCAGTAACAACTACTTGCTTGGACTCATTCAACATTATTTGATTTAAGACAAATGTGCTTCTGTTGCTGTACGTCCTTACCATTGACATTGATCCACCGCGAATACTGTAAGATCTTGTTGTCGATCCTCTATGTTCCCATAGTCTTGTTTACTCTTCCCATCTATACACATCAGTAGACAACCCGCACCTGTGCGTTCTCAGTTGTCACCGATTAACTTGTATCTCACCTCCTCCGAAGTTAACGACTTAACATCCTATTACACTTCTCATGTTACCATTCTCATGAAGGCTACCCTCCTTGGGGTACTCTACCTTAAACTCCGTTAGCTCTTCTTCATTTCATGCTTCCTTTTCTTTATAAAGTAATTATATCTTCCTGGCCTTGTTGGTTCGTATAACTCCCTTCATAGGTTTAACCATTCTTCCTTGATGTCCTTTCAGTGCACCTTCCCAAATATTATAGCCTTAGGTAGCGTCCGTTCGCGTTTCTCTTGGTTGGTATCTTAAGTCTTTCATAAACAAAAGCTTCTTGTTGTGTCACTCATTTTATCGAGATCACGTCTACTCACACTTCTTCTTGGCGTTTCTTAGTCTTGTCGTTATAATAGAAACCGGTCAACTCCACGTGATTCTCCAACATGCTCTTCTTCTCATAACTCTAGTAATGTTGACACTTCACTTATTGATACATCGTAAGCTTAACTTACGGTATCTTAAATCTTTAGTAAATAGTTCGATCACTCTGCTCGTCTTGACTCCAATGCTTAGGAGCGCCTAAAGAAAACTTCACATCTTAATGAAATACCACCTTTAAACTTGCTAGAAAGTATCCATCTCCTCCCCAATTCACATCTTTAGTTGTCCACGCGTCTTCTTGAAGAACTTAAGTTCGTTATCTCTCTTGGTCTCGTCAACTTTCCATCATGGCTTCTTTGGACCCACTTCCGCACATTAATGTTGCTCCCTTTACTTGTGTTGTCTCCATCTCGCTTTATCTTTAGTTGTTTCGAGTTTCCTTCTACTTGTTCGTCCTTGCCGTTAATGTCCTCTTTAGTCTTCATAGGATTGCCTTAACGTCCTCTAAAGGAGCCCAAGAAACACCAAGGTGTTTGTCAAAACGTGATACTCAACTCGGTACTTGAGCATACTCAACCTCATATGTAAACTATCCCGAGTCAAACGGCGTCATCCAAGGTAATGATATCATGCTATCATCTTAGCTAAAAGGTCCCATAACTTCATATGCTACTATATATAATAGGAATATGTATCCATAACTATATAAGTCCTAAGTCCATATCACTAATATCATGCATTCGGCATTCCATTACAACAATACAAGGTCCAAAATATATAATCGTTCACATATACAACTATACACATAAATCATGTCTATCATGCAACTACAATCCACATACAATAATAGTCCAAAAACGTCCTAAGTCCACGATACATATCTACGTATATGCATATATATATACACACATATATATACTAAATATCCAATAAACTATGCTGCCGAGATCCGCGGAAGGAGTGGTCGTCCGTACATTCTACCCCGACTCATGCATGTGATTTTGAAAACGAAAACTCAAAACCTGCGGGGTTCTGTTTATCCCTTATTCGGCCTTTAGAAGATTGCGAGTGCCATTGTTGTCAACCTAGGGCTCTGATACCACTTTTGTAACACCCCGAATCCGCGGGACTTGGGGCGCTACGGGTTGGGACCTCACAATGGGTCCCGACCCTTAGCTTGACAACAATTTCACCGGATCTTGCAACAAGGCACAAATATAGGCCAAAACCGAAATACATTTTATGCAATGTAAGAAAACCCAAAAGAAAACAAACAACGGACTTCAGCCGAAAACAACTACAAAGACCAAACGCCATACATGCGGCATACAATAATACAATATACAAAACTCCAAACGTGACTCCAAACAAAACCCTTCCTAAAATGTACGGACCCCGCTGCCCACCCTTCCGGATCTCTCGGAGCATGCCTAACCTGCAAGGCAAACTACAACATTCGGTATAAAACCGTTAGCTCACATTCAAAGCATTAGAATTAAAGGGAAAGGCACAAACACAAGTAAATCAACATAACACACAATGTACCCAAATCACACAAGTCCGGTTTATTATCTTTTTATTATTAAGTCGTATCCCGTTCTAATTCAACTTTTTTTGTGACACGAGAATCTCCCGAAACTCGCCTCGGTCCCCACTTACCGCATGGAACGGTGGATGTCTCCGACCGTCTAACCACACGGGCTAGTCGCCAAGAACCTCCTAGCTCTACGCAAGAGCTAGGCAGTGATGTCACCGCCCGTTATCATACACTTGGGCCAAATAGTATAAAGGTCGGTGGTCCTATTTCCGGTTTAGTTGTTATAAACAATAAAGAATAAACACACACCACCAAACACACATCAATGCTAATACAAGGAATACGAGCTAAGTAAGTCCGGAGACTTACCTCGTCACCACACTCAACTCACAACACTCTCGCTTCCTTAGGGAGGAAGCCCATAACCTGCTCACAAGAAGATAACTATATCAACAACAACCCACTCACAATAGAAGTCTTAGACTTCTATACAAATGATCTATGCAAGACCATTTTACTCTCAATTCTAGGACCGCATCCTAGAATCCCTCATGCTCACATCACACTCAACAGAAGCTAGAAGTCCTAAGACTTCTAAGCCCTCGGATCTCGCAAGATCATAACTCACAACACAACTAGGATAAACCAAACCTAAACTCCAAAATCCCACAAGATCATACAACCCCACCTCGAGCCTCAAAACGCTCACAAGATCAAACATATAACTTAAAGTCTTATAACAACCTCACAAGATAACCAACACCTCAAGCTTAGAACCACATCAATCAATCAAACAATATCAAATCTTCGAAACTCACCTAAGGCTCAAAGCCACTACTTGGCATTAACTCTAAGTTATGCTAGATCCAACCTAGCATGATACTAATACTAAACATAACTAAATCGAGTAAGATCATAAGCTCGGGGAAGAGGGTACTCACGTGACGTCAAAAGACGGAAGACGACCTATGGATGTCGAGTTTGGGTTCGATGCCCTTCATCGGGGCGCTTCCGAACCTAAAACCAAAGATAAACAAATTTAGCTTATGTGCTAAATTTGAACGGAAGATTTAACGCATATAAATTTAAGGAAAACTCGCTTTCAAAACCAAGGTTAAAACTCGTAAAAACATTTTCCGGGGATTTATACCATTATATAAACATAGGTCAAAATCCGCAATTAAATCTCCGGGCCGTAAATATGGAACTCAAGAAACTTAGGCCATTTTCCGAAAATACTTTGGGCCAAATCAGTAAATAATTCTATAGAGGCAATTTGCAAAAGGTCCAAATGTTGGGCCATTAATGTAAATACTGAAGATGGGTAAAAAAATGTAATTAACATAAAGAGAGGGCCCGATTTAAAAACAACAAGTTCCTTTCAACCTAGAATCAGCACACCAGCGGAGAGGAGGAAAAGAAGGGTGCGGGAGGAGGATCGGCGGCTGCAGGGCAGAGGAGAGACTCCTCGGGCGGGGACTCCAAGCTCCGGCGCTTAGGGAAGACGGTTGATGACGGCTGTGACTCCCGATTGCAATGGCGGCAAAAGAACGAAGTAGATGGAGACCGAGTGGGCAGCAAAGCTGATGCAGGGATTTGGCTGGGAGAAAAATGAACGCTGGCTAGGCACTTCTCCGATAGCTAGGGCTGCGCAGGGGACCGGCTTCCTCTGTCTCGGCTTCTGATTCCGGCGGTAGCAGGCCAACGACTGAAAAGGAGATCTAGGGGAGATGTGTGAGGAACATAGGGATATAGGAGCATAGGGCATGTGAGAGCTGAAAAGGAGATGCAGAGAATGGATGAAGGGGAGAAGAGTTTGAGAGTGTTCGCCCCTAAAGGTGTGTGCAAATAAGCTTTAAATTTATAAAACTAGAATCAAGCAGCGAACCCGCAGTGTACGGATCGACGTAGCTAAGCAAGAATTCCAGAGTATCGAACACAGGGATTTGGGTGGGAACAAATTCGATAGTAGGTTATCAAGCGAATAAATATGAGAGTTTTGCAAATATTGGGAAAACAACAATCCTAAAGATCCAAGTATCCAGCTGTGGCAATCGATTCAAGATATACTTAATGATGTAAAGACAGAGTTGAGATATGCAAAGGTATACTAATGTAAGGTAATCGTACGATGAAGTTCCAAAAACCTTATATAACTCATCTACAAGGCACTCTCTATACAGGTTGTTGAGGCTCAATATAGAAAGATTCTAAAGATGAGAATTAGTGTCAAATACCCAAACTTATAACCTAAAGATCAAGACTAACTTAACCGATTGAGGTTGTTGAGGCTCACAATCGAGGTAGAGGTTGTTGAGGCTTCACTACCACCTAAAAAAGACAAGTCTAAACTAAGTTAAAGCAAATCTTTAACTTGGGATTAAAGTAAAAGCAAGTTCGTAGACTTAAAGGAAATCACGGTTGGTTCTTGAGGTTCCACGGCCGTGGACTCAAGAACAGGCCGTAATTTAAGGTTGTCGGCGATTCTCTCTAACTCTCAGGGTCTAATCTGTTTGCGATCGATCTATCATCATCTAAGCCACAACTATCAACCCTTCACCTTAGAATTGTTAAGGGTTTTTAGCCAATAATAGTCATGTTGATATCAATTCAAGAATTAAAAGATAGAAAGATGGAAACTTTCAAGAACTTTCAATAACCTTCAAAACAATCTCAAAGTCACAAAGAGAACAAGTATTGTCAAAAGATTCAAAGTAAAGCAAACAATCACAACCTTAGGGAAGAAAGGGAAACGGGATGTCAATCCGTTTTCCAAATCAAACCTAGACAAGAAGAGAGATCTTCTTGCAAAATCTTCCGAAAACTTCGATCTTCTGCCAATCCGGAGATCTCAGCAGCAATCTCCACCAAAAGTGCGAGATTAGGGCAATTCTCCGATGTGAACCTTCAATCTCCAATGAGATATCAAAGCTTCCAAACTAGCGCTAAACGATCCTCCCGAACGTATGCGGAGATATACGAATTGTAAGCGAGCCTAAGCGAGGATGTAAGCGAAGATGACGGAATCTTGCTTCGTCCGTCTTTTTATAATATAGGGCAAAGTGTCGGCCCGGCCCAATCTTCAAAAGATCGTGGCTTCAAAGTGTGGCGAAAAGATTCGCCAAGATCACGGTCGTGGAAGTGTTCCACGACCGTAATTTAGGGCGTGAAAACAAATACGGTTTGCATCATATGTTCCACGGCCGTAATATCCTCTGGAATGAACATCAATTTCTGACTCTGAATCCACGGCCGTAATTCTGAACGTGGTTTGGATTCCGGCCGTATTTTAGGGCGTAATTTAGGGCAAGAACGTGATTCTTCCCTAGCCTCGTGCATTCCTCAAGCTAAAGCTCCAAGTTGCTTCCAAAGAATGTCCTCAATCTATGGACATATCAACTCAACTCTCCTTTGCTCGATTCCGTTCCGAAATAGCTCCAAATCACCTAAAAATCAACATAGAACTAGTGTAGACATCCATATCGACAATATAGGTAATACTAGCTCACATATGCATAAAGTTCAATCAAAGACTATCGATATGAATCAAATACGTTTAGAAAACGTGCCTAAAATATCACAATATTTCATGCTAACAAATAACCCTATACTTAACACTTGCTTGTCCCTAAGCAAGGTCTTTCAAAAAGCTTTAAACAAGAGTTAGGATGAAATATGTGTACCTTCTTTTGGGTGAATGTGACTTCTAAAGAATAGATCATTCTCAACCCTTGCTTCAATCGTTCATCAAACTTTCACACACTTAATTGAAGAGTAGAAAGGTAAAGAGAGTTCATGAATCAATTTAACTTCAAAACAAGCATTATAATCCTCAAACTTTATCAAAATCAATCACAAGAAACTTCAATTTAGATCACTAAGTCATATAACATTCTTTTGATCTTAAGGACTTTCAAAGAAAAGGTCTAGAATATGAAAGGGAAGGGAAAACTTTAAGGGAAAGTGGTGCATAAATCCGGGAAAGTGGACAACTACCTTCTTCTTCTTATGCGGTTCCCGCAACACTTCAACTTAGAGCTTCGCTCTCTTCTTTTCATTTTTCGACTTTACTTTTGGAGTTATGGACAGAGGTGCACAAAAACCAAAGCCTAGGAGATCGGCGTTTCTCAAATTTGCAAGAGATGTCTCAAACCCTTAGCGCACATACCATAACCCGCTAGGAATATCGCTCAATCCGACTTTGGCAAGACACAAACACCCGGCTATGTGAATGGTGCCGAGTTACTCATCGTCATGATCAACTTCCCCAAACCTACAATTTCTTTCTATTCAATTGATTGCAAATAATTGCTCTCATGGCCCTCCCACATCAAACATGCCTTTTTCTCATTCACTTCTCCAAATTCCCGGATAGGTAAAGGAGGCTAATATTTCAATGAGGAGCTAGATGATCAAAGAAAGGAGAAAGAAAGTATCGAATTGCCTTAATCATTTCAACAAGAAGTATAGGAACTTATAATGTGAATTCAACTTCAATTTCTCAACATGATTTAGGTAACGTTTTCACATTATAAAACTTGCAAAAGAGGTAAAATTCATTCATTCAAATTCTTTTCGATTCACTATTCTTTTGAGCATGCAATTGTTATCAAACTCAATTCACAAGTAGTGATTATCATGGAAATCATCTCAATTCATTAGGAGCACAAAATTTTTCAAAATTTTTCAATTTTTATGGGTTTTTAAAGTTCTTTTTCATGCAATGCAATAAGGAAACGTGTGACACATAATGAACATGCAACGATAGTCTCAAATGAAGCAAACATAGAGAGTAGAGTTATTACAAACTTTTTAGTACATCCCACCCCATACTTAGGACGAACATTGTCCCTAATGTTCAAAAGAAAGAACAAAAGAAAGAAAAGAAAAAGAAACTCACAAGTGGTGGCGGGAATGTCTAAAACAAACGATCATGCATCAATCACTGTGGCGGCGGTGGAGGCGGGAATGGAGAGAAGCTGGAGTCGTATGGCCGCCCAAACTGCTGGCGGTAGACGTCCCTCATCATGTGGTCAAGGTCGTCTAAACGTCTGTCTCTAGCGTCCGCCCGGATCTCTAGCGCTCCAACTCTCTCAGAAAGTCCGGTAGCCCAATCCGGCATCTGCTCGTACGATCCCGGGGCGTGATCGTATGGTGCTGGTGCTGGTGGTGGTGCTGCTGGCTGCTGCGTGGACCAAGGGGGGGTGTCATACCAAGTGGGAGGTGTAGTCATCCACGTGAGCCTCTCACTCACGCTTGCGCGGCGAGATGACGAGCCTGAGGCTCTAGCTGGGCATGGAGAGCGTCTGGGTACATCTGGGGCCGCCTCCGGCTGGTCCGGAAACGTGCCAAACTCCTGCTCCGCTCCTCCACCACTCTCGTACTGATCTCCCATCTCCTCCTCCTCCACAACCGGTGGTGGGACGTAAGGGGGAGCTACTAGCCTGTTCGCGTGCATCGCAACGAACGTCTCCTTCCAATTGTGGCGTCCCGCCACAATGGAATACTCCGGCAGCCACTCAATACCCCTGCCTGTCCTGCTCTCCCAAGGCATGCCCGCATAAGGCGGACCTCTATGTGTGGGGAAAATGAGTCCCCTAACCATAAATGCATGTAATCCTAAAGGTACGGCCGGTATGCGGGTGCAAGCAGAAAAATCTACACCAAAACTCCTAGCAATGTGGGTAACTATCCCACCATATCCGATGTTCCCCTTCGACTTGTTCTTGAGCTTGCTCATCGTAGCAGCCAAGAGAGTAGCACAATCTGCACGGCGTCCATACAGCATACAATAGAGCAAGAATAGCTCATCCGTCTTGATCTTTTGGGGCGTCTCCGTCCTGGGAAAGAGACACTCCGAAAGAACGCGGTGAGCTATCTTCAAGGCTAAATGGTACATTAATTTAGCCTTGGTATCGGCGGGCTGCCAACGGTCCTCGTCGGCGTAAATCATCGGAACTTCCGCCCAAAAGTCCTTAGGGTGGATACCACTAGGGAATCGACCATTGTAGGTCTCATGGAACCCGAAAATGGTCCCAAACTCAACAATACTTAAATGGTAGTCTCATTCCATGAGACGGAAAGAGACGGTCCTATCGACGTGGCTGTGCTCGAAAGACGTCACAACCTCTCGGGTGATCTCCTCATAGGCGTCTTCACGAATGTTCGTGAAGACAAGTAATCCGGCCCTATCCAAGAGTCATGTAAGATCATCTACTATGTTGAGAGGATGTAGATCCTCCAACAACAAATACCTAGGGCCAATCACTGCCCTCTTCTGTATCTTCTCAAATGCAGTAAGGTGGTTCTCGTGTATGGTCGGAATGCTAGGGTGAGGGGGTGAAGATGGAGGTGAAAGTGAAGATGGAGGTGAAGGAGATGAGGGTGGTGGTGCCCTAGAGGTGGAGGGATTGCCTTTCCTTTTCTTATTCTGCTCTCCTTTCTTCTCCTTTATCCTTCCCGACACTCTCCTTACAAAATCCATTTTTCTCCAAAAATTACGGTCTGTTCTTCAGGTTCCACGGCCGTGGTTTACCCAGAGACCGTGATTCGTCTCAGAATCTCGTGAATCTCAGCAAATTCACCAACAATCACCACAACAAGCAGTCCTAATCTAATTCCTTCCAGTCTTTGTCAGTTCTTCCTAAAAATCTATAGCAAAAACGAACTAAATCCGCGAAATTCAAGAAGAAAGAATAAACCTCTTTTTCGGATTGAAAAACCCGAAATGCGCGTTTGTTGATGGATTTCCGCTCGGTTTGTTGCTTGGATCTTGTTCGTGGTTGGATTTGCTGCAGTTTAGGATGAAGAATCGTTGAAAACGATTAGAAAACGAAGAATTGGAGGGGGTCGTGGGATTTCGGCGTTTAGGTCGTGGAAAGGGGTAAGTTTTTGGTTAGTTTTGTGAAGAATGTGGCTCATATAGTCGCAGGCAAAATTTTGAAAATCACGGTCTGTCGGGGTGTTCCACGGCCGTGGAAGTATACGGAACCGTGGTTTTGGTGATTTTTCAAAGGCTTTTGAGAATTACGGCCACTGTAGCTATGACGACCGTAATTTAGACCGTGGAACCTTCTGTAAAGCTTCAAAGTCCAAATTTCGTCACTTTTCTTCGACATTATCTTCCCTTTCTCCTTTTCCATCGATCCTACAACCAAAAACACGAACATACCGGAAGAAATCGAGGCAAAACAAAGCAAAAACGTCTATTCTAAACTAATCTATGAATTGAAAACAAAAACGAAGATGCAATACCTTGGGTTGCCTCCCAAGAAGCGCTTTGTTTAAGGTCCGTAGCTAGACCAGTCTCGCACTTATTCGAGTGCGGTTGGCGCAAACTCCTCAGCTTGGAGTTCCGGCGTATACTTCTTGAGTCGTTGGCCGTTCACCTTAAAACTTCCGCTGGCTTCACCCCATACTTCAACTGCACCATGGGGGAAAATACGCTTAATTAGAAAAGGTCCATTCCAACGAGATTTAAGCTTACCTGGAAAGAGGCGAAGTCTTGAATTGAAGAGGAGAACTTGATCTCCTTCTTTGAAGTCCTTTGGAATGATATGCTTATCATGCCAACGCTTTGCTCTTTCCTTGTAGATCTTGGCGTTTTCGTAGGCGTTCAAACGTAGTTCATCTAGCTTGTTAATGTCTAGGAGACGCTTCTCTTCCGCTTCCTTCATGCCGAAACTCAGCCATTTGATAGCCCAAAATGCTTTGTGCTCCAGCTCTACCGGCAAGTGACAAGACTTCCCATACACAAGGTTGTATGGTGTGGTTCCTATGGGAGTCTTGTACGCAGTCCGGTACGCCCATAAAGCATCATCTAGCTTCAAGGACCAATCCTTCCTAGTCCTTGAAACCGTCTTCTCTAGAATTCTTTTGATCTCCCTATTTGAGATCTCAACTTGTCCACTCGTTTGTGGATGGTAAGGGGTAGCGATCTTGTGAGTAACCCCATACTTAGCTAGAAGAGCTTCAAAGCGACGGGCTATGAAGTGAGAACCTCCATCACTAATGATCGTCCTTGGTGTCCCAAATCGCGGAAAAATGGTCTTGTTGAAGAACTTAACCACCACCATGGCATTATTTGTGGGAGAGGCAATTGCTTCCACCCATCTAGAAACGTAATCTACCGCCAATAGTATGTATTGATTTCCACAAGAAGATGGGAATGGTCCCATGAAATCAACTCCCCAAACGTCGAAAATCTCCACCTCTTGGTTGTTGTTGAGGGGCATCTCGTTCCTTCTAGAGATATTGCCTGTTCTTTGACAAGCATCGCAGCAAGAAACAAAGGATTGCACATCTTTAAATAAAGTAGGCCAATAGAATCCAGATTGCCATACCTTTGCGCTAGTCTTGTTCGAACTAGCGTGTCCTCCACAAGGTAGTGAATGACAATGACGGATGACACTTTGCATCTCATCTTCCGGCACACATCGCCGAATGATGCCATCCGGACCTCTCTTAAAGAGGAGAGGCTCGTTCCAATAGTATTCCCGGACGTCTTTAAAGAACTTCTTCCTTTGTGCGTAGGATAGTCCGGGCGGTATCTCCTGGCAAACCAAATAGTTAACAAAATCAGCAAACCATGGTTCGTTACCTTTGGAGATCACGTTGATGCACTCCTCTATGATGTGTAGGTGTTCGTCCGGAAAGGAGTCATCAATGGGTAGATGGTCGTCCTCTAGATGTGTTAGACGACTCAAATGATCCGCAACAGAATTTTCCGAGCCTTTCTTGTCGCGGATCTCAAGATCGAATTCTTGTAGGAGAAGAATCCATCTAATCAGCCTTGGTTTCGCATCTTTCTTTGCAAGGAGGTACCGGATCGCAGCATGATCCGTGTAGACAATCACCTTTGCACCTACAAGATAAGAGCGAAACTTGTCAATAGCGTAGACAATGGCTAAAAACTCTTTCTCTGTAGTGGCGTAGTTGAGCTGCGCTTCGTCTAGCGTCTTGCTAGCGTAGTATATGGCATGGGTTCGTCCTTCCTTTCGTTGTCCAAGAACAGCTCCAATAGCTACGTCACTAGCATCGCACATAATCTCGAAGGAGAGAGTCCAATCCGGAGGTTGGATAATAGGTGCTGAAATTAGAGCTTGCCAGATGGTATTAAATGCATCCAAACATTCCTGCGAAAACTCAAAAACCGCATCCTTCATCAATAGATTAGTGAGGGGTTTTGATATCTTAGAAAAGTCCTTAATGAAACGTCTATAAAATCCAGCATGTCCTAGGAAACTTCTTATCCCTTTCACTGAGATTGGGGGAGAAAGTTTCTCTATGGTCTCTATCTTAGCCTTGTCTACCTCTATTCCTCTACTAGAGACTAAGTGACCTAATACGATTTCTTCCTTAACCATGAATTGACATTTCTCCCAATTAAGAACTAGGTTAGTGTCTTCACATCTTTGCAAAACAAGAGAAAGGTTAGAAAGACAATCGTTAAAAGAGGAACCGTAGACGGAGAAGTCGTCCATGAAGACTTCCATGATTTCCTCTACATATTCGGAGAAGATGGCCATCATGCACCGTTGAAAGGTGGCTGGGGCGTTGCAAAGCCCAAACGGCATTCTCCTATAGGCGAACGTACCCCAAGGGCACGTGAATGTGGTCTTCTCTTGATCATCCGGATGTATCGGGATCTGAAAGAAGCCACTATAACCGTCAAGGTAGCAAAAAAGTGAATGTTGTGCTAACCTTTCAAGCATTTGATCGATGAATGGCAATGGAAAGTGATCCTTCCGCGTTGCGTTGTTGAGCTTGCGGTAGTCTATGCACATCTGCCATCCGGTCACGGTTCGGGTAGGAATGAGTTCGTTGTTCTTGTTGGTGATGACCGTCATTCCTCCCTTTTTCGGAACTACTTGAACTGGGCTCACCCACTTGCTATCGGAGATAGGATAGATGATACCTGCGTCAAGAAGTTTAAGAATTTCCTTCTTGACAACCTCCTTCATGGTCGGATTCAACCACCTTTGAGGTTGTCTTGAAGTTCTAAAGTCCTCCTCCATTAGTATCTTATGCATGCATAGGGAGGGTTTAATTCCTACTAAGTCCTCAATAGTATAGCCTATGGCTTTTCTATGTTTCCTAAGGACAATCATGAGCTGTTCATGTTCATCTATGCTTAATTCGGAGCTAACGATAACCGGAAAGGTAGAATTAGATCCAAGAAAAGCGTACCTTAGATGAGTAGGAAGTGGTTTGAGTTCCATTACTTTCGGAGCTTCCAATGATCCTTGAGGAGCATCCGACGTTTCCTTAGAAGTTTCTAAGGGTGTTGAGTGATTTGGAGAAGAATTAGAAGAAGTTGAAGAAGTTTGCCGGTCACCCTCTTCCACGGTCAGAATTACGGCCTCCCCATGTGTTCCACGGCCGTGTAATCCCCTGGAATGGAGGTCGAATTTGGTTGTGAAATCCACGGTCGTGGAATACAGGGTATGACCGTGGATTCTTACATTCTCAGCCTCATCGTGGAGTTTCTCAAACTCGTCTTCATGGATCTCTCTTGTGCTTCTAAGGCTTCAATTTCCTCTTTGCACTCTTCTTCTTCCCTTACATCGGTTAGACTCATAGTGATAGCCTTTTGTAAAGGATCGTTAAAGAGAATTGCACTTACCTCCTCCCTAGACAAACCTTCTTCGTCTTAGATATCGTAAATATCCTCATCAAATATTGGTTCCTTCACTAGAGTGGAGAGAACGAACTCTACTTTCTCTTCTCCAATATCAAAAGCGAGTCTACCATTCTTGCAATCGACCATGCAACCGGAAGTTGCAAGAAACGGTCTTCCGAGTATGATCGGGACCGGACTATCTGCAGGAATGTCAAGCACGACAAAATCGATGGGAACAAAGAATTTACCTAGCTTGACCGGGACGTCTTCTACAATACCGACGGGGCGAGTGATGGATCGATCCGCCATGTATAACGTCATCTTTACCGGTTTAGGTTCGCCTAAACCGATCTTCCTGCACAACGCAAGTGGTATGATGCTCACACTTGCTCCTAAGTCACATAAAGCGTCATATGTGACATCTCCCACTCCAATGGGAATGCAAAATGACCCCGGATCCTTCAACTTTGGGGGCATTTTCTCCTTCATGGTCTTGATGAGATCCGAAGAATCCGAACTCATCTTGACCTCTCCGAAATCTTCTAGCTTCCTCTTGTTGGAAAGGAGCTCCTTCAAGAACTTGCCATAAGCCGGCATACCTACAATAGCATCGATGAAAGGTATATTAATATGCAGCTTACTCATGAGTTCTATGAACTTACCGAATTGTTTGTCTAGGTGCGCTCGCGCTCTAGATTGAGGGAATGGTAGGGGAGGTTTGTAAGCTGGAGGAGGAACATAGACATCTTCCTTCTCCTTCCCCTTTCCTTTGTCCTTCTCTACGGGGATTTCAACGAACGTAGGCTGCAGATCGGTAGTAGTTACTCCGCTCCTAGTTGTAATCGCCATCACCCTTCCCTTAGGGTTGTCCTCCGTCTTTCCTGGAAGTTTCCCTTGGTTTCTAGGAACTTACTCCGCGTGGTTGAACATTTTGTTTTCCAAAACCTTTTGAGCCTTGTCAACCTTAGAAACTTGATCGTCAACCTTGATGAGGCGGTTCTCCAACCCTTGAAGCTTTCCCATGATCGTTTCCGATATGGGATCGGGCTTCTCCTTCCCCGAAGTGTTTCCTCCATTAGATGATTGCCCCTGGCTTTTCAAAGGAGTAGAGGAAGAGGAAGGTGGAGTTAGTGAATTAGAATTGGAAGGATAAGAGTTACCGGAATTTTGTTGATTGGGGCGCCAATTGTTGTTGTTTGAACCCCTATTGTTGTTCCAATCATTGTTCCGGTTGTTGTTGTTTCCATTCCAGTTGTTACCCCGGTTATTGTTGTGGCCGCCATTATTGTTGCCCAAATAACCAACATCCTTCCCTTGTTGCTTTGGGAAGTTGGTCTTGATAGCCTCCTTCAACTCTTTGATCTCATTGTTGAGGGAGAAAATCTGATTTTGAGCTTCATGTGTGAGCTTTGCTCCTTGCTCCACACGATTTCCCTCCACTTTCCGGTGGGAATATTTCTCTATGACTCTTGCTTGCTTCTCAATGAAGTCCCAAGCGTCATCTTCTCTCATGTCCATGAACGTTCCACACGAGAGGGATTGGAGGTTGAACTGCGTTCCCGCATCCAGCCCCTTGTAGTAAATCTCCAGCAAGGCAAGTTTGGATATGCCATGATGAGGGCAATCCAAGAGCAAATCCTGAAACCTTTCCCATGATTGAAACAAATTTTCGTTAGGTCTCATAGAAAAAGCATTAATCTTACCTCTAAGTTCCGCCGTTTTGGAAGGCGGAAAGAATTTGGTGAGAAATTCCGCGGAAAGGTCTTCCCACGTGTCTAGTTTCCCACTAAGAAGAGCTTGATACCATGACAACGCCTTCCCCTTCAAGGAGAAGAAGAAGGGTTTAAGCTTGTAACTGTTGGTAGTAGCGCTCTTCGGCCTCATCGTCTCCATCATACACTCGAAGTTTTGCAAGTGTTGGTGTGGAGATTCAGCGCTTGTACCGCCAAATTGGTTTTGGCGAACAAGAGTAATAACTTGAGGGTTAAAGCTAAACCCTTGCACATCTTCAACATCAAAATTCACGCCCAAGCGGCGTGGTTGTTGTGTTGGATCCATCCGCTGGCCAAGAGTTCTTGGTTCATTATCCACACGTTCGACCCTCACATTCCTAGGTGGAACGCGGCGGTTAGTAGCTCCTTGTGGATGGAAATGATTCATATTGACCGTAGGATCAATCTCCTCTAATGGTGGCATGGAAGAGTCACTATCATCAGCGGATGAATGACCTCTCCTTCTTCTAGATCTTGATGTCCTTCTTGAGGATTTCTTGATCTCTTTACTCTGAAGGTCGCTTATTTCTAATCTCATCTGGAACATCTGATCTTGTAGACTATTAACTTGGGATTGATGGCGATCCATCTCATCCCGGCGAAGGTTCTCATTCCAATGGAGTTGAGCTTCCTTCTCCGCTAATTCCGCCTGAAGATCACGCTCGTGTTCTTCAGCCATCTTCCCCGACAACGGCGCCAAAAACTTGTTCGCCCCTAAAGGTGTGTGCAAATAAGCTTTAAATTTATAAAACTAGAATCAAGCAGCGAACCCGCAGTGTACGGATCGACGTAGCTAAGCAAGAATTCCAGAGTATCGAACACAGGGATTTGGGTGGGAACAAATTCGATAGTAGGTTATCAAGCGAATAAATATGAGAGTTTTGCAAATATTGGGAAAACAACAATCCTAAAGATCCAAGTATCCAGCTGTGGCAATCGATTCAAGATATACTTAATGATGTAAAGACAGAGTTGAGATATGCAAAGGTATACTAATGTAAGGTAATCGTACGATGAAGTTCCAAAAACCTTATATAACTCATCTACAAGGCACTCTCTATACAGGTTGTTGAGGCTCAATATAGAAAGATTCTAAAGATGAGAATTAGTGTCAAATACCCAAACTTATAACCTAAAGATCAAGACTAACTTAACCGATTGAGGTTGTTGAGGCTCACAATCGAGGTAGAGGTTGTTGAGGCTTCACTGCCACCTAGAAAAGACAAGTCTAAACTAAGTTAAATTAAATCTTTAACTTGGGATTAAAGTAAAAGCAAGTTCGTAGACTTAAAGTAAATCACGGTTGGTTCTTGAGGTTCCACGGCCGTGGACTCAAGAACAGGCCGTAATTTAAGGTTGTCGGCGATTCTCTCTAACTCTCAGGGTCTAATCTGTTTGCGGTCGATCTATCATCATCTAAGCCACAACTATCAACCCTTCACCTTAGAATTGTTAAGGGTTTTTAGCCAATAATAGTCATGTTGATATCAATTCAAGAATTAAAAGATAGAAAGATGGAAACTTTCAAGAACTTTCAATAACCTTCAAAACAATCTCAAAGTCACAAAGAGAACAAGTATTGTCAAAAGATTCAAAGTAAAGCAAACAATCACAACCTTAGGGAAGAAAGGGAAACGGGATGTCAATCCGTTTTCCAAATCAAACCTAGACAAGAAGAGAGATCTTCTTGCAAAATCTTCCGAAAACTTCGATCTTCTGCCAATCCGGAGATCTCAGCAGCAATCTCCACCAAAAGTGCGAGATTAGGGCAATTCTCCGATGCGAACCTTCAATCTCCAATGAGATATCAAAGCTTCCAAACTAGCGCTAAACGATCCTCCCGAACGTATGCGGAGATATACGAATTGTAAGCGAGCCTAAGCGAGGATGTAAGCGAAGATGACGGAATCTTGCTTCGTCCGTCTTTTTATAATGTAGGGCAAAGTGTCGGCCCGGCCCAATCTTCAAAAGATCGTGGCTTCAAAGTGTGGCGAAAAGATTCGCCAATATCACGGTCGTGGAAGTGTTCCACGACCGTAATTTAGGGCGTGAAAACAAATACGGTTTGCATCATATGTTCCACGGCCGTAATATCCTCTGGAATGAACATCAATTTCTGACTCTGAATCCACGGCCGTAATTCTGAACGTGGTTTGGATTCCGGCCGTATTTTAGGGCGTAATTTAGGGCAAGAACGTGATTCTTCCCTAGCCTCGTGCATTCCTCAAGCTAAAGCTCCAAGTTGCTTCCAAAGAATGTCCTCAATCTATGGACATATCAACTCAACTCTCCTTTGCTCGATTCCATTCGGAAATAGCTCCAAATCACCTAAAAATCAAAATAGAACTAGTGTAGACATCCATATCGACAATATAGGTAATACTAGCTCACATATGCTTAAAGTTCAATCAAAGACTATCGATATGAATCAAATACGTTTAGAAAACGTGCCTAAAATATCACAATATTTCATGCTAACAGAGAGCTTGGTGAGTTTGAGAGGCTGAGGGAAGGAGACAAGGTCACGAGGTGGTGAGCGGTGACTAGGAGAAAAATGGAGGGTAGATGAGAGTTTACAGAGGAGGGAGATGACAGGTAGCTTCCGGGGAGAAAGAGTCGGTTTGTTGCTCCAAAACAAAGAGGCTGGTGTTCAGTGCAAATGCAGAAGGGAGGAACAATGGTGAGGTGATCGAAGGGAGCTAGACAGGACCTCCTTGCTCCTGTTTTGTGGCTGCAACGAGAGAGCAAGAGAGATGGAGGCTGCAGCGGCTCCGGCAGGTCGACGGCAACGCAGGGATGTTGGGTGCAAGAGAGAGTGATAGGAGACGTTGAGGGTGAGGCAAGAGTGAGTGTGATGGATGGGAAGCTTGCGTGATAGAGAGAGCAAAAGAACAGGGGGAAGTAGCGAGGAGTCGGGTAGGCGCTCATCCAGCTGGGAAGGAAAGAAGAAAAAAGAAAAGGAGAAAAGAAAATAAAGAAAATAAGTATAAAAATAGGGAAACAAAGAATTAAATAAAATCGATAAAAGCTTTCGGAACAGGATTTCCGAATCGGGGAAATATTTTCCGATTTTTCCGAGAATAAGGCCAAGGTTTACGTGCACGTCTCCAATAAATATATATATATATATATATATATATATATATATATATATATATATATATATATATATACTCGGAAAGGATATTTTACGTCGTAAACTACTTAAAAAAAATTAAGCTAAGAAGATATCGATAGGAATAGGAAAAAAAATATATCGAAATGCACCCAATAAATGGGGCGTTACAGGAAAGGTGCTCGATCCGACGAGATCAAACATGTTGTCCGAGACGTTGGAGGCACAAGTCCTCCTAGCCGATTGGAGGAAAACGGAAATGCGAACACAAAAAAACAACCTCTTGGCGGAGGAAGGCGACGAAGATGACAACGAGCGACAACAAACGTCATCGGATGTATCGACGGGAGAGTCCGACTAAGGTCAGGGTCAATCGGGGATATAAACAAAGGTAAGAAAACTACGTGGGCTTTGATTCCTCCTCCCCGAGAGGATACGTAGGCAACCGGGATTTTGGTTCAAGCCCAATTCTTCCCTTTTTTTTTTTTAAGTTTAAGACTTAAACTTAAAAAAGAACAAAATAAACTAATAAGAAAGAGGACTTAAACTTTAAAAAATTGGACTTAAACTTTAAGTCCAATTTTTTTAAGTTTAAATCCTCTTTTTATTAGTTTATTTTCTTTTTTTTTTTTAAGTTTAAGTCCAATTTTTTATTAGTTTATTTTCTTCTTCTTTTTTAAGTTTAAGTCCAATTTTTCTCTTCTATTTATTTTCTTATTTTTTTAAGTTTATTTCCATTATTTTTTTTATTTTTTATTTAATGTGAGGTGGCCGACCCGTCGACCCGCCGGGTCTGACCCGTGACCCGGTGGGTCGGCCATATATACGGGTCCGGGTCCGGGTCACCCTCCCCGAACCCCTGACCCGGCGGGTCCGACCCGTGGACATGCTTAAGAATACTTTGTCCCGGAGATGATTTTATGTACCGTAGAAGTCTTTCCATGGAGGTCTAATGATTTTCAGTCGGTGTGTGGACAAATTGAGAAAACAAATGAACTGCATAACTTATGTCAGGTCGAGTGATTGTGAGATAAAGTAACTTACCTACAATGCGTCGATAACGATATGGATGAACAAGAAGAGCATTGTCATCAGTAGCCAAGTGATTGCTTTGCTCAACAGGGAAGGCACATGGTTTGGTATTAGTCCAGATTTTGATAAGATATTTATACTATATTTCCTTGGAGACAAATCCAAGTCGACTGAGTTCTGGTGATTTCGATACCTAGAAAGTACTTTAAAGACCTAATATCCTTCATGGAAAGCACTTAGGTAAGTAGGATTTGAATTGAGAAATAAAAACATAATCAATTCCAACAATAACAAAAACAACATAAATGAGTATGTGTATAGAAATAAATGAACAAATATAAGAAAATATGGAATGATCACAATGAGATTGAACAAAACCGTAGGAACGTAATGCAGTAGAAAGTTTTGCAAACCAGTTTCGTAGAGCCTGTCAAAGACTATAATAGAGAGACTTATTTAGGCGATACACATAACAACAATTAGGAAGAGGAAAACCCGGGGGAGAAGTCATAAAAACTTCTTCATGGTGATCACCATGCAAGAAGGAATTTTGAACGTCGATCCCACTATTTAATGGCAACAACTACAAGAAAAGTCTTTATGTACACTAGTTTAGCAACGGGAGCAAATGTGACAAAAAAATCAATATCTTCGATTTGACAATTTTCGAGAGCTACAAGACGAGTCTTGTAACGCTCAACCAACCTGTCGGTTTATGTTTGATTCGAAACACTCATTTCCAACCGATATATGGTTTGTTAGGTGGAAGAACAATAGATTATCAGGTATTGTTTTGGTTAAGAGCCTCAAGTTCATCGATCATCGCTTGACGCCAACGAGCGTCGGAAAGAACCTCACGAAACAAAGTGGCTTCATGAGATTTTTGTATTCCATTAAGAAACTTGAGGTGAAAGGGTTAAAATTTGAATAAGATACATGGTAATTTAGATGAAACGAGTTACTTGTTGAAGACACCAATGGAGGAATATGTATTGTACAAAGAGATGTATCGCAGTGAAAGTCTTATAGAAGAGTATTAGGGCGTGAATATGTGAGTGATGGGTGCTTTGTCGGATAGGTACAAGAGAAGTATCTTCAGATAAATTATAAGAAGAGATGAACGGTATATTGAAGGAAGGTAGAGGGTTAGTCCAAGATTAGCGGGATAAGGATTGATTAAAGAGGAAGACCGAATATTTGAGTCAAGATTAGATCGAAGATTTGATTAATGAGAATGTAAATTTGGATTGTCCAGACTAAAAGAGGTTGTAGAGATATCCGTAGGTAGAGGAGAGGAAAGTGGGGATGAATTTGGATTGGTTGTAGACAAAGAGGGAAAAACATTAAAAATATTGCGGGCATAATAGGTTTCATTAGATGAAAATAAATTAAGGAGGGTGGGAAGATTACGGTTGAGAGGAAGTGAAGATAGGGGATTGGCAGAGAGAGAGAGGGGGGAATGGGGTCCGCATGTAATAAATTTGGATCCAAAATATTGGGTTGAATTGTAGAGTCCGACTTTATTGAATTAGAGGAAATAAGATTATCATTATTTATCGGTTTTGGTAAGATAGTAGAATAACAAAGACAACAAAAAAATTAAGAAATTGAGAAATTTGGATTTTTGCCAGAAAGACGAAATAAGGGGTTTGATTATTTAAAAATTTTGTTAAAGTGCAGTTAATTAAATAACATGCGGTTAGCATGCTTTCATTCCTAGAATTTAGTAGGTAAATGAACTTGAAATAAAAGTGAACGAACAACATTTAAAAGATGTCTATACTTTCTTTCAATGTGTCCATTTTTTTGAGGTGTAGCAACGTAAGGGTTTCAAAAATAGTATCTTTATTTTGGAAAAAAAGACTTGAGGCTAATAAATTCAGAACCATTGTTGATATGGATGCATTTGATTGGTTTAGAAAATTGTGTTTTGGTCATTGCACAGAATTGTTTAAGAATAGATTTTATTTTAGTTTTGAATCGTATTAAATAAACCCAACTTGTGCGATAATATTCATCCACAATTGTAAGAAAAAAAGAAGCACCCAAGTAGAGGGAGTCTTATAGGGACCCCAAATATCACAATGAATACGTTCAAAAATAGCATAAGTTTGTTGTTTGACTAATAGAAAATGAAGACCGTATTTGTTTTGCACTATGACAAACATCACACGGTTGAAATTGCACTTATTAGAGTTTGCAATAGAAATAGTAGGAATAAATTTGTAAATTTTGATGAAAGGGATGACCCAAACGTTGGTGCCATAACCCCGCCGGAATGGATGTAATAGAATGACACAAAGCCGAGTGAGGATGTTTAGGATTGACACACCGTAACCAATAGACACCATCCTTTGCATTACCCCATCCAATCAGTGTCTTCAAGTTGTGGCCCTGAAGAATACCTAATTTGTCAATAAAAGTGATAGCACAAGATTTTTCAGATGTTAAACAAGGAACCGAAAGTAGATTGCAAAGAAGATTCGGAACAAACATAACATTATGTAATATAAAATTAGGTAAAAATTTATTAATCCATCTTGATTAACAAGAACCAAAGAGCCGTTAGGTAATTTAATCGTACAAGGAGGAACGTATTTAACATTCGATAATAGCAAATATATACCCGTCATATGAAAAGGCACAACTCTATCAAGTATCCAAGGAATACAAATATTACCAGCATGATTTTCTATTGATCCGAAAACTGGATAAGATCGAAACATTTGGTAGAGAGATGAGCATTAATTGTTGGAAATAGTAGGGTCAAGAAGATTATGATCAGTACCTTCAATAGGATTAGTAAATGCCGAAATCACATTGGACACTACAACATGGGAAGCACGAGCAACATGGATTGTTGTAGACTTTCCGGTGGCTAACGGGACACTAGCAGTAGGCGGACGTCAAAAAAATGGTGGAGGTGGTGCTCTTGTGGTATGATTTGCAACTCAGTGCCCGTTGTTCCACCACTACGGGTATCCAATGATCTTAAAGCATGAAGAAATTCCGTGCCCGGGACGCTCACATTAAGAGCAAATCGTTGATCTAGTTGTACGTGATGATCAATTTTCACGAGATGTAGCAAGAGAAATTAAATCAATTTTAGGGATACGATCTTTAGACATGACACATGTTTTGTTCCTCCTGAACCACAACGGAATAGATTTTGTTGAGAGTGGGAAGAGATTCTTAAGTGATCATAGATGATCAAAAAGTTGAATAATTGATATCATCAAGTCCAATAAGGAACTGATGAGATCGCTCCAACTCTTTACTAGTAGATCGTTTACATGTACAAATACAAGTAAACGCATCGTACGTCAATTGAACTTCAAGATCCCCCCACAATTTTTGCAGATGGTCGTAATAGATGGCTATGGAATTGCCATCTTGAGTGCAACGAGCAAGCGATGCTCAAATTTGGAGAAGTTTGGGTTCGTTTCCTACAAAGAAACGATGAGCAATGTGATCCCAAAGTTCCTTCATTGTCGATCTAGAAGGAATAAAAGATCGAAGTAAAGGTTCAATGGAATTACGAAACCCTTTTTGCTAGTAGTAGATGTAGTTCCGTCAAGGAAACCCTCTTTGCGTTTAGAGGAAACGCTTGTATTAGAGCAGTTTTTCATTCGGGATAATTTTCATTGTTGAGGATCAAGGGACATATTTTGAGACCGGGATGCTCAAACGGATGAAGGAAGAAATCGGAAGTAGGAGGGAGTGGTTTGATAACCATGGAGAAGCATATAGGCAATGGAAAAAATAAACGATGATAGAAAAGTTGAGAAGAAGGGGAAAAAATTGGTGTATAGAACCAATTTAGGATAAGATCGTTTCCTATGATACCATATAAAATATTGTGAATGAAAGATATGTATTATTAAAATAAAAAGGCATATATAAAAAGGGAAGAATAAAATATATCTAATGAATGAAAAATACTATCTTATTGCATGAGATATGTGCATAATCTAAGAGATACATAATATATATATATATATATATATATATATATATATATATATATATATGTATATATATATATAATATAGATTATATGAGAACAGGCCTTATCGTGTAATCATGAGAACAATTCGTAGTTATTATTAGTTTTGCTACGAAGGTGTCATATCGTTTAATGCATTATTCGTAGTTATTGTTGATTGAATGGATTATTCGTAGTTATTATTAGTTTCAAAATATTATTTATCTAATAATTATGATATCTACCCTAAATCTCGACTCTTAATACTCATCATCCGACGGTCTAGGATTGTCCTCATGATTACACAATAAGGTTGTTCTCATGAGAACCGTATCCTATATATATACCTCTCTCTTATGTTAGTAGGCATGGATTAAACGATAACTAGCTTAGTAGACGCTACTTATGTCGGTGAGCGGTTGAGGTTAGTCCTTATTAGTCTGTTGAAGCTTTCCGGACCTAGGGATGATGGCGTCTTCTACACCAATAGGGTTAGTTGGGTTCTTTTTTAGATAATCTTTCTAACTTATAATTTAAGAAACTTCTAAGGGGTGGATGTGTTTTTATCCAACTTTTTAAATTTCATAACAAAGTGGTTGAGTTGTTGTTTTTACGGAATCAAGTAGTAGCATTGTAGGGATTTGGACTTGATTCAGGTAAGTCAACGGACTTACTTAGCTAGCTTATGCGTATTAGTTTGATGTGTGTTGGTGGTGTGTGTTAAGTTATGTTATAACAATGAAACCGGAATAGGACGACCTTTGTATTTTGTAATTGGTCCAAGTGTATGATAACGAGTGGTGACATCACTGCCTAGATCTTGCGAGAGCTGGGAGATTCTCTGCGACTAGTCCAGGCAGGTAGACGATTGGATGCATCAAAACCATTCCTTGTTGGTATACGGGGAGTCGGGGATAGAGGCGAGTTTCGGGGATTCTCGTGTCACAAACCAAAGTTGAATTAGTAAAGGAATAACGTAATCAAAGATAATAAACGGGTTTGTGTTGTGTATGTTTTCCGTATATGAAAATGTACCTTTACCATTATCCTAATGCTTAGAATGTTAGCTAACGGTTTTATATCTCGTTGTCATAGACTTACGTTATGGATGTTTGTTGTTTTGAGAACTCGGCTGGAGTCTCCGTTTTGAGTTGTATTTCGGATTATGTCATATTGCATTAAAACTATTTTGCTTTGCCTTTTATTTGTGTCATGTTGCAAGATTTGGTGAAATTGTTGTCAGGCTAAGGGTTGGGATCCATTGTGAGGTTCTAGCCCGTAACATCCCGAGTCCCTCGATTTAGGGTGCTATAGTTGCAATGTACTAAAAACGAAAGTCATAACATAACTTTTACCACAATTATAAAAAGATTTTTTTTCTCAAATCTCATTGGATTTTCAAATTTACTTTTAGCCTTTAATTCAATATTTGATGATTCAAAATACATCATCTATGTTTTTAAGTACAAATTTTTAAAACACGATCATAATATAGCTTAACGTGGATGCGACTAACGTCATTCAAAATACATCATCTATGCATCAAAACCGTTGATGCACTTGATCTATGTAACACCCCAAATTTTACAACTCGGGGAGTTACTGGTTAGGACCGCACAGTGGGTCCCGACCTTAGTTTGACAACAACTTAACAAGATCTTACAACAAGGCACAGATAAGGAAAAACCAGAAATCATAAAATAAATCTTAACAATGTATGAATGTGACCAGAACAACTGACAGCCGGAAAACATAAGATAACAAAGTACAGAAAGAAAGAAAAGAACCAAGGTCCAACTGGAAATCCCACAAATAAAGAAACTGCAACACGTCCTAAAAGTACGACACCCCGGCTGACCACTACCATCCGGATCACTCGGCATCTGCTCTAACCTGTGGTAAGTCTACACAACATAACAACTGTTAGCTAACTATCCAAATATAAGCAGAATAACAACAGCACAAACACACGCAGAAAAATTATAAACAAACATCATGCTGGCACTCAACCGTTTATTATCTATTATTTAGGTGATTCATCTTATTCAATTTTACAGTTGTGGCACGAGAGCTATTAACAGTTCTCGCCTCCGTTCCTTATCCAACTGGGTGTAGGTCTAGCTGACCTCCACCGGTAGCATCACTACAAACCGAGTATGGACTAGTCCCTAAAGAAACCCCCAGCGCCCGCAAGCTAACTGAGCAGAATGCCACCGCCCGTTACTCTTAGGTCAAGTATAGGTCGGTAAATATCTATCACAACCTATAATTCTAAACATTTTAATCACACACCACTATCATCATTCATGCTCATATTCGAAAGTAAGCTAAGTAAGCCCAAAGGACTTACCTGTTATAAAGCTCGACTCTTTGTAAACCAAACTCGCTCTGTAAACTGTAGCAACTCAGTTGCCTGTCAAAGGAGATAAGTGCATTAGCACACTCCAACGTAATTAGAAGTCTAAGACTTCTAAGATAGAAGATCGTAATAGGACATAACTAATTACAGCTCTAATTTATGGAAAAATGACCATTTTACCCTTAGTCCCGAGACTTCCAAATTTTCCGAAATTCATGTCTAAACACCTATTTGAGACTCTAAAGTCATATTCCAACTCCTAAAGTTTAGTTTGGTTACAAACTGTCACTTTTCTTATTTCCCTATTTTCCAAAAGGTCGTAAAGGTCTAACTTCGGTCTCAAATATAAAATTCGTAAAAGCTTATAAAAATTCCGAAATAATTCTCTTGATCATCTATGATGTTCCATCTACCCTTAGGAGCAAGAATTTCTCAAAACTGTTCATCCATTATTTTATAAAAATTCTCAAAGTTGGCTATTCCCCTTACAATTTCTATACTTAACCAAAATGCTAGTGTTTACAAAAACTACTTAACTACCCTACTTTGGAAGCTTATAACTTCTAATCCGACCGTTCATTTCTTCTCAAATTTTAATATAGTAAACTACATATATCTACCTATCACCTATTAAAATTTCAACGGTGGATCATCATTCAAACTCTCTAACATTGGTTTCCAAGTTTGCCCGTTTCTAACTTCAAAACTGAAGCAAACAAGATTATATATTCAGCAGTTCATTGTTTCTCCCCTTCCTAACAGCATAATCCTCACTCTACCTAAACTCTCTGGACTCATACTCATAGGCAGCTCCTAAAGTTATGCATCCTAACTAATCACCTCTACCATTCAAGGTCTAAGATGATTACAACCTCTCTTCTACATAAAATAACAACAGGTGGGAAAGAACAAAAACAAAGATAACTTACAAGCTGCTAGGATGTGCAATCTCTGGGATGGTCTGAGATACAGACGAGGCAGTTCGGCTTCCTACTTGTAGAACTTGGCTAACCCGGCTCCTGCGTGACAGATCAGAAGGAGGAAGTCGGGACTCGGCTTGGCTCTACAGCTGTAGTGGTTGGAAGACTCTTTCCAGCCTCACTGCTGTCATGGATTGGCCGAGATGGGAGTTGTCCGGGCACAAAAAATAGTTGCGTGAGTCCTTATGGTGGGTACAAGAAGGAGGTGAAGATAGGAAGGTAGATTGGCTCTTACCGGATGGACAGAACACGGCTGAGTTCGATCGATCCAGAAGAGGCAGTGTCGGCCGCTAACGAGGCTTGCTGCGCTTTACAGTGCTCTCCGGTTGAAGGCGTCTCAGTTATTGCAGTGAGAGGAGGATGAATGGATCAGCGGAACCAAGTTTCACCCCAACTAGTGCAGCAGGGGACGTCTAGGACGAGATATCCGGCTATGAGGCTCGCTGGCCTCTTCACTGATGCGTTTTCTGTGTCTGTGGCGGATTGGAATGGGTGCACTGGATGGTCTGTGGACGGCTGGAGAGGTACGTTTCTCAGAATCGAAACGAAGGTATGAAGATAGGGAGAATGCGTTACTGTTGAGGCTGCGGAGGCTTGATTGTCTGTGTTAATTGCGGACGGTTACCTTGTTGGTAACGTTCTGCTGAGGCGTGATATACGCACATCCAGCATCTTCAGCTGCGACAGAAACGGCCGTCCTCTCTTCTTCACACTGGGTTGGATGCGAGCTGGGCTGGGCGCTGGGCTGAGAAGTTGTGCCTGCTGCTGGACTGCCAGAAGTTGGATCCGTTGGGGTTGAAGATGGGCAGAAGCTGGGTTGTAGATGGGCTGAAGCTGGCAAGCTGGAAGGCTGGACATGCGGGCTGCTGGGCTGGAGAAGCTGGGCGTTGGCATACGGGCTAGAGCTGGCGCAAGGGTGAAGGGAGCAGCAGCCCGGTGCTAGCTGCAGTCCGAAAACGAGATCCCGACAAATAAAAATGCACGGAATAGACGGATACGGATTATGTTACAGTTTAGGATTGGTTATAAGAATCCTATCATTTTATGTAAAGGTAAGCTACATAAAATGATAAACTTTTAAAAGATTCTATCATTTTATGTGAAGGAAATCTACATAAAATGATAAATTTTATAATAATGTGTCTAACTAAGTAGACGTATATGAATCAACTGATCGAGATCGGGTTTGTTACAGAAATAAACGGAATAAAAATTCCGGATATTACATCAGTACCCCCTTAAAATAAGTTTCGTCCCGAAACTTAGAATAAGGTATCTACCCAAACAATTTCCCCTCAAGAGTTATATTCTAGTCTCCCTCCAATTTGTCTCACTTTTTCCTAGCATGCAATCTACTCACGCTATTAAGCACATAAACATCAACAATCATTTAAACATATAATCACAGAAATCATATAAAGTATCGTCTCAGTACTAACCCGTCGGTACTGAGGTAGCGGCTAACTCCGCAAAGAACTCAGGGTAGTTACGTCTAGTACTCTCCTCTGTCTCCCGGGTAGCCTCATCAGCTCCTCGTCTAGACCACTGGATCCTCAACATCGGTATCTCCTTAGAACGCAGACGCCTAGTACTACGCTCTAGGAGGGCTACTGGGTACTCCACAAAAGTGTGGTCTGGCTCGAATATCAGATCCTCATGACTGATGACGTGTCTAGGATCCGGTATGTACTCTCTCAGCTGAGATACATGAAAAACTGGGTGGACTCCTTCCAGTCTCGGTGGCAGTGCTAGTCGGTAGGCAACCTCTCCGACTCTCTTAAGATCTCAAATGGACCGACATATCGGGGACTCAGCTTCCCCTTGATGCCGAAACGTCTAACTCCTCTCGTAGGTGACACTCTCAACCACACATGTGCACCTACTCTAAACTCCAAAGGTCGACGCCTTTTGTCGGTGTAGGACTTCTGACGACTCTGAGCTGCTAACATCCTCTTCCGGACTAAGGCAATTCGGGCGATGTCATCTTGTATCTGGTCTGGTACTACCCCATCAGCCTTGCTAGGCTCATCCCAACACAACGGTGTACGACATCTCCGCCCGTACAAAGCCTCATAAGGTGTCATCCCAATAGACGCGTGCCAGCTGTTATTATATGAAAACTCTACCAGTGGGAGATGATCTGGCCATACATGTCCCCAATCTAGCACACATGCCCGCAACATGTCCTCTAAGGTCTGAATGGTCCTCTCAGACTGACCGTCTGTCTGTGGGTGATAGGCAGTGGTAAAGTGGAGACTCGTCCCCAGAGCAGTATGTACCTGTTGCCAAAATCTCGAGGTAAAACGTCCATCTCTGTCGGAGACGATAGTCCTCGGTACTCCATGGAGTCTCACAATGTGTCTGGTGAACTCCTCAGCTAGACGACTTACCGGCCACGTTTCCTTAATTGGAATGAAACGTGCGGTCTTTGTCAGATGGTCTACCACCACCCAAATGGCATCAAAACCTCTATTGAGCCTCAACCCTGTGACGAAATCCATAGATATATCCTCCCACTTCTAATGTGGTATTGGAAGTGGGTGGAGCTCTCCTCCGGACCTACGATGCTCAATCTTGACCTGCTGACAGGTCGCACACTAGGCTACATACCGAGCCACATCAGGCTTCAAACCACCCCACCAGAAGGAACGTCTCACGTCCTTATACATCTTACTCGCTCCTGGATGTACGGAGTAAGGGGTAGCATGAGCCTCACCTAGTATCCTCTGTCTCAGCTCACTGTCTGATGGCACACAGATACGGTCCTGCCGTCTCATCACTCCATCGGCACCGATAGTGAATTGAGGTGCCTCATCTCGTGACATCCGGTCTCGGATCCGGGTCAAAGTCGGTCAGGTCTCCTGCTTTTGTCGGATCTCACCCAACAGGTCAGGAAGTAACTCTAAGGTAGCTAACTGATGAGCTGTATCGGGGAACTGGATCTCTACCTCCAACCAAGCTAAGTCTCTCTGCAACTGTGGTTGTACTGTTAACCGAGCTATCGCCTTCTCCCGAGGCGTCTTCCGACTCAAAGCGTCAGCAACTGCATTCGCCTTCCCGGGGTGGTAGAGAATCTCAAGGTCGAAATCCTTGATCAACTCTAGTCACCGCCTCTAGCGGTTATTCAACTCCCGTTGAGTGAATATGTACTTCAGACTCTTATGGTCTGTGAAGATCTGACAAGTCGCTCCATAGAGATAATGACGCCAGATCTTAAGAGCATGTACTACCGCAGCTAACTCCAGGTCATGGGTGGGGTAGTTCTCCTCATACGTCTTCAGCTGTCGAGACGCATACGCTATGACCTTACCCCTCTGCATCAAGACACACCCCAAGCCCAGCTTGGATGCGTCACTGTACACTACAAAGTCCTCTGTACCCTCAGGTTGTGCTAAGATTGGAGCAGACGTCAATCTCCTCTTCAGCTTCTCAAAGCTCTGCTGACACGGCTCAGACCAAACGAACCGAGTAGTCTTCCTCAAGAGACAAGTAAGTGGTCGGGCGATCAGGGAAAACCCTTCCAGAAACCGACGGTAATAACCTGCCAATCCAAGGAAGCTGCGAACCTCCTTAACATTCTTCGGAGGTTGCCAAGAAGACACTGACTCAATCTTCGCCGGGTTGACCTTAATCCCCTCAGCAGTCACTACATGGCCTAGGAAAGCCACCTCTGACATCTAGAACTCACACTTGGATAGTTTAGCATATAGCTGGCTATCTTGTAGAATCTGTAACACTGTCCTCAAGTGTCCGGCATGCTCCTCTCGACTTCTAGAGTAAACTAGAATGTCATCAATGAAGACCACTACAAACTGGTCTAAGAAGTCGATGAAAATCCCATTCATCAACTCCATAAATACTGCTGGCGCATTAGTGAGCCCGAATGGCATCACTACAAACTCATAGTGGCCATACCTAGTCCGGAATGCCGTCTTAGGTATGTCCTGGTCTCTTACTCTCAGCTAGTGATAACCCGATCTCAAGTCTATCCTCGAGAACACTGACGCTCCATGCAGCTGTCCAGCAGATCATCTATGCGAGGCAGTGGGTACTTATTCTTGATGGTGACCTTGTTCAACTCCCGGTAGTCAATACACAGCCTCATCGATCCATCCTTCTTTCTCACAAATAATACTGGTGCGCCCCAGGGAGAAACACTAGGGCGTATGAAGCCCTTCTCTGCTAACTCCTCTAACTGCTTCTTCAGCTCAAGAAGTTCTATCGGGGCCATGCGGTACGGGGCCTTCGAGATCGGTCTCGTGCCCGGCTCTAACTCAATGCTAAAATCAACACTCCTTTGTGGAGGTAGCCCTGGTAAGTCGTCACTGAATACCTCTGCAAACTCGCATGCAACTGGTATCTCCTCTACTGTCAGGCTCTTGCGCTCCTTCATGGCATAACACCAGAAGGCCTCGCAACCCTGTGCTATCAATCTGGCTGCTCTCACTGCGCTGATAACTGTGCCGGACTTTCCGAGGTCCCAACCTCGGAATATCACTCTGTGACCCTCCTCAGTGGCGACAATCACAGTTCTCCTACCAATATCTAAGACGGCTCCATGTCTAGTCATCCAATCTATCCCCAATATCACGTCCTCATGTGCTAAGGGCATGACTAGAAAATTTACTAACCAAATCCGGCCTCCCAGATGAATAGGGCAGTCATAAATCTCTCGGGATCCTCTAACCTTACCCCCATCTGGTAACCCAACCACAAAAGGTACACCCTCTACTGTAGCTAAGGACAACCTATCTACGCATGCATCTGATATAAAGGAGTGCGTAGCACCCGTATCAAATAAAACTCGCACAGGTAAGTCATGGATCCAAATAGTACCTGTGGTCGCAGGTGCTGTAGGCTGCTCAGTGCTCCTCAACTCGAACACTCTCGATGGTCCTCCTCTGGTGTCAGTGGTACTACCACGTCCCCTGCCACGACCTGATCCCTGTGTTGTACTGTATGAAGTTGTAACGCCCGGTTTCGACATTTTCCCTCTCGCGTACTTCTATCAATATTTTTATTATAAATTATATTTATATCTCTTTTCAAAGTGTTTTGAGACAAAAAAAATAATAATAATAAATTCCCGAGTATAATTATATTTTGGTTTACTTTCGAAAAATGACAGATAAGTAATTCCGAGTCAAAAATCCCGTCCCGAATATTTTGAAATTCACACTACCTTTGTTTTCTATAATTAGCTGTTTCTCTATTTATCTCCTTCCTATTCTTTTTATTTTTTTCCTTTTCTCTCTTTTATTTATTTTTTTTCCCTCCCTCTCTCTTCACTAGCAGATTAGCCTCTCCCCGACACAACCTCTCACGCGTCTGCAGAAAGGGAGCCGACCCCTTGATCTTCGGCCGCCGACCCCTCGTTCCGCTCAAAGTTCTGCAATAAGATTACCTGTTGTGCCCTATTCCCTATCTTCCTCACGCAAGGCCAGCCCAAAGATTCTCTCCCTCCCCATTTTTTTTTTGTGTCCTCTACAGTTGAATCTGTACCTTTGGAGAAGAACTTGAAGAAGGCTGCACCGCCAGGGACCGCCACCGGACGCCGTTACCTACGCCACGCTGCCGCCTTGGTGGATCGGAGCCGCCAGCAGGACGGCGCACAGGCCGCGCCCAGCCCCGCCTTCTCCCCTCTCCACTCGTTGTTCTGTCCGCTCCTTCGCCGCCAGAGCCGACGCTGCTCTGCCTTCTCCTTGACTCGTTCGCCGGGACCGCCCGCTTCTCCTGCCCCTGGAGCCCTTGCCGGAGCCGAGGCTGCCGCCCCTGAACTCTGCTTCCACCAGCCGCTTGCATCTCTTCCTTCCGCAAACAAAGATGTATCTGGTTGAGAAGAAACCCTATTACACCTTTTTTTTAAACCGGGCCCCCTTCTTTTTGGTAATTGCAGTTTGGCCCCGTTGATTTAAATAACTACAGATTGTACCCATAGCTTTATAATAATTGCAGTTTTGGACCCACATTTTTGGAAGTTGAATTTATGCCCTCTGCAGGAAATTAATTACATATATTGACCGGTTTTACAAATTATCAATTATGCCCTTGTTGGATTAACCTCGAATTATGACCCCAAAGATTTTAATTGTGGTTTATGACCAAGTTCCTATGTTCGTATAAATTACCCGGAAAATGTACTGTGGGTTTTTAATGTTGGCTTTTGAAAACGAGTTTTACCTCAAATTAATTATATCGTATATATTACTATCAATTTAGCATACAAGCTAAATTTCCTTAACTTTGGTTTAGGTCCGGAAGCGGCCGTTATAGACCAACGAATCCAATCTCGACGTCCGTAGATTCTCTTCAGCCTCGGATTATGTGTGAGTACCTTCTTCCTTGATCTAGTTATGTTTAGTGGTAGAATCATGCTAGGTTGAATCTACCATAACTTAGGGCAAATGCCAAGTAGTGGCTTGGAACTTTAGGTGAGGATTTGAGGATGATTGGAACGTTATAAGGATTGAGGTGTGTATGTTATCATGTGAGCTTTGTTGAGGTTGTGGGTATGTGTTTGTTGAGATTGTGTAGTTAGGATATAAGTATTCTAACATGTGGTTATAGTTGAGATCTCGTGAGTTTATGAGGGCTAGGAGAGTATCCTAGTTTATGGGAGTGTATGACCTTTTAAGAGTATATAGTACTATAAGTCTTAGGACTTCTAGCTTGCGTGAGTAGTTGTTGATTATCGTGCCTTGTCTTGAACAGGCTGTGGTTATATTCCTTCGGAGAGGGTTATTGGTTTCGTTTAGCTTTGAGACGAGGTAAGTCCTCGGACTTACTTAGCCGCTTTTATGCCTTATTTGGATATATATGGTGGTGTGTGTTTACCGCTTTAAGCATGAAAATGGTTTAGGATTTACTTGACCTTATTTATTGGCCCATCGTTACTACTATTATTATTATCGGGCGGTGACATCACCGCTCAGTTTCCCGAGGGAGACTGGGGGGATCTCTGCGACCAGGCCATACACGGTATACGGGCGGGCTTCTTCATCACTCCCACAGGGTATACGGGTTGGGCGCCGCCACACTCCTGTTGGTTACACGGGGACAGAGGCGAGAGTTATAAGACTCTCGTGTCACACTTTAAACCAATGAATTAGATATGGAATAACCTAAAAAGATACTATGTAATAAATGATCATGTTGTGTGCTTTGTGTGCTCATGTGTGTGTTTGTGCCATGTTATTCTTATAATGCATAGAATGTGAGCTAACGGTTTTATACCGATTGTTGTAGTTGATGTGCAGGATAGGATGTGGCCGAGTGATCCGGAGGAGTGGGCAGCCGGGGTTCCGTACATCTTAGGTTGAGTTGGGTTTTGGAGTCCTTGTGTTGTTGTGATTATATATTATGTTGACGTTGTTGTAAGGACGGCTGAAGTCTTTCCTTTCTTTTATTGTCGGGTTTCATAACATTGCATAAAAATGTATTTCGGTTTTGGCCTTTATTTGTGCCTTGTTGCAAGATCCAGTGAAATTGTTGTCAGGCTAAGGGTCGGGACCCATTGTGAGGCCCCAACCCGTAGCGCCCCGAGTCCCGCGGATTCGGGGTGTTACAAAAGTGGTATCAGAGGCCTAGGTTGACAACAATGGCACTCGCAATCTTCTAAAGGCCGAATAAAAATAAACAGAACCCTCAAGGGTTCTGAGTTTTACAGAAATGAATTTCTTTTTCAAATCATGTGCATGAGTCAGTTGGGGTAGAATGTACGGGACCGCCACTTCCTCCGCGGATCTCGGCGACGTAGTATGGATTATTATATTATGTATATATGTGTATATATGTAGATATGTATATGTGGTCTTAGGATGTTTTGGACTATACTTGTATGTTGAATTGTAAATTGTTTATGGACTAATTATGTTTATAGTAGTAGCATGACGTTTGTATCTCTATATATATATATATATGAACATATGGTATACTAATATCACATTAGTGATAGTGGACCTTATAGCTAAGATGATAGAAAGCTATCATCGTCCCCTTGGACAACGCTTTTTGGCTTAGGATAGTGTACATACGAAGATGAGTATACTCAAGTTATCAAGTTGAGCATCAAGTTTTCGCAAGAACCCTGGTGATGTCCCAAACTATATTAAGAGGACACTGAAGAAGAAGAAGACTAGAGATGACGTAACCAAAGGACAAACAAATAAAAAGGGAACCTCGTGTTGACTTAAGCAAAATCAAGGTGGAGACTTTACCAATATAAAAGCGACATGAAGACGTGAGGGTGGTACCAAGGAAACAATGAAGGAACATCAATGAGGCAACTAGAGACAACGAACGTAAGATTTTTCCAAGTGCGGTGTCGATGAACTAAAGATGCGAATCAAGTAAAGGGGACTACATTCTTGCTCGAGAATAAAAGTGGCATTTTAAGTAAGACGAGTTTTCAATAGGTGCTCCTAAGCATGGGAGTCAAGATGAAAAGAGTGGTCCAAGAATTTGGAAAGATTGACAAGAACCGGAAGTTAAGATTACGGAGGTACCAAAGGGTGAAGTGACGATCTTTCCGAGATCCTAAGCGGATGACTTATTCAGATATACGAGAGTTACAAGGAGGATCACAAGGTGAAAGTTCATATAGTATAATTACCTTGTGGGGTCAATCGATATCCGTCATTGTGATGAGACTGAGCAACGCTAAAAAAGGAGGAAGTGTGTGAGGATGATGATGATCTTCGGAAGATGAAAGAGGAAACAAGGAGCTGGATCGAAGAACTTAAGTTAACAACCAAGAAGGATGCGAGTGGAGGCTAATTAATGTCAGAATATTTGAGGAGTGTATTTGCAAAACATTATGAAGAGTGGTTAAGCCTATAAAGGTGGGACATATGACACGAGAGAGCTAGGTAGGTATGGTTATCTTACAGAAGCGGAAGGAAGAGAGGAGAGTACAAATAGCTAATAGAGTTGAAGCAGAGTAAAATGAGCTAGTGAAGTTAAGGCAAAGTAACCTGAGAGTGTATCCTTTCAAGAGTATGGTAGCATGGAAGTATGGTAGGAGGGTAAGTCGTTAACTTCGGAGAAGGTCAGATACAAGTTAATCAGGTGACAACTGAGAAAGCACAAGTGCGGGTTGTCTATTGAGGTGTGTAGATGGGAAGAGTAAACAAGACTATGGGAACATATATGATCGGGAACAAGAGCTGAGAGTATTCGCGGTGGATCAATGTCCATAGTAAGGAGGTATATCAACGGAGAGTATTTGTGTTAAATTAAATAATGTTGAACGAGTTCAAGCAAGTAGTTATAACAAGACCTCCGAGGAGGAGATTGTAACGATCTTACGCGGCCTTCTTCGGTCATGGGATTGACATATGGAGGAACGCCACGGGTTACAACTTTTAAGGTTTGATCATGGTAAGGGGAACTAGTGGATCAACCTGAAGATGAAGCTTCCATTGTAGTTGTACATAGAATACCGAGAAATACATAAGGTGACCAACAATAGTAAGGGAAGACTAAAGTTTTGAAGTTTGAAGTCAATGTCAGATGCACAAGAAATACATGAAAGATGGAGGATAGAACCTCTACAGTCGATTGAACGTTACATAAGCAAAGGGAGTAAGTTCTACACCTACTCGAAGAAATGATGCAAGCTTTGGTAAAATACGAAAAAGTTAATACTAATATTTTATAAAGCGTGATTAAGTCCTGCAGTTAGGACCTTCATGACTTCACATAAGTGTGAAACCTTAAAAAGATTATTAGAGCAAGTCTTCCGAGTTTTGGAGATGAAGGATCTTTGAAAGAGGACGGTAAACGTTGCAGCTAAAGAAGTATTAAGCCAAGTGTTCGATGGACGTCACCTTATAAGATCGGGGTGGACCACTTGACCAATGTTAAGACAAGATTGTGTCGATATCTTACGATATGTGATGGGAGAAGAAAAGCTGGAATCCGAGATAGAACGGATTCCAATGCATCGGAAGGTGGATTTACCATTAAGAAGAATTGAAGTTGATATTGGAATATATCTTAAACTCTTGATTTGAAGTTGTTATGGAGAACACCAGTTTGCGAAAAGAGAGACGGTTATCTTCGTTTGTACATTGACTATAGTGAGCCGAGCAAGATAACCATGAAGAACCAAGTATCCCTCACCATAGATAGATGATCTACTCGACCGGTTGCAAGGGTCGGTAGTCTCTTCTAGAATGATTTATGGTTTGTTGTCACCAATTGAGAATTCGAGACTAGGATATTGATAAATACGACATTCCGGACAACTATGGTCACTACGAGTTTTAGTGATTCCATATGGGCTTACTAATGCTTGGATAAGATATTTGGATATAATCTGAAAGAAGAGAAAAAGTGTATGACAAGTTGTCTCGGGATGGAAACACCCGAAGGACGTGGATGAAGTTACAAGTTTCCTTGGATGTGCTGGTCATTACCGGATTTGTGGAGAAATTTCTAAGTAACACCATCTATGGCTAACCTACTCCGGATGACGATAAAGTATTGAGTGAGAAGAAAATTGACAATAGAGATGTTGAGAGTAAAGAGGAGATTCATTGGTACAACTGTTTTGAAATTTGTCTCGAGGTATGATGGGTTTGAAGGGTACAAGTGGTTCCCCTAGACAAGGTCTTAATGGAGTACTGAGGAACGATGTAAATGTAATAGCAACGTGTCTCCTGAGTAGAAGCAGTGTGAAGTAAAGTACTACCTTCATTACTTGGAACTCGCGGCAAGAAATGAGAAAGTGTAACAACAAAGTTTGGTTTGACAAGAACCAAAGCCAACAATGTATATTGCAAATCCGGTCTTCTTTGTTTAAGACAATAAAAGAGACGCATAATGAAAATATTGTATTGAGAAAGACCCCAGAAAGAAGGTGAGTTTCCGATATATCGGACCTTTTTGAAATCTTAGAGCGAGTGGGGGAAGTAGTTTTACCGGTTGGCGTGACCATAGAGAGTAGAGGGTGTTCACCCGGGGTTCACGTGTATAAGTCGACGGAGTGCATACATGACTCGAGACGGATGGTCCGTCGTGATGATCTTGTGATAGACGAGGAACCGATGAGGCTAACTGGAAGACATAGGATAGTATTTTTGGTCGAGTTTTACGCAGATTTAGCGACATCTATAGGACCGTTGGGTTAGTCTCGAGATCTTTCCTTGGTTATGCTTATCTGATTTGTGACGTGATGTGCTTATGTGTGTTTCATATGTGTATATCTTGCGGGTCTTGGTGTGTCTAGGCGAGTAGACTTTGGATTAGAGGGTCATAGTTGCCACATTATAGTATTATGTGAGGTTATCAAGACGAGGTCTGTTGAGAGTTTCACGTTTAGCAAGTTTCGGGACGAAACTTTTTTTTTGGGGGACCTAATGTAACGCCCGGTTTCGACATTTTCCCTCTCGCGTACTTCTATCAATATTTTTATTATAAATTATATTTATATCTCTTTTCAAAGTGTTTTGAGACAAAAAAAATAATAATAATAAATTCCCGAGTATAATTATATTTTGGTTTACTTTCGAAAAATGACAGATAAGTAATTCCGAGTCAAAAATCCCGTCCCGAATATTTTGAAATTCACACTACCTTTGTTTTCTATAATTAGCTGTTTCTCTATTTATCTCCTTCCTATTCTTTTTATTTTTTTCCTTTTCTCTCTTTTATTTATTTTTTTTCCCTCCCTCTCTCTTCACTAGCAGATTAGCCTCTCCCCGACACAACCTCTCACGCGTCTGCAGAAAGGGAGCCGACCCCTTGATCTTCGGCCGCCGACCCCTCGTTCCGCTCAAAGTTCTGCAATAAGATTACCTGTTGTGCCCTATTCCCTATCTTCCTCACGCAAGGCCAGCCCAAAGATTCTCTCCCTCCCCATTTTTTTTTTGTGTCCTCTACAGTTGAATCTGTACCTTTGGAGAAGAACTTGAAGAAGGCTGCACCGCCAGGGACCGCCACCGGACGCCGTTACCTACGCCACGCTGCCGCCTTGGTGGATCGGAGCCGCCAGCAGGACGGCGCACAGGCCGCGCCCAGCCCCGCCTTCTCCCCTCTCCACTCGTTGTTCTGTCCGCTCCTTCGCCGCCAGAGCCGACGCTGCTCTGCCTTCTCCTTGACTCGTTCGCCGGGACCGCCCGCTTCTCCTGCCCCTGGAGCCCTTGCCGGAGCCGAGGCTGCCGCCCCTGAACTCTGCTTCCACCAGCCGCTTGCATCTCTTCCTTCCGCAAACAAAGATGTATCTGGTTGAGAAGAAACCCTATTACACCTTTTTTTTAAACCGGGCCCCCTTCTTTTTGGTAATTGCAGTTTGGCCCCGTTGATTTAAATAACTACAGATTGTACCCATAGCTTTATAATAATTGCAGTTTTGGACCCACATTTTTGGAAGTTGAATTTATGCCCTCTGCAGGAAATTAATTACATATATTGACCGGTTTTACAAATTATCAATTATGCCCTTGTTGGATTAACCTCGAATTATGACCCCAAAGATTTTAATTGTGGTTTATGACCAAGTTCCTATGTTCGTATAAATTACCCGGAAAATGTACTGTGGGTTTTTAATGTTGGCTTTTGAAAACGAGTTTTACCTCAAATTAATTATATCGTATATATTACTATCAATTTAGCATACAAGCTAAATTTCCTTAACTTTGGTTTAGGTCCGGAAGCGGCCGTTATAGACCAACGAATCCAATCTCGACGTCCGTAGATTCTCTTCAGCCTCGGATTATGTGTGAGTACCTTCTTCCTTGATCTAGTTATGTTTAGTGGTAGAATCATGCTAGGTTGAATCTACCATAACTTAGGGCAAATGCCAAGTAGTGGCTTGGAACTTTAGGTGAGGATTTGAGGATGATTGGAACGTTATAAGGATTGAGGTGTGTATGTTATCATGTGAGCTTTGTTGAGGTTGTGGGTATGTGTTTGTTGAGATTGTGTAGTTAGGATATAAGTATTCTAACATGTGGTTATAGTTGAGATCTCGTGAGTTTATGAGGGCTAGGAGAGTATCCTAGTTTATGGGAGTGTATGACCTTTTAAGAGTATATAGTACTATAAGTCTTAGGACTTCTAGCTTGCGTGAGTAGTTGTTGATTATCGTGCCTTGTCTTGAACAGGCTGTGGTTATATTCCTTCGGAGAGGGTTATTGGTTTCGTTTAGCTTTGAGACGAGGTAAGTCCTCGGACTTACTTAGCCGCTTTTATGCCTTATTTGGATATATATGGTGGTGTGTGTTTACCGCTTTAAGCATGAAAATGGTTTAGGATTTACTTGACCTTATTTATTGGCCCATCGTTACTACTATTATTATTATCGGGCGGTGACATCACCGCTCAGTTTCCCGAGGGAGACTGGGGGGATCTCTGCGACCAGGCCATACACGGTATACGGGCGGGCTTCTTCATCACTCCCACAGGGTATACGGGTTGGGCGCCGCCACACTCCTGTTGGTTACACGGGGACAGAGGCGAGAGTTATAAGACTCTCGTGTCACACTTTAAACCAATGAATTAGATATGGAATAACCTAAAAAGATACTATGTAATAAATGATCATGTTGTGTGCTTTGTGTGCTCATGTGTGTGTTTGTGCCATGTTATTCTTATAATGCATAGAATGTGAGCTAACGGTTTTATACCGATTGTTGTAGTTGATGTGCAGGATAGGATGTGGCCGAGTGATCCGGAGGAGTGGGCAGCCGGGGTTCCGTACATCTTAGGTTGAGTTGGGTTTTGGAGTCCTTGTGTTGTTGTGATTATATATTATGTTGACGTTGTTGTAAGGACGGCTGAAGTCTTTCCTTTCTTTTATTGTCGGGTTTCATAACATTGCATAAAAATGTATTTCGGTTTTGGCCTTTATTTGTGCCTTGTTGCAAGATCCAGTGAAATTGTTGTCAGGCTAAGGGTCGGGACCCATTGTGAGGCCCCAACCCGTAGCGCCCCGAGTCCCGCGGATTCGGGGTGTTACAAAAGTGGTATCAGAGGCCTAGGTTGACAACAATGGCACTCGCAATCTTCTAAAGGCCGAATAAAAATAAACAGAACCCTCAAGGGTTCTGAGTTTTACAGAAATGAATTTCTTTTTCAAATCATGTGCATGAGTCAGTTGGGGTAGAATGTACGGGACCGCCACTTCCTCCGCGGATCTCGGCGACGTAGTATGGATTATTATATTATGTATATATGTGTATATATGTAGATATGTATATGTGGTCTTAGGATGTTTTGGACTATACTTGTATGTTGAATTGTAAATTGTTTATGGACTAATTATGTTTATAGTAGTAGCATGACGTTTGTATCTCTATATATATATATATATGAACATATGGTATACTAATATCACATTAGTGATAGTGGACCTTATAGCTAAGATGATAGAAAGCTATCATCGTCCCCTTGGACAACGCTTTTTGGCTTAGGATAGTGTACATACGAAGATGAGTATACTCAAGTTATCAAGTTGAGCATCAAGTTTTCGCAAGAACCCTGGTGATGTCCCAAACTATATTAAGAGGACACTGAAGAAGAAGAAGACTAGAGATGACGTAACCAAAGGACAAACAAATAAAAAGGGAACCTCGTGTTGACTTAAGCAAAATCAAGGTGGAGACTTTACCAATATAAAAGCGACATGAAGACGTGAGGGTGGTACCAAGGAAACAATGAAGGAACATCAATGAGGCAACTAGAGACAACGAACGTAAGATTTTTCCAAGTGCGGTGTCGATGAACTAAAGATGCGAATCAAGTAAAGGGGACTACATTCTTGCTCGAGAATAAAAGTGGCATTTTAAGTAAGACGAGTTTTCAATAGGTGCTCCTAAGCATGGGAGTCAAGATGAAAAGAGTGGTCCAAGAATTTGGAAAGATTGACAAGAACCGGAAGTTAAGATTACGGAGGTACCAAAGGGTGAAGTGACGATCTTTCCGAGATCCTAAGCGGATGACTTATTCAGATATACGAGAGTTACAAGGAGGATCACAAGGTGAAAGTTCATATAGTATAATTACCTTGTGGGGTCAATCGATATCCGTCATTGTGATGAGACTGAGCAACGCTAAAAAAGGAGGAAGTGTGTGAGGATGATGATGATCTTCGGAAGATGAAAGAGGAAACAAGGAGCTGGATCGAAGAACTTAAGTTAACAACCAAGAAGGATGCGAGTGGAGGCTAATTAATGTCAGAATATTTGAGGAGTGTATTTGCAAAACATTATGAAGAGTGGTTAAGCCTATAAAGGTGGGACATATGACACGAGAGAGCTAGGTAGGTATGGTTATCTTACAGAAGCGGAAGGAAGAGAGGAGAGTACAAATAGCTAATAGAGTTGAAGCAGAGTAAAATGAGCTAGTGAAGTTAAGGCAAAGTAACCTGAGAGTGTATCCTTTCAAGAGTATGGTAGCATGGAAGTATGGTAGGAGGGTAAGTCGTTAACTTCGGAGAAGGTCAGATACAAGTTAATCAGGTGACAACTGAGAAAGCACAAGTGCGGGTTGTCTATTGAGGTGTGTAGATGGGAAGAGTAAACAAGACTATGGGAACATATATGATCGGGAACAAGAGCTGAGAGTATTCGCGGTGGATCAATGTCCATAGTAAGGAGGTATATCAACGGAGAGTATTTGTGTTAAATTAAATAATGTTGAACGAGTTCAAGCAAGTAGTTATAACAAGACCTCCGAGGAGGAGATTGTAACGATCTTACGCGGCCTTCTTCGGTCATGGGATTGACATATGGAGGAACGCCACGGGTTACAACTTTTAAGGTTTGATCATGGTAAGGGGAACTAGTGGATCAACCTGAAGATGAAGCTTCCATTGTAGTTGTACATAGAATACCGAGAAATACATAAGGTGACCAACAATAGTAAGGGAAGACTAAAGTTTTGAAGTTTGAAGTCAATGTCAGATGCACAAGAAATACATGAAAGATGGAGGATAGAACCTCTACAGTCGATTGAACGTTACATAAGCAAAGGGAGTAAGTTCTACACCTACTCGAAGAAATGATGCAAGCTTTGGTAAAATACGAAAAAGTTAATACTAATATTTTATAAAGCGTGATTAAGTCCTGCAGTTAGGACCTTCATGACTTCACATAAGTGTGAAACCTTAAAAAGATTATTAGAGCAAGTCTTCCGAGTTTTGGAGATGAAGGATCTTTGAAAGAGGACGGTAAACGTTGCAGCTAAAGAAGTATTAAGCCAAGTGTTCGATGGACGTCACCTTATAAGATCGGGGTGGACCACTTGACCAATGTTAAGACAAGATTGTGTCGATATCTTACGATATGTGATGGGAGAAGAAAAGCTGGAATCCGAGATAGAACGGATTCCAATGCATCGGAAGGTGGATTTACCATTAAGAAGAATTGAAGTTGATATTGGAATATATCTTAAACTCTTGATTTGAAGTTGTTATGGAGAACACCAGTTTGCGAAAAGAGAGACGGTTATCTTCGTTTGTACATTGACTATAGTGAGCCGAGCAAGATAACCATGAAGAACCAAGTATCCCTCACCATAGATAGATGATCTACTCGACCGGTTGCAAGGGTCGGTAGTCTCTTCTAGAATGATTTATGGTTTGTTGTCACCAATTGAGAATTCGAGACTAGGATATTGATAAATACGACATTCCGGACAACTATGGTCACTACGAGTTTTAGTGATTCCATATGGGCTTACTAATGCTTGGATAAGATATTTGGATATAATCTGAAAGAAGAGAAAAAGTGTATGACAAGTTGTCTCGGGATGGAAACACCCGAAGGACGTGGATGAAGTTACAAGTTTCCTTGGATGTGCTGGTCATTACCGGATTTGTGGAGAAATTTCTAAGTAACACCATCTATGGCTAACCTACTCCGGATGACGATAAAGTATTGAGTGAGAAGAAAATTGACAATAGAGATGTTGAGAGTAAAGAGGAGATTCATTGGTACAACTGTTTTGAAATTTGTCTCGAGGTATGATGGGTTTGAAGGGTACAAGTGGTTCCCCTAGACAAGGTCTTAATGGAGTACTGAGGAACGATGTAAATGTAATAGCAACGTGTCTCCTGAGTAGAAGCAGTGTGAAGTAAAGTACTACCTTCATTACTTGGAACTCGCGGCAAGAAATGAGAAAGTGTAACAACAAAGTTTGGTTTGACAAGAACCAAAGCCAACAATGTATATTGCAAATCCGGTCTTCTTTGTTTAAGACAATAAAAGAGACGCATAATGAAAATATTGTATTGAGAAAGACCCCAGAAAGAAGGTGAGTTTCCGATATATCGGACCTTTTTGAAATCTTAGAGCGAGTGGGGGAAGTAGTTTTACCGGTTGGCGTGACCATAGAGAGTAGAGGGTGTTCACCCGGGGTTCACGTGTATAAGTCGACGGAGTGCATACATGACTCGAGACGGATGGTCCGTCGTGATGATCTTGTGATAGACGAGGAACCGATGAGGCTAACTGGAAGACATAGGATAGTATTTTTGGTCGAGTTTTACGCAGATTTAGCGACATCTATAGGACCGTTGGGTTAGTCTCGAGATCTTTCCTTGGTTATGCTTATCTGATTTGTGACGTGATGTGCTTATGTGTGTTTCATATGTGTATATCTTGCGGGTCTTGGTGTGTCTAGGCGAGTAGACTTTGGATTAGAGGGTCATAGTTGCCACATTATAGTATTATGTGAGGTTATCAAGACGAGGTCTGTTGAGAGTTTCACGTTTAGCAAGTTTCGGGACGAAACTTTTTTTTTGGGGGACCTAATGTAACGCCCGGTTTCGACATTTTCCCTCTCGCGTACTTCTATCAATATTTTTATTATAAATTATATTTATATCTCTTTTCAAAGTGTTTTGAGACAAAAAAAATAATAATAATAAATTCCCGAGTATAATTATATTTTGGTTTACTTTCGAAAAATGACAGATAAGTAATTCCGAGTCAAAAATCCCGTCCCGAATATTTTGAAATTCACACTACCTTTGTTTTCTATAATTAGCTGTTTCTCTATTTATCTCCTTCCTATTCTTTTTATTTTTTTCCTTTTCTCTCTTTTATTTATTTTTTTTCCCTCCCTCTCTCTTCACTAGCAGATTAGCCTCTCCCCGACACAACCTCTCACGCGTCTGCAGAAAGGGAGCCGACCCCTTGATCTTCGGCCGCCGACCCCTCGTTCCGCTCAAAGTTCTGCAATAAGATTACCTGTTGTGCCCTATTCCCTATCTTCCTCACGCAAGGCCAGCCCAAAGATTCTCTCCCTCCCCATTTTTTTTTTGTGTCCTCTACAGTTGAATCTGTACCTTTGGAGAAGAACTTGAAGAAGGCTGCACCGCCAGGGACCGCCACCGGACGCCGTTACCTACGCCACGCTGCCGCCTTGGTGGATCGGAGCCGCCAGCAGGACGGCGCACAGGCCGCGCCCAGCCCCGCCTTCTCCCCTCTCCACTCGTTGTTCTGTCCGCTCCTTCGCCGCCAGAGCCGACGCTGCTCTGCCTTCTCCTTGACTCGTTCGCCGGGACCGCCCGCTTCTCCTGCCCCTGGAGCCCTTGCCGGAGCCGAGGCTGCCGCCCCTGAACTCTGCTTCCACCAGCCGCTTGCATCTCTTCCTTCCGCAAACAAAGATGTATCTGGTTGAGAAGAAACCCTATTACACCTTTTTTTTAAACCGGGCCCCCTTCTTTTTGGTAATTGCAGTTTGGCCCCGTTGATTTAAATAACTACAGATTGTACCCATAGCTTTATAATAATTGCAGTTTTGGACCCACATTTTTGGAAGTTGAATTTATGCCCTCTGCAGGAAATTAATTACATATATTGACCGGTTTTACAAATTATCAATTATGCCCTTGTTGGATTAACCTCGAATTATGACCCCAAAGATTTTAATTGTGGTTTATGACCAAGTTCCTATGTTCGTATAAATTACCCGGAAAATGTATTGTGGGTTTTTAATGTTGGCTTTTGAAAACGAGTTTTACCTCAAATTAATTATATCGTATATATTACTATCAATTTAGCATACAAGCTAAATTTCCTTAACTTTGGTTTAGGTCCGGAAGCGGCCGTTATAGACCAACGAATCCAATCTCGACGTCCGTAGATTCTCTTCAGCCTCGGATTATGTGTGAGTACCTTCTTCCTTGATCTAGTTATGTTTAGTGGTAGAATCATGCTAGGTTGAATCTACCATAACTTAGGGCAAATGCCAAGTAGTGGCTTGGAACTTTAGGTGAGGATTTGAGGATGATTGGAACGTTATAAGGATTGAGGTGTGTATGTTATCATGTGAGCTTTGTTGAGGTTGTGGGTATGTGTTTGTTGAGATTGTGTAGTTAGGATATAAGTATTCTAACATGTGGTTATAGTTGAGATCTCGTGAGTTTATGAGGGCTAGGAGAGTATCCTAGTTTATGGGAGTGTATGACCTTTTAAGAGTATATAGTACTATAAGTCTTAGGACTTCTAGCTTGCGTGAGTAGTTGTTGATTATCGTGCCTTGTCTTGAACAGGCTGTGGTTATATTCCTTCGGAGAGGGTTATTGGTTTCGTTTAGCTTTGAGACGAGGTAAGTCCTCGGACTTACTTAGCCGCTTTTATGCCTTATTTGGATATATATGGTGGTGTGTGTTTACCGCTTTAAGCATGAAAATGGTTTAGGATTTACTTGACCTTATTTATTGGCCCATCGTTACTACTATTATTATTATCGGGCGGTGACATCACCGCTCAGTTTCCCGAGGGAGACTGGGGGGATCTCTGCGACCAGGCCATACACGGTATACGGGCGGGCTTCTTCATCACTCCCACAGGGTATACGGGTTGGGCGCCGCCACACTCCTGTTGGTTACACGGGGACAGAGGCGAGAGTTATAAGACTCTCGTGTCACACTTTAAACCAATGAATTAGATATGGAATAACCTAAAAAGATACTATGTAATAAATGATCATGTTGTGTGCTTTGTGTGCTCATGTGTGTGTTTGTGCCATGTTATTCTTATAATGCATAGAATGTGAGCTAACGGTTTTATACCGATTGTTGTAGTTGATGTGCAGGATAGGATGTGGCCGAGTGATCCGGAGGAGTGGGCAGCCGGGGTTCCGTACATCTTAGGTTGAGTTGGGTTTTGGAGTCCTTGTGTTGTTGTGATTATATATTATGTTGACGTTGTTGTAAGGACGGCTGAAGTCTTTCCTTTCTTTTATTGTCGGGTTTCATAACATTGCATAAAAATGTATTTCGGTTTTGGCCTTTATTTGTGCCTTGTTGCAAGATCCAGTGAAATTGTTGTCAGGCTAAGGGTCGGGACCCATTGTGAGGCCCCAACCCGTAGCGCCCCGAGTCCCGCGGATTCGGGGTGTTACAGAAGTAGGGTGTCTTGGAGTCCGGTACTGTTGCTGCTGCTAACTCGGTGCTCGGTACTGAGGAGGTCTCTGTACACTCTTCTCAGCACCTGCAGGAGAAGATCCCTGCTGGGAAGGGGCCCTACCCTGACGGCAGAAGGTAGCTCTGTGTCCCGGCTTCCCGCAAGTGAAGCAAGTGGTAGGTGGTCTCTGGCAATCTGTCTTAATGTGATCGCGGCTACCACAGTTAAAGCACTGTCGATCTCTACTGGGAGTCTGAACTATAGAGTGGTAGCTAGACCTCCCCTGAGTCTGTCCTCGACCATAACCTGCTACTGCTGCACTGCTACCAGCATGTCCTGTCCTCTGCCGCTTATCCGGCCCACTAGACTGAACTTCTTTCCTCGAAGCTGGCCTATCTCTCTTATAAGCAGAGGCCCTATCCTGATAATCAGACAAAGTCTCACAGCAGAATCCAGCCAGATAGGATCGGGTACTCTCTCTCAATCTCCTAGAGAAAAGGTAAACATGCTGCTCTTCGGGAGGTGCAGCTGGTCCAAGTAAGGTCAACTCTTTCTGAAACTTCTTTATGGCTGCAGCAATCGGGATATCCTCAAATCCCACCTCAATGAAATCGTGGAATCTCTCCCTCCTCAGCGAAACAGGGCAGTACCTGTCCCTAACAATGTTCCTTATCTGCTCCCAGCTGGTGACTCGGCTACGAATGGTACGCCACCATGAATGAGCATCATCTGTGAAGCAGGTCTGCACCAAATCCACCTGTCGATCCTCGGGGCAACGTATTGCCTCCAAAGCAGTCTCTATCTTCCCTATCCAATGCTCCACCTCTAGCCCTATTTCTCCACTGAATGAGGGAACCTTCTGAGAGTTGAAAGCCTTCAACCACTCATCCGGTCTCGGTGCTCTAGACCCAGCAGGCGCTCTATCAACATTAGCTCTCCTCTTAGGTACAGCCGGCACCTGAGACACTTCCTGTGTCACCTGAGCTGACCTAGCCGGTACCACTGGTGGTACCTGGGTAAGCCTCTCAACTTTGGCAGCCTCTTCCCTACGCTCGACGTATGCTCGGTACTCCCTATACTCAGATGCTCCAATAGAAACACGTCCTGACTCAGTCGAACGTGCTCCCTGCGCTCCAGACCTAGCGGCGGTCTCATGCCTGACCTCGGGGCCTACACTCTCAGCTACCTCTTCCACAGCAGCCTCTAGTATGCTTGCTGCAGGTGGATCCTCTCGAGGAACTCGTCCTCGACCTCTCCCTAGTGGAGGTCTACCCCCACGACCACGCCCTCTAACAGCAGGGGTGCTATCAGCTCGATCTTGTCGGACTGGGGGAAGGGTGGGACGACCCCTACCTCGGTCAGTCGCTAGTGTAACCCTACTACGTGCCATCTGTACGAACGGTAACAACTATAGTTATAATCTAACTAATCTATCATAATCAGTAAAAACTATAATAATAATACTAAGAATACCGAGATCCGCGGAGGTAGTGGTGGTCGTCCGTACTTTCTATCCCAACCCGACTATGTATGCATTTTAAAACCAAAATCTTCTTTGGAAAACTCAAACTCCTTTCGGGTTTTGTTTATTTACTTATATGACCTTTTTAGAAGATTTCAAGTGCCATTGTTGCCAACCTAGAGCTCTGATACCATGTTGTAACACCCCAAATTTTACAACTCGGGGAGTTACTGGTTAGGACCGCACAGTGGGTCCCGACCTTAGTTTGACAACAACTTAACAAGATCTTACAACAAGGCACAGATAAGGAAAAACCAGAAATCATAAAATAAATCTTAACAATGTATGAATGTGACCAGAACAACTGACAGCCGGAAAACATAAGATAACAAAGTACAGAAAGAAAGAAAAGAACCAAGGTCCAACTGGAAATCCCACAAATAAAGAAACTGCAACACATCCTAAAAGTACGACACCCTGGCTGACCACTACCATCCGGATCACTCGGCATCTGCTCTAACATGTGGTAAGTCTACACAACATAACAACTATTAGCTAACTATCCAAATATAAGCAGAATAACAACAGCACAAACACACGCAGAAAAATTATAAACAAACATCATGCTGGCACTCAACCGTTTATTATCTATTATTTAGGTGATTCATCTTATTCAATTTTACAGTTGTGGCACAAGAGCTATTAACAGTTCTCGCCTCCGTTCCTTATCCAACTGGGTGTAGGTCTAGTTGACCTCCACCGGTAGCATCACTACAAACCGAGTATGGACTAGTCCCTAAAGAAACCCCCAACGTCCGCAAGCTAACTGAGCAGAATGCCACCGCCCGTTACTCTTAGGCCAAGTATAGGTCGGTAAATATCTATCACAACCTATAATTCTAAACATTTTAATCACACACCACTATCATCATTCATGCTCATATTCGGAAGTCAGCTAAGTAAGCCCAAAGGACTTACCTGTTATAAAGCTCGACTCTTTGTAAACCAAACTCGCTCTGTAAACTGTAGCAACTCAGTTGCCTGTCAAAGGAGATAAGTGCATTAGCACACTCCAACGTAATTAGAAGTCTAAGACTTCTAAGATAGAAGATCGTAATAGGACATAACTAATTACAGCTCTAATTTATGGAAAAATGACCATTTTACCCTTAGTCCCGAGACTTCCAAATTTTCCGAAATTCATGTCTAAACACCTATTTGAGACTCTAAAGTCATATTCCAACTCCTAAAGTTTAGTTTGGTTACAAACTGTCACTTTTCTTATTTCCCTATTTTCCAAAAGGTCGTAAAGGTCTAACTTCGGTTTCAAATATAAAATTCGTAAAAGCTTATAAAAATTCCGAAATAATTCTCTAGATCATCTATGATGTTCCATCTACCCTTAGGAGCAAGAATTTCTCAAAACTGTTCATCCATTATTTTATAAAAATTCTCAAAGTTGGCTATTCCCCTTACAATTTCTATACTTAACCAAAATGCTAGTGTTTACAAAAACTGCTTAACTACCCTACTTTGGAAGCTTATAACTTCTAATCCGACCGTTCATTTCTTCTCAAATTTTAATATAGTAAACTACATATATCTACCTATCACCTATTAAAATTTCAACGGTGGATCATCATTCAAACTCTCTAACATTGGTTTCCAAGTTTGCCCGTTTCTAACTTCAAAACTGAAGCAAACAAGATTATATATTCAGCAGTTCATTGTTTCTCCCCTTCCTAACAGCATAATCCTCACTCTACCTAAACTCTCTGGACTCATACTCATAGGCAGCTCCTAAAGTTATGCATCCTAACTAATCACCTCTACCATTCAAGGTCTAAGATGATTACAACCTCTCTTCTACATAAAATAACAACAGGTGGGAAAGAACAAAAACAAAGATAACTTACAAGCTGCTAGGATGTGCTATCTCTGGGATGGTCTGAGATACAGACGAGGCAGTTCGGCTTCCTACTTGTAGAACTTGGCTAACCCGGCTCCTGCGTGACAGATCAGAAGGAGGAAGTCGGGACTCGGCTTGGCTCTACAGCTGTAGTGGTTGGAAGACTCTTTCCAGCCTCACTGCTGTCATGGATTGGCCGAGATGGGAGTTGTCCGGGCACAAAAAAATAGTTGCGTGAGTCCTTATGGTGGGTACAAGAAGGAGGTGAAGATAGGAAGGTAGATTGGCTCTTACCGGATGGACAGAACACGGCTGAGTTCGATCGATCCAAAAGAGGCAGTGTCGGCCGCTAACGAGGCTTGCTGCGCTTTACAGTGCTCTCCGGTTGAAGGCGTCTCAGTTATTGCAGTGAGAGGAGGATGAATGGATCAGCGGAACCAAGTTTCACCCCAACTAGTGCAGCAGGGGACGTCTAGGACGAGATCTCCGGCTATGAGGCTCGCTGGCCTCTTCACTGATGCGTTTTCTGTGTCTGTGGCGGATTGGAATGGGTGCACTGGATGGTCTGTGGACGGCTGGAGAGGTACGTTTCTCAGAATCGAAACGAAGGTATGAAGATAGGGAGAATGCGTTACTGCTGAGGCTGCGGAGGCTTGATTATCTGCGTTAATTGCGGACGGTTACCTTGTTGGTAACGTTCTGCTGAGGCGTGATATACGCACATCCAGCATCTTCAGCTGCGACAGAAACGGCCGTCCTCTCTTCTTCACACTGGGCCGGATGCGAGCTGGGTTGGGCGCTGGGCTGAGAAGTTGTGCCTGCTGCTGAACTACCAGAAGCTGGATCCGCTGGGGTTGAAGATGGGCAGAAGCTGGGCTGTAGATGGGCTGAAGCTGACAAGCTGGAAGGCTGGACATGCGGGTTGCTGGGCTGGAGAAGCTGGGCGCTGGCATACGGGCTAGAGCTGGCGCAAGGGTGAAGGGAGCAGCAGCCCGGTGCTAGCTGCAGGCCGGAAACGAGATCCCGACAAATGAATGCACGGAATAGACGGATACGGATTATGTTACGGTTTAGGATTGGTTATAAGAATCCTATCATTTTATGTGAAGGTAAGCTACATAAAATGATAAACTTTTAAAAGATTCTATTAATTTGTGTGAAGGAAATCTACATAAAATGATAAATTTTATAATAATGTGTCTAACTAAGTAGACGGATATGAATCAACTGGTCGAGATCGGGTTTGTTACAGAAATAAACGGAATAAAAATTCCGGATATTACAATCTAACGGTTCAGATTAGTCCACGTCATTTAATGATTTATGGGCAGCGCGGTGAAATTTTGTAATTGTATGAAGTTCAAACTATAATTTTGTCTTTATAAATTTTGTTTTAAAAGGTTTTGACTCGGTGGCAATTTTGAAATTTTAAAAGGTGTAGTGATACTCTATTTTGATTTGTTAGTTCAAACTATTTATTCTACAGATTCATATTTTTGTTCAATTAGTTCAAACTTTTGTTTATTTTTAACACTTTTTTTTTCAAAATTGTTGTACATTTTGTCAAACATTTTGAATTAATAGTATAAATTTTTGACATTTTGATTATAGTTTCCCCTTTTTTCTTCTTTTTTCTAGCATACAATTTTTTTTTATTTAGAAAGAATTTGACCAAATATACCCTCTTCATTTCCATTAGGTTTGTGTACTCCTTCAATTTTTATTAATTTTATTAAATTAAAGTTGGAAGGTAAGGGGTTTGATTAGGGGAACATTTACTAAACATATTTATATCATAGGTCTAGTTACTAGGGAGAAATCTCAAAAATGCTTACTTAACTAATTTTGCCTTTTTTTTTTTATAAATTCTATCAAATTATTTAGTCTGTTAGCTTAGATTATATTGAACTAATAATTTATACATTTTTTTATAAATTTTGTTCATAAGTTCAAAATAATATATGAACTACTAAAATAAAATGTTTAAAACTAACAAAAACACTCAATTTGAACCAACAATATAAAATTTTTAAACCAACAAATATTATAATAATTATAAAAATATAAATTTTTTATAATATTAGTTCAAAATTTAGCTCTCATTAATTCAAACATTGTGTTTTATAAGTTAAAACATGTACAAATAAAATAATATAAAAACATGGATCATAATTTAATAAAATAATGGATATTTCCTCTTGGTACCCTCAAGCATAGGACTTTGAGAAGATTAAGGAAATATGGTAACTTTTTTTTCTAGAATACAAACAAGACCCCTAATATTAACAATTAAAATAAAAAGATAAATAAGGTGTGAAGAGAATCTTAATTAAGCAGTTAAGATAACAATTAAAAATAATTAATATTTTCAAATATATTAATTAGGCTAAAAATAAGGAAACTAGTTAATGAAATTTGGTAACTAGTTAATATATTTGAGACTAGCGTCACCTCATCTTGTCGGTCATCAACCGCTCTCCACTTCTTCCGGTAGTTCAGTGAGCAGTTTTGGGTAGGTGAGACTTCTACAGTATTTTGACTAACTTCAGTCGCCATAGCCAGGTATGATATATTCGGATAGGGGTTGATTATGTACACATACATATTTTGTGTGTACATATAACATGATGTCGATTAGAATATGTACATTTTTGTGTTTGCATGTACATAAGTTTGCAGTATCCGGTGATTATGTACATATTTGTGTGTACATATAGCATGTCGTCGATTTGAATATGTGCAGTAGAACAAAATATGTTGTTTTACAGGCTTCTGTTTGTGTTTGCATGTACATATGTTTGCAGTCTTTGTGATTATGTACATATTTTACTACAAAAATGTTACTAACTAATTGTATATGTTCATATGTTTGCAGTCTCAGGCGATAATGTACACATGTTGCTGTGGAAATCTCAATATCGTCGCCATGGATGAACGCAAGTTGGAAAGGACGAAGATTCCGGAAATATTTTGATTTCATTAATAAATAGAGATATTTTGATTGCCTTAATAAATGGAGAGATAAAAATATTTACTTTCCCGTTTTGTAATAATTAGTTGCTTAATAATTGAAGAGAGAAAAATATTCTGATTTCCTTAATATCCGCTTTTTATTTTAATAAATCTTTTTTATATAATGTGGAGGAGCCTATTTTGTAGCCCTTTATATGCTCAAGGTTACAAAATATACCTATTCTCCCATTTTACCCTAGGACTTTTCCTCTTGGTATCCACTAAGTTTTAAAATTCCTCTTGATACTCTTATGGTTTCATTTGATTCCTCTTTATACCCATTCTTAATATATTATATTAAAAACTAGTGTACTTCCCGTACCTGCACGGGTTTTTTTAATTATTGTTGTATAAAATTTATATTTAATCATATTATTAACATTAACAATAACTGCAAATATTTAAAACATTATAAGTTTTAATTGATACTATAAATATATAATCAAACCCAACCAATGCTTGAGTCGAAATTCCACCGTCAGATGACCCATTGTCGGAATCTCCTATTTAGAATAAGGCAAATGACCCTAAATGAAATTCCTTATCGGAATTATGTAAGTAAAATCCATAATTCACATGAGAAATATCTCTTGTAGTAATTTGTTTGAATTAGCGTTTTTATTTCACAATAAATTAATTTGTTGAAACTTATAAGATTTCAAATTTCATATAACTTGGAGATTTAGTAGTATTATTTCAAATGTATCCCAATCAAAATATATATATAGGTAAATTAATAAATAAATTGAATTATTAACACTAAAGCAGCGGCACATTACAGTTGAATTTTAAACAAAAACAAATAAATTTTCATATTCTAACTATATTAGATAAATAATAACTTTCTAACAAAAAAAAATAAGCCGACGGCCGTCAATATCGGATTTTTAAAATTAATCAAAAGTGAAAGTCAACATGTTATAGATTTGTCAAGTAATTAATTAAAATTCAATAATTTATTTAAGATAAAAATAGTATATTTAGTTTCTAAAATTATAGGTTTAAGTTTAACAAACTAAACTAATAGCCAAAATAAAACAAATTAAAGACCTTATTTTTAGGTTTTATAACTTAATTAAAAAGAAATCCCATACTGGATGCCGTTTCTTTAAATTAAAAAATAAAAATAATTTTCTACAATTACCCTAAAGTTGAATATTAGAAACCCTAATATTAGAAAACCACAACACCATAGCGGCATTCTCATAATTCATTGTTCTACCAGAGTACCAAGTGGTGTTCATACCGGAACTTGTGACTGTGAAGGATGAGATTTGAGTTGTAAACTGACAGTTTTACGAATTAAGGTGGATATGAGAAATCTTCAATTTCGTCCAAAGATCAAATGAGTCTTCCCAAAGTATTCTTCAAACCCTTGTCATATTTAATAAATTTTCCAAATGATTAGAGAACTTATCATGTACATTAGTTGATAATAAAAAAAAGCTTCTGAATAAGAAATAACTTTTCAATTTAAAACACTAACTTGTTGGCTACTTTTACTTGCTTGTAAGCAAGAACATGAACCAAACATAGAGCACACAAGACGACGATTAAAAATGTTGATAATTAGAAATTATGTTTGAAGAGAGGGGAATTATGAATATGAAATGAGTATTAGATTATTGACTGTAATATAACATTAAACTGCATACCTTCAAACTTAAGTACTCGATTGCCGAAGAAGAATTTGTAATAGAAGAGAAAAAGGGAGACGACGAAGGAAATGATCGAGTTCAATGTAGGTTGACGATGACTTTCGAATCTGATGTATACAAAGCACCAATTTATATAAGATGGGATACATGAATCGTATCTTATTGATGTTATCAATCTCATCGGAAGAAGAGTAGATTAGAAGATTTACTACGTTTATCTTAGTGAGAGATTAAAAAAATTGATTTTACAAGTGATACTCATACTCCATTAGCCCTCACTTACGTAACTTTATAAACCTAGCTATTTATTAGCCTGGTTATACGGAGGCACTCTGCCATCATGGCTTCTCAACAATCTTCCAACCATCGAATTGGTCTTCCTTACAGAATTTGAGGTGGAAGTTGTCCACGTTACAGTTACGTGGCTTCCGATGCCCGTCTTCACCAAGGCTTTCGCATGGTTGGGCGCCTATTGACTGATCGACGTTTCCTACCAAAATAAATTGACTGATCGACGCTTCAACAACCGGGCTATGCATTCAAACCTAAAGTATGCTTGGTCGCCAAGAGAGGGTATGATAGTTAGGGAAATTGGAATGGTGCTTCATCCCAGTTTTTTGCCCTAGCGGACATGTAGTACGTTGAGATTAAAAAAAAGTTTGGATTCCCTGAAAAATAGTAAGATTTAAAAAATTAATTATAAATTCAGATTTTTATTTTTTATTTTCTATAAAAAATAATTAAAATAATAATTTAAAAAAAATATTTTTGAGAGTTGTGTTAATTGTGGACACGTGACAAAGAAGGATTCTCCTTAATAGATATACCCATATGTTAAGTATAAGTTTTGTGGAACAATTATTTGAACATTGTTTAATTTTATCCTATTTAAAGGGTTATGTTAGATGTACCCATATATTTTATTTATAAAAATACCCAGTTACGCACTTTTGGAACAAAATCAAATTATTTTATTTTTTGGGCTAAAGTGTGGAATTAAATCACACTCAATTCCGGTTTTGGGGCCCTAGTGCGGAACTGAAGTTTTTTAAAAATCCATTGATAAGGATATCGATTTGTTTAATTAATTTGACAAATTTTCTCATAAAATTTAATTTATTTAGATGATAAGATGAGATCACACCATAAATAAATTATTCAAAAGGATTTTTTCAAGAAAAGTAAAATAGTCAAAATTAGTATATTGGATAACAATTATGCTCATCTCCGGTTAAAATGGTTAAAATTAGTGTGTACAAAAATTTATTTTGGTGCATGAATGATGAATATGTGCATGAAATATTGGCAAAATATGTAAGCAACAGATGAAAGTATATCCTCAATGCACAAAAACAAAAATGGTGAGTATTGAGAAAACAACATTATCATGAAGGCCATTATTTAATTTCTATCCTTGCCGAAAACTCAAAGAGAGTTTTGTATCTATAGAGTATACCAATTCCAAGTTTGCCCTTCATGTATGATCAAACAATATAGATGTGCAGCTTGTGTTAGTGCTGCTAATGGGTTCCTCCTTGACCCTTCTTCTTACTCTCTTTTCAACCCTTATTTTTTTTAGTAGCACGCCAAGGACGATCGCCATCTTCAATGGCACGCCAAGGACGACGACGAGCTTTGTCCTCTCTTTCTCCATTTTGGTCTAACCGGTAGCAAGTCGGGAGCCCATTTAGTGCATCGCTGTTTTTGGATGCTTGTTTGAGCAAGCAGCCAAGCAGTACATCAAGTGACTATGTCAAGAAATACAGAAGGTAAAATCAAAATTCATAAAGCAATTAACCTTTTCGTTTTCACTTGAATGTTTTCGAAACCCATTAATATTAAACACCGAATTATAACAAAAAAAAAAAGTGATTCAGATTCACGATTTTTTGTGTGCAAAGAAATCAAAAATGATATTGAGTACGGTGACTATTCGATCCCGTAAATCTATTGGTATAGGTAATCAAATCAGTTGTCCAGTACATGCAGTCTTAAACACAATAATGAGTATGAAGTTTCGTCCGCCTATGATGAAATTACTCGGTTGCTGGGGAAAATAAAATAGGTAATGTGACATAAGTACATACCTCGAAAAGTTCACTTATCAATTCATTTATTAAGACATCTTCCTTGCCAATTGATAGAACATTATTTTGGTTGATATCTAACTCAAAGCTTTGTAGATATAAACTCGCCAATTGATATGACATTGTTCTGTTGATATCATCAACGAACTCAAAGCTTTGTAGATACGGACTTGAATAGTTAGTGATATATACTTATATAGATAAGCACTCGGTTTGAGATCAGAGATGTAGACTATTTGAGTCGTCAACCTGAATGTCATACAAAAGAAACAAAAAATATAATATACAAAAGAAACAACTCAGATCAAAACTACTCTAACAAAAGAAGGATACGAAAAAGACATGAGAGAAGAATGAGGGTACGTCTTCTAAGCTAAGAAGTATATATAGACATTGTCAACTATTAAATGACTTGTTAAAGATTGTTCAAGAAGATTTAAATTGATGAGATAAGATCAAAACTACTCTTTAATCAAAATAATTCAGCTTTAAATTTTAAAGTTAGTTATAATTTTTTTTAAGATTGTTTAAGAAGATTTTGTTCATAAGCTGGTAAGATAAGATCGTAAGTTCGTAACTACCTCATTTAATAAAATAATTTAGAATAAAAAATTTTAACTTGAAAATTATTATTATAAAATCCGATTTACAAAATTTTAATTTAAACTACGAATCTAAAAAAAATTTTAGCTGAGGTTAATACTGTGGAGGACACGTGGCAAAAAACGTTTCTCCCTTAATAGATAACTAGTGTATTACCCGCACTTTGTGCGGGTTGAGTTTTAATAAATACTTAATACTTAGAAATTTATATGTATATTTTTGCAAAATAAAAATCCGGAGAAAGAAATTATAATTATTATTATGACTTTTAATTCTCTTTTAAATATTTATCTCTTCTAATTAATTATATATTTAAACTGATTTGTTAAGATATGCTCTTTGGTTAAAAAAAATCCTTAAAAGTTTAAAAACTATTTTTATAAAACTATTTATTTAAATATTTTTAAAAAATTTAAAAATCAATTTCCAATTTATATTAATATTTAGAAATCACTTTTTATAATAATTTTTTAGGCTTCGAGAAGCATGGCGTTGACACGTGGCAATAGAGGCTTCTACTTTAATAGATATAAGATATAAGATTCGGATTATTTAAAATTTTTAAATAGATCAAGATTGTAGGAGAAGTTTGATAAGATATTTTTATGGATTAGTTCGATGAGATTCGGTAAAACATTACTTAAGAAGCAAACAAAATAATTATAAATTTAATTATGTCATTTAGAAAAAAAATAATATAGAGATTATCTTGATAAAAAGTAATTTGAATATCAAATGGAATTAATCATGAGAAGATTGGTGAAAGAAGGTATATTTTGTATCTTAGATACAAACTAGGCACCCTAATTTTAACAATAAAAAATAAAGATAAATGAGTTGGATAATCATTAAAAGAGGAAAGATTTGTAGATTCTTCTCTCTCCTATTAATAATCAATTAAATTTTATAATTTGTTATATCGGGCAACTAATAATTATAATAAGTAAAAGATTGTGTAGAAGGTAGGATTCGAACTCTGGACGAGTTGCCCCTCCCTCCCACCCTTATACCAGTTGAACTAATTAAACTTTGTGTATTATTTTGATGATACACAATATTAATACACAATTTCAATTACACAATATTTATACATAATTTCAAATACACAATATTTATACATAATTTCAAATACACAATATTAATAAATAAAAGACTTGTGTAACCAAAACCTTATGTACGAAATACCTTTCACTGAATTTATTTCCTGAATAATATGTAGGTACATTATGTATACTCGAGTCATTTTATATCGCTCAAGTATTTCGTACACAAGGTTTTTGGTTATACAAGTCTTTTATTTGTTAACATTATGTATTTGAAATTATGTATCACTATTGTGTAATTGAAATTGTGTATGCTCGAGTATTTCGTACACAAGGTTTTTTGTTACACAAGTCTTTCATTTATTAACATTATGTAGTTGAAATTATGTATCACTAGTGTGTAATTGAAATTGTGTATTAATATTGTGTATCATCAAAAGAATATACAAAGTTTAATTAGTCCAATTGGTATAAGGGTGGGAGGGAGGGGCAACTAGTCCAGAGTTCGAATCCTACCTTCTACACAATCTTTTATATATTATAATTAAAAGATTATAATTAAGAGGAGAGAGAATATAAGGAGAGATTCTAGGAAAATTTTAATTACTATTTCCTATTTTAACATATAGCAAATCCGTTTACATTATTAATTAGGAATCTTTTATTTAATATAGGAGAGAGAATATCTCCAAATTAGGTAATATCTGTTATTATTTTCTAATTAATCTTTTTCTACATAATTTTAAGTGTCTACTTTGTCTACACATTACAAAACATACCTACTATATACACAAAAATACGTTATGTACCTACTTAACCAACTCACCCATTAATCATTCTAAGATTATGTTTCTCAATATTTTATTGTACGTTGTGTATAATTTATCAACTTTTTAAATAGAGGGATTTATGACTTAGTTAGATAATTTTAAAAATTAAAATTGTAGATTAATTTGAGGATGTAAATTTTAATTGGTTAAATTGTTGCAAAATATGTAACAACTAACAATTTTTTTTTTTTTTTTTTGCAGATATGGGATCTTTAGATACGTATTTTGATATATATTTTTTAATTACTAAATTATTATTTAGTCAAATTTTACTGATAATAAAACGTTAACTTAAATATAGTTTTTAATTACAATGGCATTTTGGTAAATATTTTACTAAAAAGCTGACGTGGCATCCCTCGTTGCTCGACACGTGGCATTAGCGTCCTTTGTTTTAGTAAGTTATATAGATAAGATATAAGATTCGGATTATTTAAAATTTTTAAATAGATCAAGATTGTAGGAGAAGTTTGATAAGATATTTTTATGGATTAGTTCGATGAGATTCGGTAAAACATTACTTAAGAAGCAAACAAAATAATTATAAATTTAATTATGTCATTTAGAAAAAAAATAATATAGAGATTATCTTGATAAAAAGTAATTTGAATATCAAATGGAATTAATCATGAGAAGATTGGTGAAAGAAGGTATATTTTGTATCTTAGATACAAACTAGGCACCCTAATTTTAACAATAAAAAATAAAGATAAATGAGTTGGATAATCATTAAAAGAGGAAAGATTTGTAGATTCTTCTCTCTCCTATTAATAATCAATTAAATTTTATAATTTGTTATATCGGGCAACTAATAATTATAATAAGTAAAAGATTGTGTAGAAGGTAGGATTCGAACTCTGGACGAGTTGCCCCTCCCTCCCACCCTTATACCAGTTGAACTAATTAAACTTTGTGTATTATTTTGATGATACACAATATTAATACACAATTTCAATTACACAATATTTATACATAATTTCAAATACACAATATTTATACATAATTTCAAATACACAATATTAATAAATAAAAGACTTGTGTAACCAAAACCTTATGTACGAAATACCTTTCACTGAATTTATTTCCTGAATAATATGTAGGTACATTATGTATACTCGAGTCATTTTATATCGCTCAAGTATTTCGTACACAAGGTTTTTGGTTATACAAGTCTTTTATTTGTTAACATTATGTATTTGAAATTATGTATCACTATTGTGTAATTGAAATTGTGTATGCTCGAGTATTTCGTACACAAGGTTTTTTGTTACACAAGTCTTTCATTTATTAACATTATGTAGTTGAAATTATGTATCACTAGTGTGTAATTGAAATTGTGTATTAATATTGTGTATCATCAAAAGAATATACAAAGTTTAATTAGTCCAATTGGTATAAGGGTGGGAGGGAGGGGCAACTAGTCCAGAGTTCGAATCCTACCTTCTACACAATCTTTTATATATTATAATTAAAAGATTATAATTAAGAGGAGAGAGTGTAACGCCCCAAATTTTGGCGCGTTTTCGATTTTTTTTTTTTTTCCTACTTATATCGGTATTTTATTAGATTTAATATTTTATTTAAAGTACTTTTACGACTTAAAAATAGCTTCCGAGTATATTCATATTTTGTGGGTTACTTTCGGAATGGTTCGGAAAATATTCCCGACTCGGAAATTCCATTCCAAATGTTTTTAATCGAGCCCATCCTTTATTATTTCTTTTTTTCTTATTTTCTTTTCTTTTTCCTTTTTCTTCTTTTCTTCTTGTCTTCTTCTGCCTTGTTTGTTTCGGTTGGTGAGAAGCTGCTGCAGCTTTCCGCCTGGGCTAGGGCACAGCAACCCGACCCCTCGCTCCCCGTCCTGCAGTCTGCCCCGCGACCTCTCGCCCTCCTCCTATGATGACCACCCGCCCAGGCTGTCTCCCTCTTCTCTCAACCTCACCTTCTCTCCATCTCTCCCTGCTCTCATCTCACTCTCCTCCTCTCCTCTATTTTCGATCTGAGCCACAGCAGCCCGCAACGCCGCTAGGAGCCGCCGGGAGGAACAGACGCCGCCTCGCCCCGTCTCGAGCCGCCTGGGCTGCCGGATCGGTGAGTGACCTCATATATCTCTCCCTCCTTCCTTCTTCGCTTTGCTGTGTAGCGCCGCCAGCGTAGCAGACGTCGCCGTCCCCTTCCCCCTATCTTCCCCGCCTACTCGCGCAGTGTAATAACCGAAAATTTTAAGTTCCGGTAAATTGAAATTAACCAAAGTCCGATGCGACAATCGTAAATAAATAAATAGGGAAAATAAAACGAGTTTAATTCTATCATTTTATGTGACCTAGATTCACATAAAATGATAAATTAAATGACCGGAAATAATTTTCGTACATTAAAATAAGAATAATAATAATAAGTTATAAAATACGGAATTTAATTCCGTATTTTTATAAAATTCCGCACGTAATTAATGAGTTACGGATCCTGTTTAAAGAGAGAGACGAGATGTAACCCGCTATTAGGCCCAGCCCAGCCAGCCCGTTTGTTTTAATTAATTATCTAATTTAACCTAATTAATGCTCTAACCTAATCCTATCCTAATCACCTACCGCTTCGTCGTCTCTCTTCTGGGCAAAGGAACATTCCGCCGCTGCTGCCGTTTCCTCTCTCGCAAGACAGTCCAGCCGCAACCACCCGTGCCGCCACCGCCTTCGACCGGGGACGACGCCGCTGCTGCTCATCGTTCACCTGTCCTGTTCGCCGGCGACACACCTTCGGTAAGAGAACCCTGGCCTAATCTTCCTTCCGCCTCTCTTTTCTTTTCCGAGCTGCATCAACTTCATTTTGGCTGCACATCCAGATCGGCCGGAGCCATAACCGCCGAGTCCGCCGTCTCCAGTCAGCCGCTGTAGGAGACGCCGTGAACCGCCAGCCATCCACCGAGTCTGCAGCCTCTCTCCAGCGCCTCCTGTCGTGACCATTGCAGTCGTTTCCGCAGCCTTCGATCGTAAGTAAAGTGCAGCGCATACCCTTCTTTATCTCCTATTCCGTATGACTAATCGAATAGATCGGTCCCTCACGGATCCTGCAGTGATAGCCGGCCAGCAGAAACGGTAAAGGCAAGAGAGGATACGAGTCAATTCTTTACAACCGAAGGAGACGCCGAAACCCGCCAACTCTTCACGCCGGATTTGCAGATTTCGTAAGCTTACTCCGTCCCTCTTCGTTTCCGTTGTCACCCATGTGTTGTGAACTGCTGTTGTTAAGCCTAGCATGAATAACGTAATTTAGCTGCTGAGTTTATGCAGAAATGAGTGGAAAATGGCTGCTGTAAATTAATTTTATTCCTTCAGCTTTTAGGTTTCGAACAGCCCACCTTGTCGAATAATTATAAAATGTTTGGATAAAGATCCACCGTTGAATTTTGGATATGTTATAGATGGATATATGTAGTTTATCATATTAAAATTTGGTGAGAAGTGAACGGTCGGATTGAAAGTTACGAGCTCCCGAAGTTAGGTAGTTGAGCAGTTTTATTGAACTTAGAAAAATGGCTAAGTATAAGAAGTAGAGTGAGGAACCGACTTTGGGAATTATTATAAAAAGATCGGCTGAACAGTTTAGTGAAATTCTTTCTTCTAAGGCTAGTTAGAACCTCATAGATTATCTAGATAATAAATTCGGGAATTTTATAAGCCATTAAGAATTTTATATTTAGAGCCGAAGTTAGACCTTTTTCGGTTCTTCCGGAAAATTTAAACATAAGAAAAATGTCCGTTTCGCACCTAATAAAATTCTAAGAGTTAGGATATATTCTAGAACTTCAAATAGGAGTTTGGACACGAATTTTAGGGTCTTCGAGAAAATCGGAATGAAGGGTAAAATGGTCATTTTACCCTACAACTAACAATGTAGATAATACGTCTTCATAATTATTTAATCTCAGAAGTCTTAGACTTCTATCTACGTGAAAGTGTGCTAATACACTTATCGCCTTTAACAGGCAACTGAGTGAGTACAGTTACAGAGCAAGTGATTACTAAGGAGTCGAGCATTATAACAGGTAAGTCCTTTGGGCTTACTTAGCTGACTGCTAAATATGAGTACATTGATGATGGTGGTGTGTGATTGACATGTTAGAGAGATAGGTTGTGATATATAAATACCGACCTGCATTTTGGCCTAAGAGTAACGGGCGGTGGCATTCCGCTCAGTAGCTCGCCGGGCGCTGGGGGTTTCTTTCGGGACTAGTCCACACATGGTTTGTAGTGACGCTACCAAAGGAAGTCAGCTATACCTACACCAGTTGGATAAGGAACGGAGGCGAGAACTAAAAATAGT
>BSUD01000004.1:23041787-23067728 GCA_033239045.1 Fagopyrum esculentum | reverse complement strand
AAAAAAAAAAAAAAAAAAAAAAAAACAGAACCCTCAAGGGTTCTGAGTTTTAAAGAAATGAATTTCGTTTTCAAATCATGTGCATGAGTCAGTTGGGTAGAATGTACGGGACCACCACTTCCTCCGCGGATCTCGGCGACATAGTTATTGATTATTATATTATGTATATTCATATATATGTGTATATATGTAGATATGTATATGTGGCCTTAGGATGTTTTGGACTATACTTGTATATTGATTTGTAAATTGTTTATGGACATATTATGTTTATAGTAGTAGCATGATATTTATATCTTTATATATATATATAAACATATGGTATGCCAATATCATATTAGTGATAGTGGACCTTATAACTAGGATGATAGAAAGCTATCATCGCCCCCTTGGACAACACCTTTTGGCTTAGGATAGTATACATACGAAGTTAAGTATGCTCAAGTTATGAATTTGAGCATCAAGTTTTCGCAAGCACCCCGGTGATTTTCCGGACTCCTTAAAGAGGACGTCGAAGAAGAAGACTAGAGATGACGTAACCAAAGGACAAACAAATAAAAGAGAACCTCGTGACGACTTAAGCGAAACCAAGATGGAGACTATACCAATATAAAAGCGACATGGAGGCGTGAGGGTGGTATCAAGGAAACAATGAAGGAGCATCAATAAGGCAACTAGAGGCAACGAACGTAAGATTTTTCCAAGTGCGGTGTCGATGAACTAAAGATGCGAATTAAGTAAAGAGGACTACATTCTCGCTCGAGAATAAAAGTGGCGTTTTAAGTAAGGTGATTTTTCAGTAGGCGCTCCTAAGTATGAGAGTCAAGATGAAAAGAATGGTCCAAGAATTTGGAAAGATTGACGAGAACCAGAAGTTAAGCTTACGGAGGTACCGGAGGGTGTAGTGACGATCTTTGCGAGATTCTAAGTGGGTAACTTATTCAGAAATATGAGAGATTACGGGAAGAAACGCACGGTGGAAGTTTGCGTGGTAGAGTTTCTTTAGTGGAGTCAACTGGTTTCTGTTGTGGTGATAAGCCTAAACAACGTCAAGAAAGAGGAAGCATGTGTAGATGATGATTTCAAGAAGATGAAAGATTAGGCAAGGAGATGGATGGAAGAACTTAAGTTATCAACCAAGCAGGATGCGAATGGAGGCTGATTAATGTCATAATATTTGAAGAGTGCATTTGCAAAACATTATGAAGAGCGATTAAGCGTACAAATGTGGGACGTATGAGACGAGAGAGTTGGGTAGGTATGGTTATCGTACAGAAGCGGAAGGAAGAGAGGAGCGTAGGAAGAGCTAACGGAGTTGAAGCAGACTAAAAAGAGCTAGTGGATCAACCGTAAGATGAGACTCCCATTGTAGTTGTACATAGAATACCAAGAAATACATAAGGTGATCAACAATAGTAAGGGAAGACTGAAGTTTTGAAGTTTGAAGTCGATGGGAGATGTACAAGAAATACATGAAATATTGAGGTTAGAAACTCTACGGTCGATTGGACGTTACATAAGAAAAGGGAGTAAGTTCTATACCTACTTGAAGGAATGAGGCAACGTTTGGTAGAATACAAAGAAGGTAATACTAATATATTATAAGTCGTGAGTAAGTTCTACAGTTAGGACCTTCATGACTTCACATAAGTGTGAAACCTTAAAAAGATTATTAGAGCAAGCCTTCCGAGTTTTGGAGATGAAGGATCTTTGAAAGAGGACGGTAAACATTGCAACTAAAGAAGTATTAAACCACGTGTTCGGTGGATGTCACCTCAACAGATCGGGGTAGACCACTTGACAAATGTTAAGACAAGATTGTGTCGATACCTTACAATATGTGATGGGAGAAGAAAAGCTGGAACCCAAGATAGAATGGATTCCAATGCATCGGTAGCTGGATTTACCATTAAGAAGATTTGAAGTTCACGTTGGAAGTGTATCTTGAATTCTTGATTTGAAGTATTATAGAGGACACCAATCTGCAAAGAGAGAGACGGCTATCTCCGTTTGTACATCGGTTACAGTGAGCCCAACAAGATAACCAGGAAGAACCAAGTATACCTCACCACGGATAGGGGATCTACTCGATCAGTTGCAAGGGTCGGTAGTTCTTCTAAGATTAACTATGATTTGAGTGTCACCGTTTGAGAATTCCAGACTCGGATATTGCAAGTACGGCATTCCGGACCAACCAAGGTCACTACGAGTTGTAGTTACTCCATATGGGCTTAATGGTGCCCGGAGGAGATATTTTGGTCTACTCTTGAAAATGAGAGAAGATGTTTGACAAGTTGTCTCGGGATGACAAACCCCGAAAGGTGTGAAAGAAGTTACAAGTTTTCTTAGATGTGCCGAGCGTTACCAGATCTGTGAAGGGAGGAGTTGTATAACGCCAATTATGGTAACCTACTACGGATGACGATGAAGTATTGAATGGGACGAAGATTTGGTAATAGAGTTTTGAGAGTTAAAGAGGAGATTTATTGGTACAACTGTTTTGATTTGTTTTGAAGAACGATGGGTTTGAAGTGTACAAGTGATTCTTCGAGACAAGGTCTTGATCGAGTATTGTAGAGCGATGTAAAAGTAATAGCACACGTGTCTTGTTAATAGAAGTAGTATGGAGTAAAGTGCTTCCTTCGTTACTTGGAACTTGCAACAAGCATTGAGGAAATGTAACATCAAGTTCGGTTTGACAAGAACCAAAACCATCGGTGTAAATGGGAAGTTAGATCTTCTTTTGTACTGCATTGAGAAAAACCCGAGAAGGAATTTGAGTTCCGGTATATTGACCTTTTTGAAATCTTAACGCGAGTGGGAGGAGTGTCTTAAAATTTGGCGTTGCCGCCAAGAGTAGAGAGTGTTCACCCGGTGTTTCATGTGTATCAATCTAGGAAGTACATGTATGACTCGAGAAGTTTTGCCGGTCTGGATGAGTTAGTGGCATCATAGAACCAATGAGGCTAATAGGAAGTCGGAGGATAGTATCTTTGGTTGAGTGTTACACTGAGCTAGTAGCGTTGATAAATTGAAGGGTTGAACCTAGTTCTTCCCTTAGTTGTGTATATGTGCGATGCTATATGTTGTTGCGCCCGTGCGGGAATGAGTTTTATAACCGGTTATAGTTATATTGCGATGGTGGTTAGAGTAGTATTAGTGTAGATAGATTAGAATGGTCTAAGCCTTCCTAGTTATGAGTTTCTACCTCGGCCTTAGGGACCGAGAAGTTCGACGTATATCAAGTTTCGGGACAAAACTTCTTTTTAGGGGGATCTAATGTAACGCCCCAAATTTTGGCGCGTTTTCGATTTTTATTTTCCTACTTATATCGGTATTTTATTAGATTTAATATTTTATTTAAAGTACTTTTACGACTTAAAAATAGCTTCCGAGTATATTCATATTTTGTGGGTTACTTTCGGAATGGTTCGGAAAATATTCCCGACTCGGAAATTCCATTCCAAATGTTTTTAATCGAGCCCATCCTTTATTATTTCTTTTTTTCTTATTTTCTTTTCTTTTTCCTTTTTCTTCTTTTCTTCTTGTCTTCTTCTGCCTTGTTTGTTTCGGTTGGTGAGAAGCTGCTGCAGCTTTCCGCCTGGGCTAGGGCACAGCAACCCGACCCCTCGCTCCCCGTCCTGCAGTCTGCCCCGCGACCTCTCGCCCTCCTCCTATGATGACCACCCGCCCAGGCTGTCTCCCTCTTCTCTCAACCTCACCTTCTCTCCATCTCTCCCTGCTCTCATCTCACTCTCCTCCTCTCCTCTATTTTCGATCTGAGCCACAGCAGCCCGCAACGCCGCTAGGAGCCGCCGGGAGGAACAGACGCCGCCTCGCCCCGTCTCGAGCCGCCTGGGCTGCCGGATCGGTGAGTGACCTCATATATCTCTCCCTCCTTCCTTCTTCGCTTTGCTGTGTAGCGCCGCCAGCGTAGCAGACGTCGCCGTCCCCTTCCCCCTATCTTCCCCGCCTACTCGCGCAGCACCTCTTGCTCCAGTGAGCACCGTCGGTGGAGTATGTCGCGGCTACACACAGGGGAGCAGCCACCGTCGACCACCGGGAAGCCGCCGCCTGCCTGCACGAGCCTCACCGGAGCAATCTGTGCACCTACCGCCCCTCTCGAAGCCAGACTAAGCCGGGATCGCTGCCGGAAATCGAAGCCACGCTGGAGGAGCCCAACTTCCATGCGGTTGCCCTGCCGGAGCCACCGAAGGCCAAGCCGGCCGACCTCTTGTGATCCTTCCCCTGCCGCCAATTGAGCCTCCAAAGGATCCAAAGCTGGTACAGATCGGGGGATTGAAAACCCTAATTGAATTTCAGATCGGGCCCCTCTTTTCTGGGTAAATTGCAGATGTGACCCAATATTTTTGTATTTACTGTTTGTACCCAGATTTTATAGAAATTGCTGATCTGCCCTATGTGGAATTTAATTACAAACTCGACCCCAGAAATTTAATTACAAGATTTGGCCCATATTATTAATTACATATTTGACCCAGCTTTTTGTAAATTTTAGATGATGGCCTTATGAGATAAATTACAAATTGCCCCAAAGGTTTTGTTTACAGAAAATGACCCGAATTTCTAGAGTTGTATAATTTGTCCGGAAAATGTATTTACGGTTTTATTTTTTTAAACTTGGGTTTACTTTGAGTTCTAGTCTCATATTTATATATTTTATATTTTATGTCTTGTTGGTTAATCTCGGTTTATGGCAAGGTTTTATTGCGGGTTTTAACTTTGGTTTTTGGAAGCGAGTTTCCTTAGATTTATATACGTTAAAACTTCCATTCAAATTTAGCGTATAAGCTAAATTTGTTTAGCTTTGGTTTTAGGTCCGGAAGCGGCCGTATAGACCAACGAATCCAATCTCGACGTCCGTAGATCATCTTCAACCTTGGATCGTGTGTGAGTACCTTCTTCCTCGATCTAGTTATGTTTAGTAATGGTACCATGCTAGGTTGGATCTAACGTAACTTAGTGGAAATGCCAAGTAGTGGCTTTGAACTTTAGGTGAGGATTCAATGATAGTTTGAACGTTCTAAGGATTGAGACGTGTATGTTATCTAGTGCGCTTTGTTGAAGTTGTGAGTTTGGGTTTGTTGAGATCTTGTGAGTTTTTGAGGGCTAGGAGCGTATCCTAGATTATGAGAGTGTATGACCTAATAAGAGTATATAGTAGTAAAAGTCTAAGGACTTCTAGCTTGCGTGAGTAGTTGTTGATCATTGTGCCTTGTCTTGAACAGGCTTTGGTTATATTCTCTCGGAGAGTGTTATCGGTTTCGTTTAGCTTTGAGACGAGGTAAGTCCTCAGACTTACTTAGCCGCTTTTATGCCTTATTTGGATATATATGGTAGTGTGTGTTTACCGCTTTTAAGCATGGAAATGGATTAGGATTTACTTGACATTATTTATTGGCCCATCGTTACTACTATTATTATTATCGGGCGGTGACATCACCGCTCAGTTTCCCGAGGGAGACTGGGGGATCTCTGCGACCAGGCCATACACGGTATACGGGCGGGCTTCTTCATCACTCCCACAGGGTATACGGGTTGGGCGCCGCCACACTCCTGTTGGTTACACGGGGACAGAGGCAAGAGTTATAAGACTCTTGTGTCACACTTGAAACCAATGAATTAGATATGGAATAACCTAAAAAGATATATTTGGAATGAATGTTCATGTTGTGTGCCTTGTGTTCTCATGTATGTGTTTGTGCCATATTATTCTTATAATGCATAGAATGTGAGCTAACGGTTTTATACCGATTGTTGTAGTTGATGTGCAGGATAGGATGTGGCCGAGTGATCCGGAGGAGTGGACAGCCGGGGTTCCGTACATCTTAGGTTGTTTTGGGTTTTGGAGTCCTTGTATTGTTATTGTATATTATGTTGATGTTGTTGTAAGGACGGCTGAAGTCTTTCCTTTCTTTTATTTTCGGGTTTCATAACATTGCATAAAAATGTATTTCGGTTTTGGCCTTTATTTGTGCCTTGTTGCAAGATCCGGTGAAATTGTTGTCAGGCTAAGGGTCGGGACCCATTGTGAGGCCTCAACCCGTAGCATCCCGAGTCCCGCGGATTCGGGGTGTTACAAAAGTGGTATCAGAGCCCTAGGTTGACAACAATGGCACTCGCAATCTTCTAAAGGCCGAATAAAAATAAACAGAACCCTCAAGGGTTCTGAGTTTTAAAGAAATGAATTTCGTTTTCAAATCATGTGCATGAGTCAGTTGGGTAGAATGTACGGGACCACCACTTCCTCCGCGGATCTCGGCGACGTAGTTATTAATTATTATATTATGTATATATATATATATATATGTATATATGTAGATATGTATATGCGGACTTAGGATGTTTTGGACTATACTTGTATGTTGAATTGTAAATTGTGTATGGACTAGTTATATTATAGCAGTAGCATGACTTTTATATCGTATTATATTTATAAACATATGGTATACTAATATCATATTAGTGATAGTGGACCTTATAGCTAAGATGATAGAAAGCTATCATCGCCCCATAGACAACGCCTTTTGACTTAAGATAGTATACATACGAAGATAAGAATGCTCAAGTTATCGAGTTGAGCATCAAGTTTACACAAACACCCTGTGATTTCCCGGACTCCTTTTAAGAGGACGTCGAAGAAGAAGATTAGAGATGGCGTAACGAAGGACAAACAAGTGGAGGAGAACCTCGAGTCAACTTAATCAAAACCAAGATGGAAGCTATACAAATAGTGAAGCGATCTGAAGTGGTAGGGAGTGGTTTCAAGGAAGCGATGAGGAGTAACAATGAAGTGAACTAGAGACAATGAACTTAAAGTTTTTCCAAGTACGGGGCCGATGAACTCAAGGTGCAAATCAAGTAGAGAGGACTACATTCTCGCTTGAGAATAAAAGTGGCGTCTTAAGTAAGATGAGTTTCAATAGGCGCTCCTAAGTATGAGAGTCAAGATGAAAAGAGTGGTCCAAGAATTTGAAAAGATTGACGAGAACCGGAAGTTAAGCTTACAGGAGGTACCAGAGGGTGTAGTGACGATCTTTGCGAGATTCTAAGTGGGTAACTTATTCAGAAATATGAGAGATTACGGGAAGAAACGCACGGTGGAAGTTTGCGTGGTAGAGTTTCTTTAGTGGAGTCAACTGGTTTCTGTTGTGGTGATAAGCCTAAACAACGTCAAGAAAGAGGAAGCATGTGTAGATGATGATTTCAAGAAGATGAAAGATTAGGCAAGGAGATGGATGGAAGAACTTAAGTTATCAACCAAGCAGGATGCGAATGGAGGCTGATTAATGTCATAATATTTGAAGAGTGCATTTGCAAAACATTATGAAGAGCGATTAAGCGTACAAATGTGGGACGTATGAGACGAGAGAGTTGGGTAGGTATGGTTATCGTACAGAAGCGGAAGGAAGAGAGGAGCGTAGGAAGAGCTAACGGAGTTGAAGCAGACTAAAAAGAGCTAGTGGATCAACCGTAAGATGAGACTCCCATTGTAGTTGTACATAGAATACCAAGAAATACATAAGGTGATCAACAATAGTAAGGGAAGACTGAAGTTTTGAAGTTTGAAGTCGATGGGAGATGTACAAGAAATACATGAAATATTGAGGTTAGAAACTCTACGGTCGATTGGACGTTACATAAGAAAAGGGAGTAAGTTCTATACCTACTTGAAGGAATGAGGCAACGTTTGGTAGAATACAAAGAAGGTAATACTAATATATTATAAGTCGTGAGTAAGTTCTACAGTTAGGACCTTCATGACTTCACATAAGTGTGAAACCTTAAAAAGATTATTAGAGCAAGCCTTCCGAGTTTTGGAGATGAAGGATCTTTGAAAGAGGACGGTAAACATTGCAACTAAAGAAGTATTAAACCACGTGTTCGGTGGATGTCACCTCAACAGATCGGGGTAGACCACTTGACAAATGTTAAGACAAGATTGTGTCGATACCTTACAATATGTGATGGGAGAAGAAAAGCTGGAACCCAAGATAGAATGGATTCCAATGCATCGGTAGCTGGATTTACCATTAAGAAGATTTGAAGTTCACGTTGGAAGTGTATCTTGAATTCTTGATTTGAAGTATTATAGAGGACACCAATCTGCAAAGAGAGAGACGGCTATCTCCGTTTGTACATCGGTTACAGTGAGCCCAACAAGATAACCAGGAAGAACCAAGTATACCTCACCACGGATAGGGGATCTACTCGATCAGTTGCAAGGGTCGGTAGTTCTTCTAAGATTAACTATGATTTGAGTGTCACCGTTTGAGAATTCCAGACTCGGATATTGCAAGTACGGCATTCCGGACCAACCAAGGTCACTACGAGTTGTAGTTACTCCATATGGGCTTAATGGTGCCCGGAGGAGATATTTTGGTCTACTCTTGAAAATGAGAGAAGATGTTTGACAAGTTGTCTCGGGATGACAAACCCCGAAAGGTGTGAAAGAAGTTACAAGTTTTCTTAGATGTGCCGAGCGTTACCAGATCTGTGAAGGGAGGAGTTGTATAACGCCAATTATGGTAACCTACTACGGATGACGATGAAGTATTGAATGGGACGAAGATTTGGTAATAGAGTTTTGAGAGTTAAAGAGGAGATTTATTGGTACAACTGTTTTGATTTGTTTTGAAGAACGATGGGTTTGAAGTGTACAAGTGATTCTTCGAGACAAGGTCTTGATCGAGTATTGTAGAGCGATGTAAAAGTAATAGCACACGTGTCTTGTTAATAGAAGTAGTATGGAGTAAAGTGCTTCCTTCGTTACTTGGAACTTGCAACAAGCATTGAGGAAATGTAACATCAAGTTCGGTTTGACAAGAACCAAAACCATCGGTGTAAATGGGAAGTTAGATCTTCTTTTGTACTGCATTGAGAAAAACCCGAGAAGGAATTTGAGTTCCGGTATATTGACCTTTTTGAAATCTTAACGCGAGTGGGAGGAGTGTCTTAAAATTTGGCGTTGCCGCCAAGAGTAGAGAGTGTTCACCCGGTGTTTCATGTGTATCAATCTAGGAAGTACATGTATGACTCGAGAAGTTTTGCCGGTCTGGATGAGTTAGTGGCATCATAGAACCAATGAGGCTAATAGGAAGTCGGAGGATAGTATCTTTGGTTGAGTGTTACACTGAGCTAGTAGCGTTGATAAATTGAAGGGTTGAACCTAGTTCTTCCCTTAGTTGTGTATATGTGCGATGCTATATGTTGTTGCGCCCGTGCGGGAATGAGTTTTATAACCGGTTATAGTTATATTGCGATGGTGGTTAGAGTAGTATTAGTGTAGATAGATTAGAATGGTCTAAGCCTTCCTAGTTATGAGTTTCTACCTCGGCCTTAGGGACCGAGAAGTTCGACGTATATCAAGTTTCGGGACGAAACTTCGTTTTAGGGGGATCTAATGTAACGCCCCAAATTTTGGCGCGTTTTCGATTTTTTTTTTTTTCCTACTTATATCGGTATTTTATTAGATTTAATATTTTATTTAAAGTACTTTTACGACTTAAAAATAGCTTCCGAGTATATTCATATTTTGTGGGTTACTTTCGGAATGGTTCGGAAAATATTCCCGACTCGGAAATTCCATTCCAAATGTTTTTAATCGAGCCCATCCTTTATTATTTCTTTTTTTCTTATTTTCTTTTCTTTTTCCTTTTTCTTCTTTTCTTCTTGTCTTCTTCTGCCTTGTTTGTTTCGGTTGGTGAGAAGCTGCTGCAGCTTTCCGCCTGGGCTAGGGCACAGCAACCCGACCCCTCGCTCCCCGTCCTGCAGTCTGCCCCGCGACCTCTCGCCCTCCTCCTATGATGACCACCCGCCCAGGCTGTCTCCCTCTTCTCTCAACCTCACCTTCTCTCCATCTCTCCCTGCTCTCATCTCACTCTCCTCCTCTCCTCTATTTTCGATCTGAGCCACAGCAGCCCGCAACGCCGCTAGGAGCCGCCGGGAGGAACAGACGCCGCCTCGCCCCGTCTCGAGCCGCCTGGGCTGCCGGATCGGTGAGTGACCTCATATATCTCTCCCTCCTTCCTTCTTCGCTTTGCTGTGTAGCGCCGCCAGCGTAGCAGACGTCGCCCTCCCCTTCCCCCTATCTTCCCCGCCTACTCGCGCAGCACCTCTTGCTCCAGTGAGCACCGTCGGTGGAGTATGTCGCGGCTACACACAGGGGAGCAGCCACCGTCGACCACCGGGAAGCCGCCGCCTGCCTGCACGAGCCTCACCGGAGCAATCTGTGCACCTACCGCCCCTCTCGAAGCCAGACTAAGCCGGGATCGCTGCCGGAAATCGAAGCCACGCTGGAGGAGCCCAACTTCCATGCGGTTGCCCTGCCGGAGCCACCGAAGGCCAAGCCGGCCGACCTCTTGTGATCCTTCCCCTGCCGCCAATTGAGCCTCCAAAGGATCCAAAGCTGGTACAGATCGGGGGATTGAAAACCCTAATTGAATTTCAGATCGGGCCCCTCTTTTCTGGGTAAATTGCAGATGTGACCCAATATTTTTGTATTTACTGTTTGTACCCAGATTTTATAGAAATTGCTGATCTGCCCTATGTGGAATTTAATTACAAACTCGACCCCAGAAATTTAATTACAAGATTTGGCCCATATTATTAATTACATATTTGACCCAGCTTTTTGTAAATTTTAGATGATGGCCTTATGAGATAAATTACAAATTGCCCCAAAGGTTTTGTTTACAGAAAATGACCCGAATTTCTAGAGTTGTATAATTTGTCCGGAAAATGTATTTACGGTTTTATTTTTTTAAACTTGGGTTTACTTTGAGTTCTAGTCTCATATTTATATATTTTATATTTTATGTCTTGTTGGTTAATCTCGGTTTATGGCAAGGTTTTATTGCGGGTTTTAACTTTGGTTTTTGGAAGCGAGTTTCCTTAGATTTATATACGTTAAAACTTCCATTCAAATTTAGCGTATAAGCTAAATTTGTTTAGCTTTGGTTTTAGGTCCGGAAGCGGCCGTATAGACCAACGAATCCAATCTCGACGTCCGTAGATCATCTTCAACCTTGGATCGTGTGTGAGTACCTTCTTCCTCGATCTAGTTATGTTTAGTAATGGTACCATGCTAGGTTGGATCTAACGTAACTTAGTGGAAATGCCAAGTAGTGGCTTTGAACTTTAGGTGAGGATTCAATGATAGTTTGAACGTTCTAAGGATTGAGACGTGTATGTTATCTAGTGCGCTTTGTTGAAGTTGTGAGTTTGGGTTTGTTGAGATCTTGTGAGTTTTTGAGGGCTAGGAGCGTATCCTAGATTATGAGAGTGTATGACCTAATAAGAGTATATAGTAGTAAAAGTCTAAGGACTTCTAGCTTGCGTGAGTAGTTGTTGATCATTGTGCCTTGTCTTGAACAGGCTTTGGTTATATTCTCTCGGAGAGTGTTATCGGTTTCGTTTAGCTTTGAGACGAGGTAAGTCCTCAGACTTACTTAGCCGCTTTTATGCCTTATTTGGATATATATGGTAGTGTGTGTTTACCGCTTTTAAGCATGGAAATGGATTAGGATTTACTTGACATTATTTATTGGCCCATCGTTACTACTATTATTATTATCGGGCGGTGACATCACCGCTCAGTTTCCCGAGGGAGACTGGGGGGATCTCTGCGACCAGGCCATACACGGTATACGGGCGGGCTTCTTCATCACTCCCACAGGGTATACGGGTTGGGCGCCGCCACACTCCTGTTGGTTACACGGGGACAGAGGCAAGAGTTATAAGACTCTTGTGTCACACTTGAAACCAATGAATTAGATATGGAATAACCTAAAAAGATATATTTGGAATGAATGTTCATGTTGTGTGCCTTGTGTTCTCATGTATGTGTTTGTGCCATATTATTCTTATAATGCATAGAATGTGAGCTAACGGTTTTATACCGATTGTTGTAGTTGATGTGCAGGTTAGGATGTGGCCGAGTGATCCGGAGGAGTGGGCAGCCGGGGTTCCGTACATCTTAGGTTGTTTTGGGTTTTGGAGTCCTTGTATTGTTATTGTATATTATGTTGATGTTGTTGTAAGGACGGCTGAAGTCTTTCCTTTCTTTTATTTTCGGGTTTCATTACATTGCATAAAAATGTATTTCGGTTTTGGCCTTTATTTGTGCCTTGTTGCAAGATCCGGTGAAATTGTTGTCAGGCTAAGGGTCGGGACCCATTGTGAGGCCTCAACCCGTAGCATCCCGAGTCCCGCGGATTCGGGGTGTTACAAAAGTGGTATCAGAGCCCTAGGTTGACAACAATGGCACTCGCAATCTTCTAAAGGCCGAATAAAAATAAACAGAACCCTCAAGGGTTCTGAGTTTTAAAGAAATGAATTTCGTTTTCAAATCATGTGCATGAGTCAGTTGGGTAGAATGTACGGGACCACCACTTCCTCCGCGGATCTCGGCGACGTAGTTATTAATTATTATATTATGTATATATATATATATATATGTATATATGTAGATATGTATATGCGGACTTAGGATGTTTTGGACTATACTTGTATGTTGAATTGTAAATTGTGTATGGACTAGTTATATTATAGCAGTAGCATGACTTTTATATCGTATTATATTTATAAACATATGGTATACTAATATCATATTAGTGATAGTGGACCTTATAGCTAAGATGATAGAAAGCTATCATCGCCCCATAGACAACGCCTTTTGACTTAAGATAGTATACATACGAAGATAAGAATGCTCAAGTTATCGAGTTGAGCATCAAGTTTACACAAACACCCTGTGATTTCCCGGACTCCTTTAAGAGGACGTCGAAGAAGAAGATTAGAGATGGCGTAACGAAGGACAAACAAGTGGAGGAGAACCTCGAGTCAACTTAATCAAAACCAAGATGGAAGCTATACAAATAGTGAAGCGATCTGAAGTGGTAGGGAGTGGTTTCAAGGAAGCGATGAGGAGTAACAATGAAGTGAACTAGAGACAATGAACTTAAAGTTTTTCCAAGTACGGGGCCGATGAACTCAAGGTGCAAATCAAGGAAGAGAGGAGCGTAGGAAGAGCTAACGGAGTTGGAGCAGACTAAAAAGAGCTAGTGGATCAACCGTAAGATGAGACTCCCATTGTAGTTGTACATAGAATACCAAGAAATACATAAGGTGATCAACAATAGTAAGGGAAGACTGAAGTTTTGAAGTTTGAAGTCGATGGGAGATGTACAAGAAATACATGAAATATTGAGGTTAGAAACTCTACGGTCGATTGGACGTTACATAAGAAAAGGGAGTAAGTTCTATACCTACTTGAAGGAATGAGGCAACGTTTGGTAGAATACAAAGAAGGTAATACTAATATATTATAAGTCGTGAGTAAGTTCTACAGTTAGGACCTTCATGACTTCACATAAGTGTGAAACCTTAAAAAGATTATTAGAGCAAGTCTTCCGAGTTTTGGAGATGAAGGATCTTTGAAAGAGGACGGTAAACATTGCAACTAAAGAAGTATTAAACCACGTGTTCGGTGGATGTCACCTCAACAGATCGGGGTAGACCACTTGACAAATGTTAAGACAAGATTGTGTCGATACCTTACAATATGTGATGGGAGAAGAAAAGCTGGAACCCAAGATAGAATGGATTCCAATGCATCGGTAGCTGGATTTACCATTAAGAAGATTTGAAGTTCACGTTGGAAGTGTATCTTGAATTCTTGATTTGAAGTATTATAGAGGACACCAATCTGCAAAGAGAGAGACGGCTATCTCCGTTTGTACATCGGTTACAGTGAGCCCAACAAGATAACCAGGAAGAACCAAGTATACCTCACCACGGATAGGGGATCTACTCGATCAGTTGCAAGGGTCGGTAGTTCTTCTAAGATTAACTATGATTTGAGTGTCACCGTTTGAGAATTCCAGACTCGGATATTGCAAGTACGGCATTCCGGACCAACCAAGGTCACTACGAGTTGTAGTTACTCCATATGGGCTTAATGGTGCCCGGAGGAGATATTTTGGTCTACTCTTGAAAATGAGAGAAGATGTTTGACAAGTTGTCTCGGGATGACAAACCCCGAAAGGTGTGAAAGAAGTTACAAGTTTTCTTAGATGTGCCGAGCGTTACCAGATCTGTGAAGGGAGGAGTTGTATAACGCCAATTATGGTAACCTACTACGGATGACGATGAAGTATTGAATGGGACGAAGATTTGGTAATAGAGTTTTGAGAGTTAAAGAGGAGATTTATTGGTACAACTGTTTTGATTTGTTTTGAAGAACGATGGGTTTGAAGTGTACAAGTGATTCTTCGAGACAAGGTCTTGATCGAGTATTGTAGAGCGATGTAAAAGTAATAGCACACGTGTCTTGTTAATAGAAGTAGTATGGAGTAAAGTGCTTCCTTCGTTACTTGGAACTTGCAACAAGCATTGAGGAAATGTAACATCAAGTTCGGTTTGACAAGAACCAAAACCATCGGTGTAAATGGGAAGTTAGATCTTCTTTTGTACTGCATTGAGAAAAACCCGAGAAGGAATTTGAGTTCCGGTATATTGACCTTTTTGAAATCTTAACGCGAGTGGGAGGAGTGTCTTAAAATTTGGCGTTGCCGCCAAGAGTAGAGAGTGTTCACCCGGTGTTTCATGTGTATCAATCTAGGAAGTACATGTATGACTCGAGAAGTTTTGCCGGTCTGGATGAGTTAGTGGCATCATAGAACCAATGAGGCTAATAGGAAGTCGGAGGATAGTATCTTTGGTTGAGTGTTACACTGAGCTAGTAGCGTTGATAAATTGAAGGGTTGAACCTAGTTCTTCCCTTAGTTGTGTATATGTGCGATGCTATATGTTGTTGCGCCCGTGCGGGAATGAGTTTTATAACCGGTTATAGTTATATTGCGATGGTGGTTAGAGTAGTATTAGTGTAGATAGATTAGAATGGTCTAAGCCTTCCTAGTTATGAGTTTCTACCTCGGCCTTAGGGACCGAGAAGTTCGACGTATATCAAGTTTCGGGACGAAACTTCGTTTTAGGGGGATCTAATGTAACGCCCCAAATTTTGGCGCGTTTTCGATTTTTTTTTTTTTTCCTACTTATATCGGTATTTTATTAGATTTAATATTTTATTTAAAGTACTTTTACGACTTAAAAATAGCTTCCGAGTATATTCATATTTTGTGGGTTACTTTCGGAATGGTTCGGAAAATATTCCCGACTCGGAAATTCCATTCCAAATGTTTTTAATCGAGCCCATCCTTTATTATTTCTTTTTTTCTTATTTTCTTTTCTTTTTCCTTTTTCTTCTTTTCTTCTTGTCTTCTTCTGCCTTGTTTGTTTCGGTTGGTGAGAAGCTGCTGCAGCTTTCCGCCTGGGCTAGGGCACAGCAACCCGACCCCTCGCTCCCCGTCCTGCAGTCTGCCCCGCGACCTCTCGCCCTCCTCCTATGATGACCACCCGCCCAGGCTGTCTCCCTCTTCTCTCAACCTCACCTTCTCTCCATCTCTCCCTGCTCTCATCTCACTCTCCTCCTCTCCTCTATTTTCGATCTGAGCCACAGCAGCCCGCAACGCCGCTAGGAGCCGCCGGGAGGAACAGACGCCGCCTCGCCCCGTCTCGAGCCGCCTGGGCTGCCGGATCGGTGAGTGACCTCATATATCTCTCCCTCCTTCCTTCTTCGCTTTGCTGTGTAGCGCCGCCAGCGTAGCAGACGTCGCCGTCCCCTTCCCCCTATCTTCCCCGCCTACTCGCGCAGTGTAATAACCGAAAATTTTAAGTTCCGGTAAATTGAAATTAACCAAAGTCCGATGCGACAATCGTAAATAAATAAATAGGGAAAATAAAACGAGTTTAATTCTATCATTTTATGTGACCTAGATTCACATAAAATGATAAATTAAATGACCGGAAATAATTTTCGTACATTAAAATAAGAATAATAATAATAAGTTATAAAATACGGAATTTAATTCCGTATTTTTATAAAATTCCGCACGTAATTAATGAGTTACGGATCCTGTTTAAAGAGAGAGACGAGATGTAACCCGCTATTAGGCCCAGCCCAGCCAGCCCGTTTGTTTTAATTAATTATCTAATTTAACCTAATTAATGCTCTAACCTAATCCTATCCTAATCACCTACCGCTTCGTCGTCTCTCTTCTGGGCAAAGGAACATTCCGCCGCTGCTGCCGTTTCCTCTCTCGCAAGACAGTCCAGCCGCAACCACCCGTGCCGCCACCGCCTTCGACCGGGGACGACGCCGCTGCTGCTCATCGTTCACCTGTCCTGTTCGCCGGCGACACACCTTCGGTAAGAGAACCCTGGCCTAATCTTCCTTCCGCCTCTCTTTTCTTTTCCGAGCTGCATCAACTTCATTTTGGCTGCACATCCAGATCGGCCGGAGCCATAGCCGCCGAGTCCGCCGTCTTCAGTCAGCCGCTGTAGGAGACGCCGTGAACCGCCAGCCATCCACCGAGTCTGCAACCTCCCTCCAGCGCCTCCTGTCGTGATCATTGCAGCCGTTTCCGCAGCCTTCGATCGTAAGTAAAGTGCAGCGCATACCCTTCTTTATCTCCTATTCCGTATGACTAATCGAATAGATCGGTCCCTCACGGATCCTGCAGTGATAGCCGGCCAGCAGAACGGTAAAGGCAAGAGAGGATACGAGTCAATTCTCTACAGCCGAAGGAGACGCCGAAACCCGCCAACTCTTCACGCCGGATTTGCAGAATTCGTAAGCTTGCTCCGTCCCTCTTCGTTTTCGTTGTCACCCATGTGTTGTGAACTGCTGTTGTTAAGCCTAGCATGAATAACGTAATTTAGCTGCTGAGTTTATGCAGAAATGAGTGGAAATGGCTGCTGTAAATTAATTTTATTCCTTCAGCTTTTAGGTTTCGAACAGCCCACCTTGTCGAATAATTATAAAATGTTTGGATAAAGATCCACCGTTGAATTTTGGATATGTTATAGATGGATATATGTAGTTTATCATATTAAAATTTGGTGAGAAGTGAACGGTCGGATTGAAAGTTACGAGCTCCCGAAGTTAGGTAGTTGAGCAGTTTTATTGAACTTAGAAAAATGGCTAAGTATAAGAAGTAGAGTGAGGAACCGACTTTGGGAATTATTATAAAAAGATCGGCTGAACAGTTTAGTGAAATTCTTTCTTCTAAGGCTAGTTAGAACCTCATAGATTATCTAGATAATAAATTCGGGAATTTTATAAGCCATTAAGAATTTTATATTTAGAGCCGAAGTTAGACCTTTTTCGGTTCTTCCGGAAAATTTAAACATAAGAAAAATGTCCGTTTCGCACCTAATAAAATTCTAAGAGTTAGGATATATTCTAGAACTTCAAATAGGAGTTTGGACACGAATTTTAGGGTCTTCGAGAAAATCGGAATGAAGGGTAAAATGGTCATTTTACCCTACAACTAACAATGTAGATAATACGTCTTCATAATTATTTAATCTCAGAAGTCTTAGACTTCTATCTACGTGAAAGTGTGCTAATACACTTATCGCCTTTAACAGGCAACTGAGTGAGTACAGTTACAGAGCAAGTGATTACTAAGGAGTCGAGCATTATAACAGGTAAGTCCTTTGGGCTTACTTAGCTGACTGCTAAATATGAGTATAATGATGATGGTGGTGTGTGATTGAAATGTTAGAGAGATAGGTTGTGATATATAATTACCGACCTGTATTTTGGCCTAAGAGTAACGGGCGGTGGCATTCCGCTCAGTAGCTCGCCGGGCGCTGGGGGTTTCTTTCGGGACTAGTCCACACATGGTTTGTAGTGACGCTACCAAAGGAAGTCAGCTATACCTACACCAGTTGGATAAGGAACGGAGGCGAGAACTAAAAATAGTTCTCGTGCCACAACTTAAATTGAATTATGTGAACCACTTAAAGAACAGATAATAATTTGTTGAGTGCCAGCATGTTGTTTGTTTAATTTTTGTTTCTGTTTGTGTTTGTGCTGTTGTCTTTTGCTTATATTTGGTTAGTTAGCTAACGGTTGATATATTGTTTAGATTTGACACAGGTTAGAGCAGATGCCGAGTAATCCAGATGGTAGTGGTCAGCCGGGGTGTCGTACTTTAGGACTTTTGCAGTCTTTGTTTTTGTGGGTTTTCAGTTGAACGTCGTTTCCTTCCGTACTATATTATATATTGCTTTTCCGGCTGTAGTTGATCTGGTCACATTCATGCATTGATAAAAACTATTTTTATGATTTTTAGCTTTTCCTTATCGGTGCCTTGTTGTAAGATCATGTTAAGTTGTTGTCAAACTAAGGTCGGGACCCACTGTGCGGTCCTAACCAGTAACTCCCTAAGTTGTAAAATTTGGGGTGTTACAACATGGTATCAGAGCTCTAGGTTGGCAACAATGGCACTTGCATCTTCTAAAAAGGTCGTATAAGTAAATAAACAGAACCCGAAAGGGGTCTGAGTTTTCCAACGAAAAATTTTGGTTTTAAATGCATACCGAGTCGGGTTGGGATAGAAAGTACGGACGACCACCACTACCTCTGCGGATCTCGGTAATCTTAGAAAATTTATGGACTTGTAATGCTATGATAGATTAGCTAGTTATAACTGTAGTGATTACTGTTCGTGCAGATGGCACGTACTAGGGCTGCACAAGTGACTGGCCGAGGTAGGGGTCGTCCCCCCCTTCCCCCAGTCAGGCAGGATAGAGCTGATAGCGCCCCTACTGGCAGAGGGCGTGGTCGTGTGGGTAGACCTCCACTAGGGAGAGGTCGAGGACGAGTCCCTCGAGATGACACACCTGCAGCAGACGTACCAGAGGTTGCTGTAGAGGAAGTAGCTGAGAGTGTAGGCCCCGAGGTCAGGCCTGTGCCCGCCGCTAGGTCTGGAGCACAGGGAGCTCGTTCTACTGAGTCGGGACGTGTCTCTATTGGAGCATCGGAGTATAGAGAGTTCAGAGCCTATGTTGAGCGCAGGGAAGAAGCTGCGAGAGTGGAGAGGCTTACTCAGGTACCATCAGTGGAGCCGGCTAGGTCAGCTCAGGTGACACAGGGAGTGTCTCAGGTGCCGGCTGTATCTGAGAGGAGGGCTGCTGTTGATAGAGCACCTACTGGGGCCAGAGCACCGAGACCGGATGAGTGGTTGAAGGCTTTCAACTCTCAGAAGGTCCCCTCATTCAGCGGAGAGATAGGGCTAGAGGTGGAGCACTGGATAGGGAAGATTGAGACTGCTTTGGAGGCCATACGTTGCCCCGTGGACCGACAGGTGGATTTGATACAGACCTGCTTCACAGATGATGCTCATTCATGGTGGCGTACCATTCGCAGCCGAGTCACCAGCTGGGAGCAGATGAAGACCATTGTCAGAGACAGGTACTGCCCAGTTTCGCTGAGGAGGGAGAGATTCCAGGATTTCATTGAGGCGGGATTCGAGGATATTCCGATTGCTGCAGCCATTAAGAAGTTTCAGAAGGAGTTGACTTTGCTTGGACCATCTGCACCTCCAGAAGAGCAGCATGTTTATCTTTTCTCCAGGAGGTTGAGAGAGAGTACCCGATCCTACCTGGCTGGATTCCGCTGTGAGACCTTGTCTGATTATCAGGATAGGGCTTCTGCTTATGAGAGAGATAGGCCAGCTTCTAGGAAAGCAGCACAGTCTGGTGGGCCGGATAAGCGGCAGAGGACAGGACATGCTGGTAGCAGTGGGGCAGTAGCAGGCCATAGTAGAGGACAGACTCAGGGGAGGTCCAGCTATCACTCTACAGTCCGGACACCCAGTGGAGATCGACAGTGCTTTAACTGTGGTGGCCGTGATCACATTAAGCCAGACTGCCCGAAACCACTGGTCACTTGCTTTACTTGTGGGAAGCCGGGACATAGGGCTACCTTCTGCCGTCAGGGCAAGACTTCTTCTCAGCAGGGATCTTCGCCTGCAGGTGCTGAGAAGAGTGTGCAGAGACCCCCTCAGTACCGAGCTCCGAGCCAGCAGCAGCAGCAGTACCGGGCTCCAGGACATCCTGCTTCATACAGTGCTGCACCGGAGTCGGGTCGTGGCAGAGGACGTGGTAGTGCCACTGATACTAGAGGAGGACCATCACGAGTGTTTGAGCTGAGGAGCACTGAGCAGCCTGCAGCACCTCCGACCACAGGTACCATTTGGATCCATGACTTACCTGTGCGTGTTTTATTTGATACGGGTGCCACACACTCCTTTATATCAGATGCATGTGTAGATAGGTTGTCCTTAGCTACAGTAGAGGGTGTACCTTTCGTGGTTGGGTTACCAGATGGGGGTAAGGTTAGGGGATCTCGAGAGATTTTTGATTGCCCTATTCACCTGGGAGGCCGGATTTGGTTAGTAGATTTTCTAGTCATGCCCCTAGCACATGAGGACGTAATACTAGGGATTGATTGGATGACTAGACATGGAGCCGTCCTGGATATTGGTAGGAGGACTGTGACTGTTGCCACGGAGGAGGGCCACAGAGTTATATTCCGAGGTTGGGATCTCGGAAAGTCCGGCACAGTCATCAGTGCAGTGAGGGCAGCCAGATTGATAGCACAGGGTTGCGAGGCCTTCTGGTGTTATGCCATGAAGGAGCGCAAGAGCCTGACAGTAGAGGAGATACCAGTCGCATGTGAGTTTGCAGAGGTCTTCAGGGACGACTTACCAGGGCTACCCCCACAGAGGAGTGTGGATTTTAGCATCGAGTTAGAGCCGGGCACGAGACCGATCTCGAAGGCCCCGTACCGCATGGCCCCGATAGAGCTGCTTGAGCTGAAGAAGCAGTTAGAGGAGTTAGCAGAGAAGGGCTTCATACGCCCTAGTGTTTCTCCCTGGGGCGCACCAGTGCTGTTTGTGAGGAAGAAGGATGGATCGATGAGACTGTGTATCGACTACAGAGAGTTGAACAAGGTCACCATCAAGAATAAGTATCCATTGCCTCGCATAGATGATCTGTTGGACCAGCTGCATGGAGCATCAGTGTTCTCGAGGATAGATTTGAGATCGGGTTATCACCAGCTGAGGGTGAGAGACCAGGACATACCTAAGACGGCATTCCGGACTAGGTATGGTCATTATGAGTTTGTAGTGATGCCATTCGGGCTCACTAATGCGCCAGCAGTATTTATGGAGTTGATGAATGGAATTTTCATCGACTTCTTAGACCAGTTTGTAGTGGTCTTCATCGACGACATTCTAGTTTACTCTAGAAGTCGAGAGGAGCATGCCGGACACTTGAGGACAGTGCTGCAAATTCTACAGGATAGTCAGCTATATGCTAAACTATCCAAGTGTGAGTTCTGGATGTCAGAGGTGGCATTCCTTGGCCATGTAGTGACTGCCGAGGGGATTAAGGTCGACCCGGCGAAGATTGAGTCAGTGTCTTCTTGGCAACCTCCGAAGAATGTGAAGGAGGTTCGCAGTTTCCTTGGATTGGCAGGGTATTACCGTCGGTTTGTGGAAGGGTTTTCCCTGATCGCCCGACCACTCACTTCCCTCCTAAGGAAGACTACTCGGTTCGTTTGGTCTGAGCCGTGTCAGCAGAGTTTTGATGAGCTGAAGAGGAGATTGACGTCTGCTCCGATCTTAGCACAGCCTGAGGGTACAGAGGACTTCGTAGTGTACAGTGATGCATCCAAGCTGGGCTTGGGGTGTGTCTTGATGCAGAGGGGTAAGGTTATAGCATATGCGTCTCGACAGCTGAAGACGTATGAAGAGAACTACCCCACTCATGACCTAGAGTTAGCAGCAGTAGTGCACGCTCTTAAGATCTGGCGTCACTATCTCTATGGAGCGACCTGTCAGATCTTCACAGACCATAAGAGTCTGAAGTACATATTCACTCAGCGGGAGTTGAATAACCGCCAGAGGCGGTGGCTAGAGTTGATCAAGGATTTTGACCTTGAGATTCTTTACCACCCTGGAAAGGCGAATGTAGTTGCCGACGCTCTGAGTCGGAAGACGCCTCAGGAGAAAGCGATAGCCCGGTTGACAGTACAGCCACAGCTGCAGAGAGACTTGGCTTGGTTAGAGATTGAGATCCAGTTCCCGGATACAGCTCACCAGTTAGCCACCATAGAGTTACTCCCTGACCTGTTGGATGAGATCCGACAGAAGCAGGAGGCCTGTCCGATGTTGACCCGGATCCGAGACCGGATGGCACGAGATGAGGCACCTCAGTTCACTATTGGTGCCGATGGAGTACCGAGGACTATCGTATCCGACAGGGATGGACGTTTTACCTCGAGGTTCTGGCAGCAGGTACATACCGCTCTGGGTACGAGTCTTCACTTTACCACTGCCTACCACCCACAGACATACGGTCAGTCAGAGAGGACCATTCAGACCCTAGAGGACATGTTACGGGCATGTGTGCTAGATTGGGGACAGGTATGGCCAGATCACCTCCCACTAGTAGAGTTTTCATATAATAACAGCTGGCATGCGTCTATTGGGATGGCACCTTATGAGGCTTTGTACGGCCGGAGATGTCGTACACCGCTATGTTGGGATGAGCCTAGCAAGGCTGATGGAGTAGTACCAGATCAGATACAGGACGACATCGCCCGGATTGCCTTAGTCCGGGAGAGGATGTTAGCAGCTCAGAGTCGTCAGAAGTCCTACGCCGATAAGAGGCGTCGACCTTTGGAGTTTAGAGTAGGTGCACAGGTGTGGTTGAGAGTGTCACCTACGAGGGGAGTTAGGCGTTTCGGCATTAAGGGGAAGCTGAGTCCCCGGTATGTCGGACCATTTGAGATCGTAGAGAGAGTTGGAGAGGTTGCCTACCGACTAGCACTACCACCGAGACTGGAGGGAGTACACCCAGTTTTTCATGTATCTCAGCTGCGAGAGTACATTCCGGATCCGAGACACGTCATCAGCCATGAGGATCTGATAGTGGAGCCTGACCATACGTTTGTAGAGTACCCCGTAGCTGTCTTGGAACGCAGTACCAGACGTCTGCGATCCAAGGAGATACCTATGATGAGGATCCAGTGGTCTAGGAGAGGAGCTGATGAGGCCACTTGGGAGACTGAGGAGAGTGTTAGACGTAACTACCCCGAGTTCTTTGCGGGGTTAGGGGTTACTCTTGTTTGACGAGTTAGTACTCGGATGTTGTGTTGTTTGACCTTTCAGGTTTTCATGACGTTTTGAGTGTTTCTGTTTCTCTTCTGTGATACTTGTTTGTTGCTGTCTGAGTAACTGCGTGGTAGAAAACAAAGGTGTTGAGAAAACTAAAATATACCAAAAATTTAAGTTTCGGGACGAAACTTCTTTTAAGGGGGCACTGATGTAATAACCGAAATTTTAAAGTTCCGGTAAACTTCAATTAACCAAATTCCGATGCGACAATCGTAAATAATAAAATAAAACGAGTTTAAATGTTATCATTTTATGTGCCTTTAAGTCACATAAAATGATGAAACCGTATAACCAAAAATTTAATTATGCAACTTAAAATAAAATAATAATAAAATAAATAATACGGAAATTAATTTCGTATTATATAAATTCCCGCACAAAAGTAGCAGGCTTCGAAATTCCGTTCTAATATGAGAAGGCAAGTCGGATGTGGCCCAATACGAGGCCCAATTATTCAGCCCATCAGCCATCTTCTAATTTAATCCTAACCCTAAATTAATTAAGATAATTTTAACCTAATTAATTAACCTAAATAAATAAAACCTAATCCTAATCCTGCGTAAACCTATCGCTCAATCGAACGAAGCTCCGCAACGCCGCTGCGCCTTGCCGCTGAGAAGGAGAAACCGCACCACCGTCGCTTGCAACCGGAGACGCCGCACACGAGCCGCCGCTGGACCGCCGCCGCTGCGACCACCAAGGCGCCAGGTTAGCCGCCGGTTCCGTCTATCTCTTCTCCCTCCCGCACCTATTTAATTCTGTGCGTTCGAACCCACCTAATCGCCGCCACTGTGGCAGTAGCCGCACACGAGCCGGACCGCCGCCACAGTCCTCGGCTACGGTGTCCTCCGTCCGCCAGTGCGCCGCCAGTGCGCCGCCAGTGCTCGCCACAACCGCCGGACCAGCCCTACTGTCGCGGAACGAGGTAAGCGCTTCTCTTCCTCCTTCGGTTTCGCTGAGCGCAACCGCGACTAACCGTTCTCTATCCGCTGGTGATGCGAGCCAGGCACGAGCCATTCAACGGAACAGTGCAACAGGAGTATACGAGCCATACCCCAGCAGCCGCAGGAGACGCCGGAACGCTACCGTTTAGAACCCTTAACGCCGGATTTCAGATTTCGTAAGCTTACTCCGTCCCTCTTCGTTTCCGTTGTCATCCATGTGTTGTGAACTGCTGTTGTTAAACCTAGCATGAATAACGTAATTTAGCTGCTGAGTTTATGCAGAAATGAGTGGAAATGGCTGCTGTAAATTAATTTTATTCCTTCAGCTTTTAGGTTTCGAACAGCCCACCTTGTCGAATAATTATAAAATGTTTGGATAAAGATCCACCGTTGAATTTTGGATATGTTATAGATGGATATATGTAGTTTATCATATTAAAATTTGGTGAGAAGTGAACGGTCGGATTGAAAGTTACGAGCTCCCGAAGTTAGGTAGTTGAGCAGTTTTATTGAACTTAGAAAAATGGCTAAGTATAAGAAGTAGAGTGAGGAACCGACTTTGGGAATTATTATAAAAAGATCGGCTGAACAGTTTAGTGAAATTCTTTCTTCTAAGGCTAGTTAGAACCTCATAGATTATCTAGATAATAAATTCGGGAATTTTATAAGCCATTAAGAATTTTATATTTAGAGCCGAAGTTAGACCTTTTTCGGTTCTTCCGGAAAATTTAAACATAAGAAAAATGTCCGTTTCGCACCTAATAAAATTCTAAGAGTTAGGATATATTCTAGAACTTCAAATAGGAGTTTGGACACGAATTTTAGGGTCTTCGAGAAAATCGGAATGAAGGGTAAAATGGTCATTTTACCCTACAACTAACAATGTAGATAATACGTCTTCATAATTATTTAATCTCAGAAGTCTTAGACTTCTATCTACGTGAAAGTGTGCTAATACACTTATCGCCTTTAACAGGCAACTGAGTGAGTACAGTTACAGAGCAAGTGATTACTAAGGAGTCGAGCATTATAACAGGTAAGTCCTTTGGGCTTACTTAGCTGACTGCTAAATATGAGTACATTGATGATGGTGGTGTGTGATTGACATGTTAGAGAGATAGGTTGTGATATATAAATACCGACCTGCATTTTGGCCTAAGAGTAACGGGCGGTGGCATTCCGCTCAGTAGCTCGCCGGGCGCTGGGGGTTTCTTTCGGGACTAGTCCACACATGGTTTGTAGTGACGCTACCAAAGGAAGTCAGCTATACCTACACCAGTTGGATAAGGAACGGAGGCGAGAACTAAAAATAGTCCTCGTGCCACAACTTAAATTGAATAATGTGAACCACTTAAAGAACAGATAATAATTTGTTGAGTGCCAGCATGTTGTTTGTTTAATTTTTTGTTTCTGTTTGTGTTTGTGCTGTTGTCTTTTGCTTATATTTGGTTAGTTAGCTAACGGTTGATATATTGTTTAGATTTGACACAGGTTAGAGCAGATGCCGAGTAATCCAGATGGTAGTGGTCAGCCGGGGTGTCGTACTTTAGGACTTTTGCAGTCTTTGTTTTTTGTGGGTTTTCAGTTGAACGTCGTTTCCTTCCGTACTATATTATATATTGCTTTTCCGGCTGTAGTTGATCTGGTCACATTCATGCATTGATAAAAACTATTTTATGATTTTTAGCTTTTCCTTATCGGTGCCTTGTTGTAAGATCATGTTAAGTTGTTGTCAAACTAAGGTCGGGACCCACTGTGCGGTCCTAACCAGTAACTCCCTAAGTTGTAAAATTTGGGGTGTTACACGCAGCACCTCTTGCTCCAGTGAGCACCGTCGGTGGAGTATGTCGCGGCTACACACAGGGGAGCAGCCACCG
>BSUD01000004.1:23030706-23041777 GCA_033239045.1 Fagopyrum esculentum | reverse complement strand
GAAGGAGCGCAAGAGCCTGACAGTAGAGGAGATACCAGTCGCATGTGAGTTTGCAGAGGTCTTCAGGGACGACTTACCAGGGCTACCCCCACAGAGGAGTGTGGATTTTAGCATCGAGTTAGAGCCGGGCACGAGACCGATCTCGAAGGCCCCGTACCGCATGGCCCCGATAGAGCTGCTTGAGCTGAAGAAGCAGTTAGAGGAGTTAGCAGAGAAGGGCTTCATACGCCCTAGTGTTTCTCCCTGGGGCGCACCAGTGCTGTTTGTGAGGAAGAAGGATGGATCGATGAGACTGTGTATCGACTACAGAGAGTTGAACAAGGTCACCATCAAGAATAAGTATCCATTGCCTCGCATAGATGATCTGTTGGACCAGCTGCATGGAGCATCAGTGTTCTCGAGGATAGATTTGAGATCGGGTTATCACCAGCTGAGGGTGAGAGACCAGGACATACCTAAGACGGCATTCCGGACTAGGTATGGTCATTATGAGTTTGTAGTGATGCCATTCGGGCTCACTAATGCACCAGCAGTATTTATGGAGTTGATGAATGGAATTTTCATCGACTTCCTAGACCAGTTTGTAGTGGTCTTCATCGACGACATTCTAGTTTACTCTAGAAGTCGAGAGGAGCATGCCGGACACTTGAGGACAGTGCTGCAGATTCTACAGGATAGTCAGCTATATGCTAAACTATCCAAGTGTGAGTTCTGGATGTCAGAGGTGGCATTCCTTGGCCATGTAGTGACTGCCGAGGGGATTAAGGTCGACCCGGCGAAGATTGAGTCAGTGTCTTCTTGGCAACCTCCGAAGAATGTGAAGGAGGTTCGCAGTTTCCTTGGATTGGCAGGGTATTACCGTCGGTTTGTGGAAGGGTTTTCCCTGATCGCCCGACCACTCACTTCCCTCCTAAGGAAGACTACTCGGTTCGTTTGGTCTGAGCCGTGTCAGCAGAGTTTTGATGAGCTGAAGAGGAGATTGACGTCTGCTCCGATCTTAGCACAGCCTGAGGGTACAGAGGACTTCGTAGTGTACAGTGATGCATCCAAGCTGGGCTTGGGGTGTGTCTTGATGCAGAGGGGTAAGGTTATAGCATATGCGTCTCGACAGCTGAAGACGTATGAAGAGAACTACCCCACTCATGACCTGGAGTTAGCAGCAGTAGTGCACGCTCTTAAGATCTGGCGTCACTATCTCTATGGAGCGACCTGTCAGATCTTCACAGACCATAAGAGTCTGAAGTACATATTCACTCAGCGGGAGTTGAATAACCGCCAGAGGCGGTGGCTAGAGTTGATCAAGGATTTTGACCTTGAGATTCTTTACCACCCTGGAAAGGCGAATGTAGTTGCCGACGCTTTGAGTCGGAAGACGCCTCAGGAGAAGGCGATAGCCCGGTTGACAGTACAGCCACAGCTGCAGAGAGACTTGGCTTGGTTAGAGATTGAGATCCAGTTCCCGGATACAGCTCACCAGTTAGCCACCATAGAGTTACTCCCTGACCTGTTGGATGAGATCCGACAGAAGCAGGAGGCCTGTCCGATGTTGACCCGGATCCGAGACCGGATGGCACGAGATGAGGCACCTCAGTTCACTATTGGTGCCGATGGAGTGATGAGACGACAGGACCGTGTTTGTGTGCCATCAGACCGTGAGTTGAGGCAGAGGATACTAGGTGAGGCTCATACTACCCCTTACTCCGTACATCCAGGAGCGAGTAAGATGTATAGGGACTTGAGACGTTCCTTCTGGTGGGGTGGTTTGAAGCCTGATGTGGCCCGTTATGTAGCTCAGTGTGCGACCTGTCAGCAGGTCAAGATTGAGCACCGTAGATCCGGAGGAGAGCTACACCCACTGCCAATACCACACTGGAAGTGGGAAGACATTACGATGGATTTCGTCACTGGATTGAGGCTCAGCAGAGGCTTTGATGCCATTTGGGTGGTAGTGGACCGTCTGACGAAGACCGCACGTTTCATTCCGATTAAGGAGACGTGGCCGGTAAGTCGTCTAGCAGAGGAGTTCACCAGACATATTGTGAGACTCCATGGAGTACCGAGGACTATCGTATCCGACAGGGATGGACGTTTTACCTCGAGGTTCTGGCAGCAGGTACATACCGCTTTGGGTACGAGTCTTCACTTTACCACTGCCTACCACCCACAGACAGACGGTCAGTCAGAGAGGACCATTCAGACCCTGGAGGACATGTTACGGGCATGTGTGCTAGATTGGGGACAGGTATGGCCAGATCACCTCCCACTAGTAGAGTTTTCATATAATAACAGCTGGCATGCGTCTATTGGGATGGCACCTTATGAGGCTTTGTACGGACGGAAATGTCGTACACCGCTATATTGGGATGAGCCTAGCAAGGCTGATGGAGTAGTACCAGATCAGATACAGGACGACATCGCCCGGATTGCCTTAGTCCGGGAGAGGATGTTAGCAGCTCAGAGTCGTCAGAAGTCCTACGCCGGTAAGAGGCGTCGACCTTTGGAGTTTAGAGTAGGTGCACAGGTGTGGTTGAGAGTGTCACCTACGAGGGGAGTTAGACGTTTCGGCATTAAGGGGAAGCTGAGTCCCCGGTATGTCGGACCATTTGAGATCGTAGAGAGAGTCGGAGAGGTTGCCTACCGACTAGCATTGCCACCGAGATTAGAGGGAGTACACCCAGTTTTTCATGTATCTCAGCTGCGAGAGTACATTCCGGATCCGAGACACGTCATCAGCCATGAGGACCTGATAGTGGAGCCTGACCATACGTTTGTAGAGCACCCCGTAGCTGTCTTGGAACGCAGTACCAGACGTCTGCGATCCAAGGAGATACCTATGCTGAGGATCCAGTGGTCTAGGAGAGGAGCTGAGGAGGCCACTTGGGAGACTGAGGAGAGTGTTAGACGTAACTACCCCGAGTTCTTTGCGGGGTTAGAGGTTACTCTTGTTTGACGAGTTAGTACTCGGATGTTGTGTTGTTTGACCTTTCAGGTTTTCATGATGGTTTTGAGTGTTTCTGTTTCTCTTTTGTGATACTTGTTTGTTTGCTGTCTGAGTAACTGCGTGATAGAAAACAAAGGTGTTGAGAAAACTAAAATATACCAAAAATTTAAGTTTCGGGACGAAACTTCTTTTAAGGGGGCACTGATGTAATAACCGAAAATTTTAAGTTCCGGTAAACTAAAATTAACCAAATTCCGATGCGACAATCGTAAATAATGATAGGGAAAATAAAACGAGTTTAAATGTTATCATTTTATGTGACTTTAAGTCACATAAAATGATGAAACCGTATAACCAAAAATTTAATTATGCAACTTAAAATAAAAATAATAATAAAATAAATAATACGGAATTTAATTCCGTATTATATAAATTCCCGCACATAAGTAGCAAGCTTCGAAATTCCGTTCTAATATGAGAAGGCAAGTCGGATGTGGCCCAATACGAGGCCCAATTATTCAGCCCATCAGCCATCTTCTAATTTAATCCTAACCCTAAATTAATTAAGATAATTTAACCTAATCCTACTCTAACCTTACAGCCGCTTATCTCTTGCCGTAACATCCGAAGCTGCAATTCTCGCCTGCTTCAATACCGCCGCACCACTGCTGCCTCAAGAGACCCGCACCACCGTTGCTTGCAACCGGAGACGCCGCACACGAGCCGCCGCTGGACCGCCGCCGCTGCGACCACCAAGGCGCCCAGGTTAGCCGCCGGTTCCGTCTATCTCTTCTCCCTCCCGCACCCCTTTAGTTCTGTTCGTTCGAACCCACTTAACCACCGCCCACTGTGGCAGTAGCTGCGCACGAGCCGGACCGCCGCCACAGTCCTCGGCTACGGTTTCCTCCGTCCACCAGTGCGCCGCCAGTGCTCGCCACAACCGCCGGACCAGCCCTGCTGTCGCGTGAAGAGGTAAGCCGCTTCCCTTCCTCCTTCGGTTTCGCTGAGCGCAACAGCGACTAACCCGTTCTCTATTCGCTGGTGATGCGAGCCAGGCACGAGCAATTCAACGGAACAGTGCAACAGGAGTATACGAGCCATACCCCAGCAGCCGCAGGAGACGCCGGAACGCTACCGTTTACAACCCTTAACGCCGGATTTGCAGATTTCGTAAGCTTGCTCCGTCCCTCTTCGTTTTCGCTGTCACCCATGTGTTGTGCACTGCTGTTGTTAAGCCTAGCATGAATAACGTAATTTAGCTGCTGAGTATATGCAGAAATGAGTGGAAATGGCTGCTGTAAATTAATTTTATTCCTTCAGTTTTTAAGTTTCGAACAGCCCATCTTGTAGATCAATTATAAAATGTTTGGATAAAGATCCACCGTTGAATTTTGGATATGTTGTAGATGGATATATGTAGTTTATCATATTAAAATTTGGTGAGAAATGAACGGTCGGATTGAAAGTTACGAGCTCCCGAAGTTAGGTAGTTGAGCAGTTTTATTAAACTTAGGAAAATTGGCTAAGTATAAGAAGTAGAGTGAGGAATCGACTTTGGGAATTATTATAAAAATATCGGCTGAACAGTTTAGTGAAATTCTTTCTTCTAAGGCTAGATAGAACCTCATAGATCATCTAGATAATAAATTCGGAAATTTTATGAGCCGTTAAGAATTTTATATTTAGAGCCGAAGTTAGACCTTTTTCGGTTCTTCCGGAAAATTTAAACATAAGAAAAATGTCCGTTTCGCACCTAATAAAATTCTAAGAGTTAGGATACATTTTAGAACTTCAAATAGGAGTTTGGACATGAATTTTAGGGTCTTCGAGAAAATCGGAATGAAGGGTAAAATGGTCATTTTACCCTACAACTAACAATGTAGCTAATACGTCTTCATAATTATTTAATCTCAGAAGTCTTAGACTTCTATCTACGTGAAAGTGTGCTAATACACTTATCGCCTTTAACAGGCAACTGAGTGAGTACAGTTACAGAGCAAGTGATTACTAAGGAGTCGAGCATTATAACAGGTAAGTCCTTTGGGCTTACTTAGCTGACTGCTAAATATGAGTATAATGATGATGGTGGTGTGTGATTGACATGTTAGAGAGATAGGTTGTGATATATAAATACCGACCTGTATTTTGGCCTAAGAGTAACGGGCGGTGGCATTCCGCTCAGTAGCTCGCCGGGCGTTGGGGGTTTCTTTCGGGACTAGTCCACACATGGTTTGTAGTGACGCTACCAAAGGAAGTCAGCTATACCTACACCAGTTGGATAAGGAACGGAGGCGAGAACTAAAAATAGTTCTCGTGCCACAACTTAAATTGAATAATGTGAATCACTTAAAGAACAGATAATAATTTGTTGAGTGCCAGCATGTTGTTTGTTTATTTTTGTTTCTACTTGTGTTTGTGCTGTTGTCATTTTGCTTATATTTGGTTAGTTAGCTAACGGTTGATATATTGTTTAGATTTGACACAGGTTAGAGCAGATGCCGAGTGATCCAGATGGTAGTGGTCAGCCGGGGTGTCGTACTTTAGGACTTTTTGCAGTTTTTGCATTTGTGGGTTTTTCTGTTGAACACTGTTTCTTTCCGTACCTTGATATATTGCTTTTCCGGCTGTAGTTGATCTGGTCACATTCATGCATTGATAAAACTATTTTATGATTTTTAACTTTTCCTTATCGGTGCCTTGTTGTAAGATCATGTTAAGTTGTTGTCAAACTAAGGTCGGGACCCACTGTGCGGTCCTAACCAGTAACTCCCTAAGTTGTAAAATTTGGGGTGTTACAAGAAGATTGGTGAAAGAAGGTATATTTTGTATCTTAGATACAAACTAGGCACCCTAATTTTAACAATAAAAAATAAAGATAAATGAGTTGGATAATCATTAAAAGAGGAAAGATTTGTAGATTCTTCTCTCTCCTATTAATAATCAATTAAATTTTATAATTTGTTATATCGGGCAACTAATAATTATAATAAGTAAAAGATTGTGTAGAAGGTAGGATTCGAACTCTGGACGAGTTGCCCCTCCCTCCCACCCTTATACCAGTTGAACTAATTAAACTTTGTGTATTATTTTGATGATACACAATATTAATACACAATTTCAATTACACAATATTTATACATAATTTCAAATACACAATATTTATACATAATTTCAAATACACAATATTAATAAATAAAAGACTTGTGTAACCAAAACCTTATGTACGAAATACCTTTCACTGAATTTATTTCCTGAATAATATGTAGGTACATTATGTATACTCGAGTCATTTTATATCGCTCAAGTATTTCGTACACAAGGTTTTTGGTTATACAAGTCTTTTATTTGTTAACATTATGTATTTGAAATTATGTATCACTATTGTGTAATTGAAATTGTGTATGCTCGAGTATTTCGTACACAAGGTTTTTTGTTACACAAGTCTTTCATTTATTAACATTATGTAGTTGAAATTATGTATCACTAGTGTGTAATTGAAATTGTGTATTAATATTGTGTATCATCAAAAGAATATACAAAGTTTAATTAGTCCAATTGGTATAAGGGTGGGAGGGAGGGGCAACTAGTCCAGAGTTCGAATCCTACCTTCTACACAATCTTTTATATATTATAATTAAAAGATTATAATTAAGAGGAGAGAGAATATAAGGAGAGATTCTAGGAAAATTTTAATTACTATTTCCTATTTTAACATATCAGCAAATCCGTTTACATTATTAATTAGGAATCTTTTATTTAATATAGGAGAGAGAATATCTCCAAATTAGGTAATATCTGTTATTATTTTCTAATTAATCTTTTTCTACATAATTTTAAGTGTCTACTTTGTCTACACATTACAAAACATACCTACTATATACACAAAAATACGTTATGTACCTACTTAACCAACTCACCCATTAATCATTCTAAGATTATGTTTCTCAATATTTTATTGTACGTTGTGTATAATTTATCAACTTTTTAAATAGAGGGATTTATGACTTAGTTAGATAATTTTAAAAATTAAAATTGTAGATTAATTTGAGGATGTAAATTTTAATTGGTTAAATTGTTGCAAAATATGTAACAACTAACAATTTTTTTTTTTTTTTTTGCAGATATGGGATCTTTAGATACGTATTTTGATATATATTTTTTAATTACTAAATTATTATTTAGTCAAATTTTACTGATAATAAAACGTTAACTTAAATATAGTTTTTAATTACAATGGCATTTTGGTAAATATTTTACTAAAAAGCTGACGTGGCATCCCTCGTTGCTCGACACGTGGCATTAGCGTCCTTTGTTTTAGTAAGTTATATAGATAAGATATAAGATTCGGATTATTTAAAATTTTTAAATAGATCAAGATTGTAGGAGAAGTTTGATAAGATATTTTTATGGATTAGTTCGATGAGATTCGGTAAAACATTACTTAAGAAGCAAACAAAATAATTATAAATTTAATTATGTCATTTAGAAAAAAAATAATATAGAGATTATCTTGATAAAAAGTAATTTGAATATCAAATGGAATTAATCATGAGAAGATTGGTGAAAGAAGGTATATTTTGTATCTTAGATACAAACTAGGCACCCTAATTTTAACAATAAAAAATAAAGATAAATGAGTTGGATAATCATTAAAAGAGGAAAGATTTGTAGATTCTTCTCTCTCCTATTAATAATCAATTAAATTTTATAATTTGTTATATCGGGCAACTAATAATTATAATAAGTAAAAGATTGTGTAGAAGGTAGGATTCGAACTCTGGACGAGTTGCCCCTCCCTCCCACCCTTATACCAGTTGAACTAATTAAACTTTGTGTATTATTTTGATGATACACAATATTAATACACAATTTCAATTACACAATATTTATACATAATTTCAAATACACAATATTTATACATAATTTCAAATACACAATATTAATAAATAAAAGACTTGTGTAACCAAAACCTTATGTACGAAATACCTTTCACTGAATTTATTTCCTGAATAATATGTAGGTACATTATGTATACTCGAGTCATTTTATATCGCTCAAGTATTTCGTACACAAGGTTTTTGGTTATACAAGTCTTTTATTTGTTAACATTATGTATTTGAAATTATGTATCACTATTGTGTAATTGAAATTGTGTATGCTCGAGTATTTCGTACACAAGGTTTTTTGTTACACAAGTCTTTCATTTATTAACATTATGTAGTTGAAATTATGTATCACTAGTGTGTAATTGAAATTGTGTATTAATATTGTGTATCATCAAAAGAATATACAAAGTTTAATTAGTCCAATTGGTATAAGGGTGGGAGGGAGGGGCAACTAGTCCAGAGTTCGAATCCTACCTTCTACACAATCTTTTATATATTATAATTAAAAGATTATAATTAAGAGGAGAGAGTGTAACGCCCCAAATTTTGGCGCGTTTTCGATTTTTTTTTTTTTCCTACTTATATCGGTATTTTATTAGATTTAATATTTTATTTAAAGTACTTTTACGACTTAAAAATAGCTTCCGAGTATATTCATATTTTGTGGGTTACTTTCGGAATGGTTCGGAAAATATTCCCGACTCGGAAATTCCATTCCAAATGTTTTTAATCGAGCCCATCCTTTATTATTTCTTTTTTTCTTATTTTCTTTTCTTTTTCCTTTTTCTTCTTTTCTTCTTGTCTTCTTCTGCCTTGTTTGTTTCGGTTGGTGAGAAGCTGCTGCAGCTTTCCGCCTGGGCTAGGGCACAGCAACCCGACCCCTCGCTCCCCGTCCTGCAGTCTGCCCCGCGACCTCTCGCCCTCCTCCTATGATGACCACCCGCCCAGGCTGTCTCCCTCTTCTCTCAACCTCACCTTCTCTCCATCTCTCCCTGCTCTCATCTCACTCTCCTCCTCTCCTCTATTTTCGATCTGAGCCACAGCAGCCCGCAACGCCGCTAGGAGCCGCCGGGAGGAACAGACGCCGCCTCGCCCCGTCTCGAGCCGCCTGGGCTGCCGGATCGGTGAGTGACCTCATATATCTCTCCCTCCTTCCTTCTTCGCTTTGCTGTGTAGCGCCGCCAGCGTAGCAGACGTCGCCCTCCCCTTCCCCCTATCTTCCCCGCCTACTCGCGCAGCACCTCTTGCTCCAGTGAGCACCGTCGGTGGAGTATGTCGCGGCTACACACAGGGGAGCAGCCACCGTCGACCACCGGGAAGCCGCCGCCTGCCTGCACGAGCCTCACCGGAGCAATCTGTGCACCTACCGCCCCTCTCGAAGCCAGACTAAGCCGGGATCGCTGCCGGAAATCGAAGCCACGCTGGAGGAGCCCAACTTCCATGCGGTTGCCCTGCCGGAGCCACCGAAGGCCAAGCCGGCCGACCTCTTGTGATCCTTCCCCTGCCGCCAATTGAGCCTCCAAAGGATCCAAAGCTGGTACAGATCGGGGGATTGAAAACCCTAATTGAATTTCAGATCGGGCCCCTCTTTTCTGGGTAAATTGCAGATGTGACCCAATATTTTTGTATTTACTGTTTGTACCCAGATTTTATAGAAATTGCTGATCTGCCCTATGTGGAATTTAATTACAAACTCGACCCCAGAAATTTAATTACAAGATTTGGCCCATATTATTAATTACATATTTGACCCAGCTTTTTGTAAATTTTAGATGATGGCCTTATGAGATAAATTACAAATTGCCCCAAAGGTTTTGTTTACAGAAAATGACCCGAATTTCTAGAGTTGTATAATTTGTCCGGAAAATGTATTTACGGTTTTATTTTTTTAAACTTGGGTTTACTTTGAGTTCTAGTCTCATATTTATATATTTTATATTTTATGTCTTGTTGGTTAATCTCGGTTTATGGCAAGGTTTTATTGCGGGTTTTAACTTTGGTTTTTGGAAGCGAGTTTCCTTAGATTTATATACGTTAAAACTTCCATTCAAATTTAGCGTATAAGCTAAATTTGTTTAGCTTTGGTTTTAGGTCCGGAAGCGGCCGTATAGACCAACGAATCCAATCTCGACGTCCGTAGATCATCTTCAACCTTGGATCGTGTGTGAGTACCTTCTTCCTCGATCTAGTTATGTTTAGTAATGGTACCATGCTAGGTTGGATCTAACGTAACTTAGTGGAAATGCCAAGTAGTGGCTTTGAACTTTAGGTGAGGATTCAATGATAGTTTGAACGTTCTAAGGATTGAGACGTGTATGTTATCTAGTGCGCTTTGTTGAAGTTGTGAGTTTGGGTTTGTTGAGATCTTGTGAGTTTTTGAGGGCTAGGAGCGTATCCTAGATTATGAGAGTGTATGACCTAATAAGAGTATATAGTAGTAAAAGTCTAAGGACTTCTAGCTTGCGTGAGTAGTTGTTGATCATTGTGCCTTGTCTTGAACAGGCTTTGGTTATATTCTCTCGGAGAGTGTTATCGGTTTCGTTTAGCTTTGAGACGAGGTAAGTCCTCAGACTTACTTAGCCGCTTTTATGCCTTATTTGGATATATATGGTAGTGTGTGTTTACCGCTTTTAAGCATGGAAATGGATTAGGATTTACTTGACATTATTTATTGGCCCATCGTTACTACTATTATTATTATCGGGCGGTGACATCACCGCTCAGTTTCCCGAGGGAGACTGGGGGGATCTCTGCGACCAGGCCATACACGGTATACGGGCGGGCTTCTTCATCACTCCCACAGGGTATACGGGTTGGGCGCCGCCACACTCCTGTTGGTTACACGGGGACAGAGGCAAGAGTTATAAGACTCTTGTGTCACACTTGAAACCAATGAATTAGATATGGAATAACCTAAAAAGATATATTTGGAATGAATGTTCATGTTGTGTGCCTTGTGTTCTCATGTATGTGTTTGTGCCATATTATTCTTATAATGCATAGAATGTGAGCTAACGGTTTTATACCGATTGTTGTAGTTGATGTGCAGGATAGGATGTGGCCGAGTGATCCGGAGGAGTGGGCAGCCGGGGTTCCGTACATCTTAGGTTGTTTTGGGTTTTTGGAGTCTTTGTGTAGTTATTGTATATTATGTTGATGTTGTTGTAAGGACGGCTGAAGTCTTTTCTTTCTTTTATTTTCGGGTTTCATAACATTACATAAAAATGTATTTTGGTTTTGGCCT
>BSUD01000004.1:23017045-23030696 GCA_033239045.1 Fagopyrum esculentum | reverse complement strand
ATAATTAAAAGATTATAATTAAGAGGAGAGAGAATATAAGGAGAGATTCTAGGAAAATTTTAATTACTATTTCCTATTTTAACATATCAGCAAATCCGTTTACATTATTAATTAGGAATCTTTTATTTAATATAGGAGAGAGAATATCTCCAAATTAGGTAATATCTGTTATTATTTTCTAATTAATCTTTTTCTACATAATTTTAAGTGTCTACTTTGTCTACACATTACAAAACATACCTACTATATACACAAAAATACGTTATGTACCTACTTAACCAACTCACCCATTAATCATTCTAAGATTATGTTTCTCAATATTTTATTGTACGTTGTGTATAATTTATCAACTTTTTAAATAGAGGGATTTATGACTTAGTTAGATAATTTTAAAAATTAAAATTGTAGATTAATTTGAGGATGTAAATTTTAATTGGTTAAATTGTTGCAAAATATGTAACAACTAACAATTTTTTTTTTTTTTTTTTGCAGATATGGGATCTTTAGATACGTATTTTGATATATATTTTTTAATTACTAAATTATTATTTAGTCAAATTTTACTGATAATAAAACGTTAACTTAAATATAGTTTTTAATTACAATGGCATTTTGGTAAATATTTTACTAAAAAGCTGACGTGGCATCCCTCGTTGCTCGACACGTGGCATTAGCGTCCTTTGTTTTAGTAAGTTATATAGATAAGATATAAGATTCGGATTATTTAAAATTTTTAAATAGATCAAGATTGTAGGAGAAGTTTGATAAGATATTTTTATGGATTAGTTCGATGAGATTCGGTAAAACATTACTTAAGAAGCAAACAAAATAATTATAAATTTAATTATGTCATTTAGAAAAAAAATAATATAGAGATTATCTTGATAAAAAGTAATTTGAATATCAAATGGAATTAATCATGAGAAGATTGGTGAAAGAAGGTATATTTTGTATCTTAGATACAAACTAGGCACCCTAATTTTAACAATAAAAAATAAAGATAAATGAGTTGGATAATCATTAAAAGAGGAAAGATTTGTAGATTCTTCTCTCTCCTATTAATAATCAATTAAATTTTATAATTTGTTATATCGGGCAACTAATAATTATAATAAGTAAAAGATTGTGTAGAAGGTAGGATTCGAACTCTGGACGAGTTGCCCCTCCCTCCCACCCTTATACCAGTTGAACTAATTAAACTTTGTGTATTATTTTGATGATACACAATATTAATACACAATTTCAATTACACAATATTTATACATAATTTCAAATACACAATATTTATACATAATTTCAAATACACAATATTAATAAATAAAAGACTTGTGTAACCAAAACCTTATGTACGAAATACCTTTCACTGAATTTATTTCCTGAATAATATGTAGGTACATTATGTATACTCGAGTCATTTTATATCGCTCAAGTATTTCGTACACAAGGTTTTTGGTTATACAAGTCTTTTATTTGTTAACATTATGTATTTGAAATTATGTATCACTATTGTGTAATTGAAATTGTGTATGCTCGAGTATTTCGTACACAAGGTTTTTTGTTACACAAGTCTTTCATTTATTAACATTATGTAGTTGAAATTATGTATCACTAGTGTGTAATTGAAATTGTGTATTAATATTGTGTATCATCAAAAGAATATACAAAGTTTAATTAGTCCAATTGGTATAAGGGTGGGAGGGAGGGGCAACTAGTCCAGAGTTCGAATCCTACCTTCTACACAATCTTTTATATATTATAATTAAAAGATTATAATTAAGAGGAGAGAGAATATAAGGAGAGATTCTAGGAAAATTTTAATTACTATTTCCTATTTTAACATATCAGCAAATCCGTTTACATTATTAATTAGGAATCTTTTATTTAATATAGGAGAGAGAATATCTCCAAATTAGGTAATATCTGTTATTATTTTCTAATTAATCTTTTTCTACATAATTTTAAGTGTCTACTTTGTCTACACATTACAAAACATATCTACTATATACACAAAAATACGTTATGTACCTACTTAACCAACTCACCCATTAATCATTCTAAGATTATGTTTCTCAATATTTTATTGTACGTTGTGTATAATTTATCAACTTTTTAAATAGAGGGATTTATGACTTAGTTAGATAATTTTAAAAATTAAAATTGTAGATTAATTTGAGGATGTAAATTTTAATTGGTTAAATTGTTGCAAAATATGTAACAACTAACAATTTTTTTTTTTTTTTTTGCAGATATGGGATCTTTAGATACGTATTTTGATATATATTTTTTAATTACTAAATTATTATTTAGTCAAATTTTACTGATAATAAAACGTTAACTTAAATATAGTTTTTAATTACAATGGCATTTTGGTAAATATTTTACTAAAAAGCTGACGTGGCATCCCTCGTTGCTCGACACGTGGCATTAGCGTCCTTTGTTTTAGTAAGTTATATAGATAAGATATAAGATTCGGATTATTTAAAATTTTTAAATAGATCAAGATTGTAGGAGAAGTTTGATAAGATATTTTTATGGATTAGTTCGATGAGATTCGGTAAAACATTACTTAAGAAGCAAACAAAATAATTATAAATTTAATTATGTCATTTAGAAAAAAAATAATATAGAGATTATCTTGATAAAAAGTAATTTGAATATCAAATGGAATTAATCATGAGAAGATTGGTGAAAGAAGGTATATTTTGTATCTTAGATACAAACTAGGCACCCTAATTTTAACAATAAAAAATAAAGATAAATGAGTTGGATAATCATTAAAAGAGGAAAGATTTGTAGATTCTTCTCTCTCCTATTAATAATCAATTAAATTTTATAATTTGTTATATCGGGCAACTAATAATTATAATAAGTAAAAGATTGTGTAGAAGGTAGGATTCGAACTCTGGACGAGTTGCCCCTCCCTCCCACCCTTATACCAGTTGAACTAATTAAACTTTGTGTATTATTTTGATGATACACAATATTAATACACAATTTCAATTACACAATATTTATACATAATTTCAAATACACAATATTTATACATAATTTCAAATACACAATATTAATAAATAAAAGACTTGTGTAACCAAAACCTTATGTACGAAATACCTTTCACTGAATTTATTTCCTGAATAATATGTAGGTACATTATGTATACTCGAGTCATTTTATATCGCTCAAGTATTTCGTACACAAGGTTTTTGGTTATACAAGTCTTTTATTTGTTAACATTATGTATTTGAAATTATGTATCACTATTGTGTAATTGAAATTGTGTATGCTCGAGTATTTCGTACACAAGGTTTTTTGTTACACAAGTCTTTCATTTATTAACATTATGTAGTTGAAATTATGTATCACTAGTGTGTAATTGAAATTGTGTATTAATATTGTGTATCATCAAAAGAATATACAAAGTTTAATTAGTCCAATTGGTATAAGGGTGGGAGGGAGGGGCAACTAGTCCAGAGTTCGAATCCTACCTTCTACACAATCTTTTATATATTATAATTAAAAGATTATAATTAAGAGGAGAGAGAATATAAGGAGAGATTCTAGGAAAATTTTAATTACTATTTCCTATTTTAACATATCAGCAAATCCGTTTACATTATTAATTAGGAATCTTTTATTTAATATAGGAGAGAGAATATCTCCAAATTAGGTAATATCTGTTATTATTTTCTAATTAATCTTTTTCTACATAATTTTAAGTGTCTACTTTGTCTACACATTACAAAACATACCTACTATATACACAAAAATACGTTATGTACCTACTTAACCAACTCACCCATTAATCATTCTAAGATTATGTTTCTCAATATTTTATTGTACGTTGTGTATAATTTATCAACTTTTTAAATAGAGGGATTTATGACTTAGTTAGATAATTTTAAAAATTAAAATTGTAGATTAATTTGAGGATGTAAATTTTAATTGGTTAAATTGTTGCAAAATATGTAACAACTAACAATTTTTTTTTTTTTTTTTTTGCAGATATGGGATCTTTAGATACGTATTTTGATATATATTTTTTAATTACTAAATTATTATTTAGTCAAATTTTACTGATAATAAAACGTTAACTTAAATATAGTTTTTAATTACAATGGCATTTTGGTAAATATTTTACTAAAAAGCTGACGTGGCATCCCTCGTTGCTCGACACGTGGCATTAGCGTCCTTTGTTTTAGTAAGTTATATAGATAAGATATAAGATTCGGATTATTTAAAATTTTTAAATAGATCAAGATTGTAGGAGAAGTTTGATAAGATATTTTTATGGATTAGTTCGATGAGATTCGGTAAAACATTACTTAAGAAGCAAACAAAATAATTATAAATTTTATTATGTCATTTAGAAAAAAAATAATATAGAGATTATCTTGATAAAAAGTAATTTGAATATCAAATGGAATTAATCATGAGAAGTGTAATAACCGAAAATTTTAAGTTCCGGTAAATTAAAATTAACCAAAGTCCGATGCGACAATCGTAAATAAATGATAGGGAAGATAAAACGAGTTTAATTCTATCATTTTATGTGACCTAGATTCACATAAAATGATAAATTAAATGACCGGAAATATTTTTCGTACATTAAAATAAGAATAATAATAATAAGTTATAAAATACGGAATTTAATTCCGTATTTTTTTTTATAAATTCCCGCACGTAATTAACGAGTTACGGATCCTGTTTAAAGAGAGAGACGAGATGTAACCCGCTATTAGGCCCAGCCCAGCCAGCCCGTTTGTTTTAATTAATTATCTAATTTAACCTAATTAATGCTCTAACCTAATCCTATCCTAATCACCTACCGCTTCGTCGTCTCTCTTCTGGGCAGAAGAACATCCCGCCGCTGCTGCCGTTCCTCTCTCGCAAGACCCAGCCGCACGCCCAGCCGCACGCCCAGGTTAGCCGCCGGTTCCGTCTATCCCTTCTCCCTTCCGTCTTCTCCCTCTCGTTCTGTTTCGAGTCCGATTGTAACCACCGTCTCACTGCTGGCAGTAGCCGCGCACCAGCCAGACGCCACCAGTGCCTCGCCGCTTTCCGCCGGACCAGGCCCCTGCCGACGCGACGAGGTAAGCCGACCTTTCTTTTCTCCTTCTGTTTCGCTGGGCGCAGCAGCCCACTAACCGCCTCTGCCCGCTGGTGACGCAACCCAGGCGAGCCCTCCGGACGAACGGTGCACCGCAACCAACGCTCCTCCGCAGCCGACCACCAGGACTCGTGACAGCCAGGATCGGACACACCAGGGGACTGTTGCAAGTCTTTCATTCCGCCGGATCCATTGCCGCCGGAAACGCCAACCCGTAACGCCGGACTACAGATTCGTAAGCTTGCTCCGTCCCTCTTCGTTTTCGCTGTCACCCATGTGTTGTGCACTGCTGTTGTTAAGCCTAGCATGAATAACGTAATTTAGCTGCTGAGTATATGCAGAAATGAGTGGAAATGGCTGCTGTAAATTAATTTTATTCCTTCAGCTTTTAGGTTTCGAACAGCCCACCTTGTCGAACAATTATAAAATGTTTGGATAAAGATCCACCGTTGAATTTTGGATATGTTGTAGATGGATATATGTAGTTTATCATATTAAAATTTGGTGAGAAATGAACGGTCGGATTGAAAGTTACGAGCTCCCGAAGTTAGGTAGTTGAGCAGTTTTATTAAACTTATAAAATTGACTAAGTATAGGAAAGTAGAGTGAGGAATCGACTTTGAGTATTATTATAAAAATATCGGCTGAACAGTTTAGTGAAATTCTTTCTTCTAAGGTTAGATAGAACCTCATAGATCATCTAGATAATAAATTCGGAAATTTTATGAGCCGTTAAGAATTTTATATTTAGAGCCGAAGTTAGACCTTTTTCGGTTCTTCCGGAAAATTTAAACATAAGAAAAATGTTCGTTTCGCACCTAATAAAATTCTAAGAGTTAGGATATATTTTAGAACTCCAAATAGGAGTTTGGACATGAATTTTAGGGTCTTCGAGGAAATCGGAATGAAGGGTAAAATGGTCATTTTACCCTACAACTAACCATGTAGCTAGTACGTCTTCATAATTATTTAATCTCAGAAGTCTTAGACTTCTATCTACGTGAAAGTGTGCTAATACACTTATCGCCTTTAACAGGCAACTGAGTGAGTACAGTTACAGAGCAAGTGATTACTAAAGAGTCGAGCATTATAACAGGTAAGTCCTTTGGGCTTACTTAGCTGACTGCTAAATATGAGTACAATGATGATGGTGGTGTGTGATTGACATGTTAGAGAGATAGGTTGTGATATATAAATACCGACCTGTATTTTGGCCTAAGAGTAACGGGCGGTGGCATTCCGCTCAGTAGCTCGCCGGGCGCTGGGGGTTTCTTTCGGGACTAGTCCACACATGGTTTGTAGTGACGCTACCAAAGGAAGTCAGCTATACCTACACCAGTTGGATAAGGAACGGAGGCGAGAACTAAAAATAGTTCTCGTGCCACAACTTAAATTGAATAATGTGAATCACTTAAAGAACAGATAATAAATTGTTGAGTGCCAGCATGTTGTTTGTTTTTTTTTGTTTCTACTTGTGTTTGTGCTGTTGTCATTTTGCTTATATTTGGTTAGTTAGCTAACGGTTGATATATTGTTTAGATTTGACACAGGTTAGAGCAGATGCCGAGTGATCCAGATGGTAGTGGTCAGCCGGGGTGTCGTACTTTAGGACTTTTTGCAGTTTTTGCATTTGTGGGTTTTTCTGTTGAACACTGTTTCTTTCCGTACCTTGATATATTGCTTTTCCGGCTGTAGTTGATCTGGTCACATTCATGCATTGATAAAACTATTTTATGATTTTTAACTTTTCCTTATCGGTGCCTTGTTGTAAGATCATGTTAAGTTGTTGTCAAACTAAGGTCGGGACCCACTGTGCGGTCCTAACCAGTAACTCCCTAAGTTGTAAAATTTGGGGTGTTACAACATGGTATCAGAGCTCTAGGTTGGCAACAATGGCACTTGAATCTTCTAAAAAGGTCGTATAAGTAAATAAACAGAACCCGAAAGGGGTCTGAGTTTTCCAACGAAAAATTTTGGTTTTAAATGCATACAGAGTCGGGTTGGGATAGAAAGTACGGACGACCACCACTACCTCTGCGGATCTCAGTATGCTTAGGATGGACTTTAGGTTTTACTTAGTTGGACTTATTAGCTTGATTAAACGGTTGTGATATAGATAAGTACATGTAGAAGATTAGTAGAAATTATAGTTATATTATACTCTTAACGGAGATAAGTAAATGAGATCCTCACTCCGTTGACACACCTAAATATATTCAAAGGGTTTCAACGTAAGGATAAGTACGCTCAACTTATGAGCATTAGGGTAGGCGAACGTCCGGGCAACTCTTTCGGACTCGTTGAGGAATGTTGAGACGGAAAAGTAAAGACCAAAAGACAACGCCAACGACAATAGCAAGAAGGAGATACAACCAACTCCACAGGGTCAAATGAAGAAAATCCATGAGAGAAGTTCCGGAAAAGCGTTGGCTGACCGGCAATTATACAAATTAGGAGAGATAACCCATAAATTCTTTCAAGTGTGGTGGAAAGCAACGTTACAGACAAAGGAGATGGCGGCATAAACAAGCATAGGTGTGAGAAGGGTCTTGGCGTAACCGAATGCCCACAATAATCTCCCTCTCACAAGTAGACTTAAAATTCTCAACACCAACGATTTACCTTGGGAACCACGAGCAGCTGATGGCTGAGGTAAAAGTAATCACAAAGATGCACATACGAGCTATCGTGAGAGAATTGATGAGTCCGTTGACGGTAAGTGAATGATAATTCTAAACTCGGGAAGAGTATAATGCCCTGATAGTGCGAAAGAGAAGTAAAGATTATAGAAGAGTTAAAGAAGTACAAGCGGAGAAACTGGGGAAGATAGATTTTCACCAGGTTTATCAAATTTCAAAGAGATAGAAGAAACGTAAGCATATGATCTTGTAGAAGGTCAACTGTAGACTACTTGGTAACAACTAGGACTTGACACGTGCGGGTTAACTGGTGGTGACTGGTTGCCAAATAATAAGGATAACCACAGAGTTATAAAAGAACTTTATTGACATGAGGAGGAATCCTTAAAGCAACCAATTGCGGCAACTGTGAAGCCAATGAATACGAGTGCTAGTAACACTGAATAAGTTCAAGTCAGTAACTCTAAAGAGATTTGACGGTCTGAAATGACCCCTTGTATCAGTAATGATATAAAAAGAATTGTTGTGAGGCCTTCTGGTGTTATGCCATGAAGGAGCGTAAGAGCCTGACAGTAGAGGAGATACCAGTCGCATGTGAGTTTGCAGAGGTCTTCAGGGACGACTTACCAGGGCTACCCCCACAGAGGAGTGTGGATTTTAGCATCGAGTTAGAGCCGGGCACGAGACCGATCTCGAAGGCCCCGTACCGCATGGCCCCGATAGAGCTGCTTGAGCTGAAGAAGCAGTTAGAGGAGTTAGCAGAGAAGGGCTTCATACGCCCTAGTGTTTCTCCCTGGGGCGCACCAGTGCTGTTTGTGAGGAAGAAGGATGGATCGATGAGACTGTGTATCGACTACAGAGAGTTGAACAAGGTCACCATCAAGAATAAGTATCCATTGCCTCGCATAGATGATCTGTTGGACCAGCTGCATGGAGCATCAGTGTTCTCGAGGATAGATTTGAGATCGGGTTATCACCAGCTGAGGGTGAGAGACCAGGACATACCTAAGACGGCATTCCGGACTAGGTATGGTCATTATGAGTTTGTAGTGATGCCATTCGGGCTCACTAATGCGCCAGCAGTATTTATGGAGTTGATGAATGGAATTTTCATCGACTTCTTAGACCAGTTTGTAGTGGTCTTCATCGACGACATTCTAGTTTACTCTAGAAGTCGAGAGGAGCATGCCGGACACTTGAGGACAGTGCTGCAGATTCTACAGGATAGTCAGCTATATGCTAAACTATCCAAGTGTGAGTTCTGGATGTCAGAGGTGGCATTCCTTGGCCATGTAGTGACTGCCGAGGGGATTAAGGTCGACCCGGCGAAGATTGAGTCAGTGTCTTCTTGGCAACCTCCGAAGAATGTGAAGGAGGTTCGCAGTTTCCTTGGATTGGCAGGGTATTACCGTCGGTTTGTGGAAGGGTTTTCCCTGATCGCCCGACCACTCACTTCCCTCCTAAGGAAGACTACTCGGTTCGTTTGGTCTGAGCCGTGTCAGCAGAGTTTTGATGAGCTGAAGAGGAGATTGACGTCTGCTCCGATCTTAGCACAGCCTGAGGGTACAGAGGACTTCGTAGTGTACAGTGATGCATCCAAGCTGGGCTTGGGGTGTGTCTTGATGCAGAGGGGTAAGGTTATAGCATATGCGTCTCGACAGCTGAAGACGTATGAAGAGAACTACCCCACTCATGACCTAGAGTTAGCAGCAGTAGTGCACGCTCTTAAGATCTGGCGTCATTATCTCTATGGAGCGACCTGTCAGATCTTCACAGACCATAAGAGTCTGAAGTACATATTCACTCAGCGGGAGTTGAATAACCGCCAGAGGCGGTGGCTAGAGTTGATCAAGGATTTTGACCTTGAGATTCTTTACCACCCTGGAAAGGCGAATGTAGTTGCCGACGCTTTGAGTCGGAAGACGCCTCAGGAGAAGGCGATAGCCCGGTTGACAGTACAGCCACAGCTGCAGAGAGACTTAGCTTGGTTAGAGATTGAGATCCAGTTCCCGGATACAGCTCACCAGTTAGCCACCATAGAGTTACTCCCTGACCTGTTGGGTGAGATCCGACAGAAGCAGGAGGCCTGTCCGATGTTGACCCGGATCCGAGACCGGATGGCACGAGATGAAGCACCTCAGTTCACTATGGGTGCCGATGGAGTGATGAGACGACAGGACCGTGTTTGTGTGCCATCAGACCGTGAGTTGAGGCAGAGGATACTAGGTGAGGCTCATACTACCCCTTACTCCGTACATCCAGGAGCGAGTAAGATGTATAGGGACTTGAGACGTTCCTTCTGGTGGGGTGGTTTGAAGCCTGATGTGGCCCGTTATGTAGCTCAGTGTGCGACCTGTCAGCAGGTCAAGATTGAGCACCGTAGATCCGGAGGAGAGCTACACCCACTGCCAATACCACACTGGAAGTGGGAAGACATTTCGATGGATTTCGTCACTGGATTGGGGCTTAGCAGAGGCTTTGATGCCATTTGGGTGGTAGTAGACCGTCTGACGAAGACCGCACGTTTCATTCCGATTAAGGAGACGTGGCCGGTAAGTCGTCTAGCAGAGGAGTTCACCAGACATATTGTGAGACTCCATGGAGTACCGAGGACTATCGTATCCGACAGGGATGGACGTTTTACCTCGAGGTTCTGGCAGCAGGTACATACCGCTCTGGGTACGAGTCTTCACTTTACCACTGCCTACCACCCACAGACAGACGGTCAGTCAGAGAGGACCATCCAGACCCTGGAGGACATGTTACGGGCATGTGTGCTAGATTGGGGACAGGTATGGCCAGATCACCTCCCACTAGTAGAGTTTTCATATAATAACAGCTGGCATGCGTCTATTGGGATGGCACCTTATGAGGCTTTGTACGGCCGGAGATGTCGTACACCGCTATGTTGGGATGAGCCTAGCAAGGCTGATGGAGTAGTACCAGATCAGATACAGGACGACATCGCCCGGATTGCCTTAGTCCGGGAGAGGATGTTAGCAGCTCAGAGTCGTCAGAAGTCCTACGCCGATAAGAGGCGTCGACCTTTGGAGTTTAGAGTAGGTGCACAGGTGTGGTTGAGAGTGTCACCTACGAGGGGAGTTAGACGTTTCGGCATTAAGGGGAAGCTGAGTCCCCGGTATGTCGGACCATTTGAGATCGTAGAGAGAGTTGGAGAAGTTGCCTACCGACTAGCACTGCCACCGAGACTAGAGGGAGTACACCCAGTTTTTCATGTATCTCAGCTGCGGGAGTATATTCCGGATCCGAGACACGTCATCAGCCATGAGGATCTGATAGTGGTCAGCCGGGGTGTCGTACTTTAGGACTTTTTGCAGTTTTTTGCATTCGTGGGTTTTTCTGTTGAACATTGTTTCCTTCCGTACCTTGATATATTGCTTTTCCGGCTGTAGTTGATCTGGTCACATTCATGCATTGATAAAAACTATTTTATGATTTTTAGCTTTTCCTTATCGGTGCCTTGTTGTAAGATCATGTTAAGTTGTTGTCAAACTAAGGTCGGGACCCACTGTGCGGTCCTAACCAGTAACTCCCTAAGTTGTAAAATTTGGGGTGTTACAACATGGTATCAGAGCCAGGTTGGCAACAATGGCACTAGAAATCTTCAAAAAGGTCATATAAGTAAATAAACAGAACCCGAAAGGGGTCTGAGTTTTCCAAAGAGAATTTTGGTTTTAAAATGCATACAGAGTCGGGTTGGGATAGAAAGTACGGATGACCACCACTACCTCTGCGGATCTCGGCAGCTTAGTACATTTAGAAATGTTATATTGATGTAGTAGCTGCTTATAAAGATATGTACAATAGATAACTTATGTCGAAGGTTAGTAGCATAATAATATATTATGCCCTTAATAGAGATTAATGAGTTTCTCACTCCGTTGGCACATCTAAGTAGATTTTGAAGAGTGTCAACGTGAGAATTAGTATGCACATCTTATGTGCATTAGGGTAGACGAATGGCAGACAACTCCTCCGATTGGTTGAGGAACGTCGAGATGGAAAAGTGAAGGCTGAAGGACAACACCAACGACCATGGCATGAAGGGGATCCCGAGTTAACTTAATAGGATCAAATGAAGATTATACATGAGAGTAGTTCCGGAAAAGCATTGGATGGTCGACAATGATGCAGATTTGGAGCGACATCACAGAGGTTCTTTCAAGTGTGGTGTAAAATGACGATACGAATCACGTAGATACCGTCAAAAAAAAACCATCATAGTAATGAAAGTCAAAGTAAGGTTTAGAACCAATCCAAACAAGAAATATTAAATTTAAGCTTACCGACAGACCAAAATATGAAGATTGTTGTTAGAAGCAGGGCGGAATATGGCCACTATTGGCAAATTAAGTCGGCATCCTAATCAAGCGGGTCCACCTAGACATTGATAACCTAAGAGTTACGAAGAGAGATGTCGTCAAACCAACTATGAGGACTTAAAGAGCCGCACAACTGAAGCTTATGGATTAGCCAGAAAGTGGAGGGTAGATTTCATAACCATGGAGGCATAGTGACTTTCTATAAGGCAAGTGAGTTACAAGAAAGATTTTGACACAAATATCCAAATGATAGAATCTTGAAAGCGGAGTCAAAGGATCACTATAAAGGCAACATTATAATCTAGCACCAACTCAGGAACAAGAGTGTGTGAAAATGATCGTGGCATACCCAAGGGCCGTAATAACTTCCCTCTCTCAAAGGGACTTAAGTTACCAACACCAACAATTCACACCGGAACCTCGCAAGCAGCTGATGACCGAGGTAAAAGGAATCGCGAAGATGTAATTACGAGCTATCATGGAAAATCTGATGAGTCCATTGACGACAGATGAATGATGCAGCTAAACTAGGAAAGAGTATAGTGGCCTTATAGTGAGAAATGGAAGTGTAGATTATGGAAGAAGCTAAAGGAGTATAAACGTAGAAACTAGAGGAGGTAGATTCCAACAAGTAAATCAAACTGCAAAGAGATAGAAGAAAGGTAAGTCTATGATATTGTACAAGGTCAACTATAGACTAAATGGTAACAACGGAGCCTTTACATGTGAGGGTTAATTAGTAGTGACGTGTTGGCATATAAGAAGAATGACCACATGGTTACAAATAAATTTTATCGACATGTGGAGAAGTCCTTAAAGAGATCAAATACAACAATTGTAAAGTCAAATCGATACAAGTACAAGTAACACCGAATAAGTCAAGTCAGTAAATCTAATTAAAATGGTAAAGGAAGAATTGACGGTCAAAAATGACCCCTTATATCATTAATGGTATAAGAGAATGGTTGCGAGCAGTTGTTCACTTACAGGCTAAGGAAGGGTACAAATCATAGCTAGTACATATGAAGTCGTATTAGAAGCACGAGAGGAGTAAGAAGAAGTAGATAATTTTAACCAGATCCTACGTCAGACCAGATAGAGGTTACTTAGCATTCCACATAAATAGAGCTACTTGAGTTGAAGAAGCAGTTAGAGGAGTCAGCAGAGAAGGGCTTCATACACCCTAGTGTTTCTCCCTGGGGCGCACCAATGCTGTTTGTGAGGAAGAAGGATGGATCGATGAGACTGTGTATCGACTACAGAGAGTTGAACAAGGTCACCATCAAGAATAAGTATCCATTGCCTCGCATAGATGATCTGTTGGACCAGCTGCATGGAGCATCAGTGTTCTCGAGGATAGATTTGAGATCGGGTTATCACCAGCTGAGGGTGAGAGACCAGGACATACCTAAGACGGCATTCCGGACTAGGTATGGTCATTATGAGTTTGTAGTGATGCCATTCGGGCTCACTAATGCGCCAGCAGTATTTATGGAGTTGATGAATGGAATTTTCATCGACTTCTTAGACCAGTTTGTAGTGGTCTTCATCGACGACATTCT
>BSUD01000004.1:23005900-23016828 GCA_033239045.1 Fagopyrum esculentum | reverse complement strand
GTCAGAGGTGGCATTCCTTGGCCATGTAGTGACTGCCGAGGGGATTAAGGTCGACCCGGCGAAGATTGAGTCAGTGTCTTCTTGGCAACCTCCGAAGAATGTGAAGGAGGTTCGCAGTTTCCTTGGATTGGCAGGGTATTACCGTCGGTTTGTGGAAGGGTTTTCCCTGATCGCCCGACCACTCACTTCCCTCCTAAGGAAGACTACTCGGTTCGTTTGGTCTGAGCCGTGTCAGCAGAGTTTTGATGAGCTGAAGAGGAGATTGACGTCTGCTCCGATCTTAGCACAGCCTGAGGGTACAGAGGACTTCGTAGTGTACAGTGATGCATCCAAGCTGGGCTTGGGGTGTGTCTTGATGCAGAGGGGTAAGGTTATAGCTTATGCGTCTCGACAGCTGAAGACGTATGAAGAGAACTACCCCACTCATGACCTAGAGTTAGCAGCAGTAGTGCACGCTCTTAAGATCTGGCGTCATTATCTCTATGGAGCGACCTGTCAGATCTTCACAGACCATAAGAGTCTGAAGTACATATTCACTCAGCGGGAGTTGAATAACCGCCAGAGGCGGTGGCTAGAGTTGATCAAGGATTTTGACCTTGAGATTCTTTACCACCCTGGAAAGGCGAATGTAGTTGCCGACGCTTTGAGTCGGAAGACGCCTCAGGAGAAGGCGATAGCCCGGTTGACAGTACAGCCACAGCTGCAGAGAGACTTGGCTTGGTTAGAGATTGAGATCCAGTTCCCGGATACAGCTCATCAGTTAGCCACCATAGAGTTACTCCCTGACCTGTTAGGTGAGATCCGACAGAAGCAGGAGACCTGTCCGATGTTGACCCGGATCCGAGACCGGATGGCACGAGATGAGGCACCTCAGTTCACTATTGGTGCCGATGGAGTGATGAGACGACAAGACCGTGTTTGTGTGCCATCAGACCGTGAGTTGAGGTAGAGGATACTAGGTGAGGCTCATACTACCCCTTACTCCGTACATCCAGGAGCGAGTAAGATGTATAGGGACTTGAGACGTTCCTTCTGGTGGGGTGGTTTGAAGCCTGATGTGGCCCGTTATGTAGCTCAGTGTGCGACCTGTCAGCAGGTCAAGATTGAGCACCGTAGATCCGGAGGAGAGCTACACCCACTGCCAATACCACACTGGAAGTGGGAAGACATTACGATGGATTTCGTCACTGGATTGAGGCTCAGCAGAGGCTTTGATGCCATTTGGGTGGTAGTAGACCGTGTGACGAAGACCGCACGTTTCATTCCGATTAAGGAGACGTGGCCGGTAAGTCGTCTAGCAGAGGAGTTCACCAGACATATTGTGAGACTCCATGGAGTACCGAGGACTATCGTATCCGACAGGGATGGACGTTTTACCTCGAGATTCTGGCAGCAGGTACATACCGCTCTGGGTACGAGTCTTCACTTTACCACTGCCTACCACCCACAGACAGACGGTCAGTCAGAGAGGACCATCCAGACCCTGGAGAACATGTTACGGGCATGGGTGCTAGATTGGGGACAGGTATGGCCAGATCACCTCCCACTAGTAGAGTTTTCATATAATAACAGCTGGCATGCGTCTATTGGGATGGCACCTTATGAGGCTTTGTACGGACGGAAATGTCGTACACCGCTATGTTGGGATGAGCCTAGCAAGGCTGATGGAGTAGCACCAGATCAGATACAGGACGACATCGCCCGGATTGCCTTAGTCCGGGAGAGGATGTTAGCAGCTCAGAGTCGTCAGAAGTCCTACGCCGATAAGAGGCGTCGACCTTTGGAGTTTAGAGTAGGTGCACAGGTGTGGTTGAGAGTGTCACCTACGAGGGGAGTTAGGCGTTTCGGCATTAAGGGAAAGCTGAGTCCCCGGTATGTCGGACCATTTGAGATCGTAGAGAGAGTTGGAGAGGTTGCCTACCGACTAGCACTACCACCGAGACTGGAGGGAGTACACCCAGTTTTTCATGTATCTCAGCTGCGAGAGTACATTCCGGATCCGAGACACGTCATCAGCCATGAGGATCTGATAGTGGAGCCTGACCATACGTTTGCAGAGTACCCCGTAGCTGTCTTGGAACGCAGTACCAGACGTCTGCGATCCAAGGAGATACCTATGATGAGGATCCAGTGGTCTAGGAGAGGAGCTGATGAGGCCACTTGGGAGACTGAGGAGAGTGTTAGACGTAACTACCCCGAGTTCTTTGCGGGGTTAGGGGTTACTCTTGTTTGACGAGTTAGTACTCGGATGTTGTGTTGTTTGACCTTTCAGGTTTTCATGACGTTTTGAGTGTTTCTGTTTCTCTTCTGTGATACTTGTTTGTTGCTGTCTGAGTAACTGCGCGGTAGAAAACAAAGGTGTTGAGAAAACTAAAATATACCAAAAATTTAAGTTTCGGGACGAAACTTCTTTTAAGGGGGCACTAATGTAATAACCGAAAATTTTAAGTTCCGGTAAATTAAAATTAACCAAAGTCCGATGCGACAATCGTAAATAAATGATAGGGAAAATAAAACGAGTTTAATTCTATCATTTTATGTGACCTAGATTCACATAAAATGATAAATTAAATGACCGGAAATATTTTTCGTACATTAAAATAAGAATAATAATAATAAGTTATAAAATACGGAATTTAATTCCGTATTTTTTTTTATAAATTCCCGCACGTAATTAACGAGTTACGGATCCTGTTTAAAGAGAGAGACGAGATGTAACCCGCTATTAGGCCCAGCCCAGCCAGCCCGTTTGTTTTAATTAATTATCTAATTTAACCTAATTAATGCTCTAACCTAATCCTATCCTAATCACCTACCGCTTCGTCGTCTCTCTTCTGGGCAGAAGAACATCCCGCCGCTGCTGCCGTTCCTCTCTCGCAAGACACCAGCTGCAACCACCGCCGCCGCCAAGGCTCGCCGACCGCCTTGTGCCGCTCACCGCCAGTGCCTCGCCCAGCCGCACGCCCAGCCGCACGCCCAGGTTAGCCGCCGGTTCCGTCTACCCCTTCTCCCTTCCGTCTTCTCCCTCTCGTTCTGTTTCGAGTCCGATTGTAACCACCGTCTCACTGCTGGCAGTAGCCGCGCACCAGCCAGACGCCACCAGTGCCTCGCCGCTTTCCGCCGGACCAGGCCCCTGCCGACGCGACGAGGTAAGCCGACCTTTCTTTTCTCCTTCTGTTTCGCTGGGCGCAGCAGCCCACTAACCGCCTCTGCCCGCTGGTGACGCAACCCAGGCGAGCCCTCCGGACGAACGGTGCACCGCAACCAACGCTCCTCCGCAGCCGACCACCAGGACTCGTGACAGCCAGGATCGGACACACCAGGGGACTGTTGCAAGTCTTTCATTCCGCCGGATCCATTGCCGCCGGAAACGCCAACCCGTAACGCCGGACTACAGATTCGTAAGCTTGCTCCGTCCCTCTTCGTTTTCGCTGTCACCCATGTGTTGTGCACTGCTGTTGTTAAGCCTAGCATGAATAACGTAATTTAGCTGCTGAGTATATGCAGAAATGAGTGGAAATGGCTGCTGTAAATTAATTTTATTCCTTCAGCTTTTAGGTTTCGAACAGCCCACCTTGTCGAACAATTATAAAATGTTTGGATAAAGATCCACCGTTGAATTTTGAACATGTTGTAGATGGATATATGTAGTTTATCATATTAAAATTTGGTGAGAAATGAACGGTCGGATTGAAAGTTACGAGCTCCCGAAGTTAGGTAGTTGAGCAGTTTTATTGAACTTAGAAAAAATGGCTAAGTATAAGAAGTAGAGTGAGGAACCGACTTTGGGAATTATTATAAAAATATCGGCTGAACAGTTTAGTGAAATTCTTTCTTCTAAGGTTAGATAGAACCTCATAGATCATCTAGATAATAAATTCGGGAATTTTATGAGCCGTTAAGAATTTTATAATTAGAGCCGAAGTTAAACCTTTTTCGGTTCTTCCGGAAAAATTTAAACATAAGAAAAATGTCCGTTTCGCACCTAATAAAATTCTAAGAGTTAGGATATATTTTAGAACTTCAAATAGGAGTTTGGACATGAATTTTAGGGTCTTCGAGAAAATCGGAATGAAGGGTAAAATGGTCATTTTACCCTACAACTAACAATGTAGCTAGTACGTCTTCATAATTATTTAATCTCAGAAGTCTTAGACTTCTATCTACGTGAAAGTGTGCTAATACACTTATCGCCTTTAACAGGCAACTGAGTGGGTACAGTTACAGAGCAAGTGATTACTAAAGAGTCGAGCATTATAACAGGTAAGTCCTTTGGGCTTACTTAGCTGACTGCTAAATATGAGTATGAATGATGATGGTGGTGTGTGATTGACATGTTAGAGAGATAGGTTGTGATATATAAATACCGACCTGTATTTTGGCCTAAGAGTAACGGGCGGTGGCATTCCGCTCAGTAGCTCGCCGGGCGTTGGGGGTTTCTTTCGGGACTAGTCCACACATGGTTTGTAGTGACGCTACCAAAGGAAGTCAGCTATACCTACACCAGTTGGATAAGGAACGGAGGCGAGAACTAAAAATAGTTCTCGTGCCACAACTTAAATTGAATAATGTGAATCACTTAAAGAACAGATAATAATTTGTTGAGTGCCAGCATGTTGTTTGTTTATTTTTGTTTCTACTTGTGTTTGTGCTGTTGTCATTTTGCTTATATTTGGTTAGTTAGCTAACGGTTGATATATTGTTTAGATTTGACACAGGTTAGAGCAGATGCCGAGTGATCCAGATGGTAGTGGTCAGCCGGGGTGTCGTACTTTAGGACTTTTGCAGTTTTTGCATTTGTGGGTTTTTCTGTTGAACATTGTTTCTTTCCGTACCTTGATATATTGCTTTTCCGGCTGTAGTTGATCTGGTCACATTCATGCATTGATAAAACTATTTTATGATTTTTAACTTTTCCTTATCGGTGCCTTGTTGTAAGATCATGTTAAGTTGTTGTCAAACTAAGGTCGGGACCCACTGTGCGGTCCTAACCAGTAACTCCCTAAGTTGTAAAATTTGGGGTGTTACAACATGGTATCAGAGCTCTAGGTTGGCAACAATGGCACTTGCATCTTCTAAAAAGGTCGTATAAGTAAATAAACAGAACCCGAAAGGGGTCTGAGTTTTCCAACGAAAAATTTTGGTTTTAAATGCATACCGAGTCGGGTTGGGATAGAAAGTACGGACGACCACCACTACCTCTGCGGATCTCGGTAATCTTAGAATATTTATGGACTTGTAATGCTATGATAGATTAGCTAGTTATAACTATAGTGATTACTGTTCGTGCAGATGGCACGTACTAGGGCTGCACAAGTGACTGGCCGAGGTAGGGGTCGTCCCCCCCCTTCCCCCAGTCAGGCAGGATAGAGCTGATAGCACCCCTACTGGCAGAGGGCGTGGTCGTGTGGGTAGACCTCCACTAGGGAGAGGTCGAGGACGAGTCCCTCGAGATGACACACCTGCAGCAGACGTACCAGAGGTTGCTGTAGAGGAAGTAGCTGAGAGTGTAGGCCCCGAGGTCAGGCCTGTGCCCGCCGCTAGGTCAGGAGCACAGGGAGCTCGTTCTACTGAGTCGGGACGTGTCTCTATTGGAGCATCGGAGTATAGAGAGTTCAGAGCCTATGTTGAGCGCAGGGAAGAAGCTGCCAGAGTGGAGAGGCTTACTCAGGTACCATCAGTGGAGCCGGCTAGGTCAGCTCAGGTGACACAGGGAGTGTCTCAGGTGCCGGCTGTATCTGAGAGGAGGGCTGCTGTTGATAGAGCACCTACTGGAGCCAGAGCACCGAGACCGGATGAGTGGTTGAAGGCTTTCAACTCTCAGAAGGTCCCCTCATTCAGCGGAGAGATAGGGCTAGAGGTGGAGCACTGGATAGGGAAGATTGAGACTGCTTTGGAGGCCATACGTTGCCCCGTGGACCGACAGGTGGATTTGATAGCACAGGGTTGCGAGGCCTTCTGGTGTTATGCCATGAAGGAGCGCAAGAGCCTGACAGTAGAGGAGATACCAGTCGCATGTGAGTTTGCAGAGGTCTTCAGGGACGACTTACCAGGGCTACCCCCACAGAGGAGTGTGGATTTTAGCATCGAGTTAGAGCCGGGCACGAGACCGATCTCGAAGGCCCCGTACCGCATGGCCCCGATAGAGCTGCTTGAGCTGAAGAAGCAGTTAGAGGAGTTAGCAGAGAAGGGCTTCATACGCCCTAGTGTTTCTCCCTGGGGCGCACCAGTGCTGTTTGTGAGGAAGAAGGATGGATCGATGAGACTGTGTATCGACTACAGAGAGTTGAACAAGGTCACCATCAAGAATAAGTATCCATTGCCTCGCATAGATGATCTGTTGGACCAGCTGCATGGAGCATCAGTGTTCTCGAGGATAGATTTGAGATCGGGTTATCACCAGCTGAGGGTGAGAGACCAGGACATACCTAAGACGGCATTCCGGACTAGGTATGGTCATTATGAGTTTGTAGTGATGCCATTCGGGCTCACTAATGCGCCAGCAGTATTTATGGAGTTGATGAATGGAATTTTCATCGACTTCTTAGACCAGTTTGTAGTGGTCTTCATCGACGACATTCTAGTTTACTCTAGAAGTCGAGAGGAGCATGCCGGACACTTGAGGACAGTGCTGCAGATTCTACAGGATAGTCAGCTATATGCTAAACTATCCAAGTGTGAGTTTTGGATGTCAGAGGTGGCATTCCTTGGCCATGTAGTGACTGCCGAGGGGATTAAGGTCGACCCGGCGAAGATTGAGTCAGTGTCTTCTTGGCAACCTCCGAAGAATGTGAAGGAGGTTCGCAGTTTCCTTGGATTGGCAGGGTATTACCGTCGGTTTGTGGAAGGGTTTTCCCTGATCGCCCGACCACTCACTTCCCTCCTAAGGAAGACTACTCGGTTCGTTTGGTCTGAGCCGTGTCAGCAGAGTTTTGATGAGCTGAAGAGGAGATTGACGTCTGCTCCGATCTTAGCACAGCCTGAGGGTACAGAGGACTTCGTAGTGTACAGTGATGCATCCAAGCTGGGCTTGGGGTGTGTCTTGATGCAGAGGGGTAAGGTTATAGCTTATGCGTCTCGACAGCTGAAGACGTATGAAGAGAACTACCCCACTCATGACCTAGAGTTAGCAGCAGTAGTGCACGCTCTTAAGATCTGGCGTCATTATCTCTATGGAGCGACCTGTCAGATCTTCACAGACCATAAGAGTCTGAAGTACATATTCACTCAGCGGGAGTTGAATAACCGCCAGAGGCGGTGGCTAGAGTTGATCAAGGATTTTGACCTTGAGATTCTTTACCACCCTGGAAAGGCGAATGTAGTTGCCGACGCTTTGAGTCGGAAGACGCCTCAGGAGAAGGCGATAGCCCGGTTGACAGTACAGCCACAGCTGCAGAGAGACTTGGCTTGGTTAGAGATTGAGATCCAGTTCCCGGATACAGCTCATCAGTTAGCCACCATAGAGTTACTCCCTGACCTGTTAGGTGAGATCCGACAGAAGCAGGAGACCTGTCCGATGTTGACCCGGATCCGAGACCGGATGGCACGAGATGAGGCACCTCAGTTCACTATTGGTGCCGATGGAGTGATGAGACGACAAGACCGTGTTTGTGTGCCATCAGACCGTGAGTTGAGGTAGAGGATACTAGGTGAGGCTCATACTACCCCTTACTCCGTACATCCAGGAGCGAGTAAGATGTATAGGGACTTGAGACGTTCCTTCTGGTGGGGTGGTTTGAAGCCTGATGTGGCCCGTTATGTAGCTCAGTGTGCGACCTGTCAGCAGGTCAAGATTGAGCACCGTAGATCCGGAGGAGAGCTACACCCACTGCCAATACCACACTGGAAGTGGGAAGACATTACGATGGATTTCGTCACTGGATTGAGGCTCAGCAGAGGCTTTGATGCCATTTGGGTGGTAGTAGACCGTGTGACGAAGACCGCACGTTTCATTCCGATTAAGGAGACGTGGCCGGTAAGTCGTCTAGCAGAGGAGTTCACCAGACATATTGTGAGACTCCATGGAGTACCGAGGACTATCGTATCCGACAGGGATGGACGTTTTACCTCGAGATTCTGGCAGCAGGTACATACCGCTCTGGGTACGAGTCTTCACTTTACCACTGCCTACCACCCACAGACAGACGGTCAGTCAGAGAGGACCATCCAGACCCTGGAGAACATGTTACGGGCATGGGTGCTAGATTGGGGACAGGTATGGCCAGATCACCTCCCACTAGTAGAGTTTTCATATAATAACAGCTGGCATGCGTCTATTGGGATGGCACCTTATGAGGCTTTGTACGGACGGAAATGTCGTACACCGCTATATTGGGATGAGCCTAGCAAGGCTGATGGAGTAGCACCAGATCAGATACAGGACGACATCGCCCGGATTGCCTTAGTCCGGGAGAGGATGTTAGCAGCTCAGAGTCGTCAGAAGTCCTACTCCGGTAAGAGGCGTCGACCTTTGGAGTTTAGAGTAGGTGCACAGGTGTGGTTGAGAGTGTCACCTACGAGGGGAGTTAGACGTTTCGGCATTAAGGGGAAGCTGAGTCCCCGGTATGTCGGACCATTTGAGATCGTAGAGAGAGTCGGAGAGGTTGCCTACCGACTAGCATTGCCACCGAGATTAGAGGGAGTACACCCAGTTTTTCATGTATCTCAGCTGCGAGAGTACATTCCGGATCCGAGACACGTCATCAGCCATGAGGACCTGATAGTGGAGCCTGACCATACGTTTGTAGAGCACCCCGTAGCTGTCTTGGAACGCAGTACCAGACGTCTGCGATCCAAGGAGATACCTATGCTGAGGATCCAGTGGTCTAGGAGAGGAGCTGAGGAGGCCACTTGGGAGACTGAGGAGAGTGTTAGACGTAACTACCCCGAGTTCTTTGCGGGGTTAGAGGTTACTCTTGTTTGACGAGTTAGTACTCGGATGTTGTGTTGTTTGACCTTTCAGGTTTTCATGATGGTTTTGAGTGTTTCTGTTTCTCTTTTGTGATACTTGTTTGTTTGCTGTCTGAGTAACTGCGTGATAGAAAACAAAGGTGTTGAGAAAACTAAAATATACCAAAAATTTAAGTTTCGGGACGAAACTTCTTTTAAGGGGGCACTGATGTAATAACCGAAAATTTTAAGTTCCGGTAAATTAAAATTAACCAAAGTCCGATGCGACAATCGTAAATAAATGATAGGGAAAATAAAACGAGTTTAATTCTATCATTTTATGTGACCTAGATTCACATAAAATGATAAATTAAATGACCGGAAATATTTTTCGTACATTAAAATAAGAATAATAATAATAAGTTATAAAATACGGAATTTAATTCCGTATTTTTTTTTATAAATTCCCGCACGTAATTAACGAGTTACGGATCCTGTTTAAAGAGAGAGACGAGATGTAACCCGCTATTAGGCCCAGCCCAGCCAGCCCGTTTGTTTTAATTAATTATCTAATTTAACCTAATTAATGCTCTAACCTAATCCTATCCTAATCACCTACCGCTTCGTCGTCTCTCTTCTGGGCAGAAGAACATCCCGCCGCTGCTGCCGTTCCTCTCTCGCAAGACCCAGCCGCACGCCCAGCCGCACGCCCAGGTTAGCCGCCGGTTCCGTCTATCCCTTCTCCCTTCCGTCTTCTCCCTCTCGTTCTGTTTCGAGTCCGATTGTAACCACCGTCTCACTGCTGGCAGTAGCCGCGCACCAGCCAGACGCCACCAGTGCCTCGCCGCTTTCCGCCGGACCAGGCCCCTGCCGACGCGACGAGGTAAGCCGACCTTTCTTTTCTCCTTCTGTTTCGCTGGGCGCAGCAGCCCACTAACCGCCTCTGCCCGCTGGTGACGCAACCCAGGCGAGCCCTCCGGACGAACGGTGCACCGCAACCAACGCTCCTCCGCAGCCGACCACCAGGACTCGTGACAGCCAGGATCGGACACACCAGGGGACTGTTGCAAGTCTTTCATTCCGCCGGATCCATTGCCGCCGGAAACGCCAACCCGTAACGCCGGACTACAGATTCGTAAGCTTGCTCCGTCCCTCTTCGTTTTCGCTGTCACCCATGTGTTGTGCACTGCTGTTGTTAAGCCTAGCATGAATAACGTAATTTAGCTGCTGAGTATATGCAGAAATGAGTGGAAATGGCTGCTGTAAATTAATTTTATTCCTTCAGCTTTTAGGTTTCGAACAGCCCACCTTGTCGAACAATTATAAAATGTTTGGATAAAGATCCACCGTTGAATTTTGAACATGTTGTAGATGGATATATGTAGTTTATCATATTAAAATTTGGTGAGAAATGAACGGTCGGATTGAAAGTTACGAGCTCCCGAAGTTAGGTAGTTGAGCAGTTTTATTGAACTTAGAAAAATGGCTAAGTATAAGAAGTAGAGTGAGGAACCGACTTTGGGAATTATTATAAAAATATCGGCTGAACAGTTTAGTGAAATTCTTTCTTCTAAGGTTAGATAGAACCTCATAGATCATCTAGATAATAAATTCGGGAATTTTATGAGCCGTTAAGAATTTTATAATTAGAGCCGAAGTTAAACCTTTTTCGGTTCTTCCGGAAAAATTTAAACATAAGAAAAATGTCCGTTTCGCACCTAATAAAATTCTAAGAGTTAGGATATATTTTAGAACTTCAAATAGGAGTTTGGACATGAATTTTAGGGTCTTCGAGAAAATCGGAATGAAGGGTAAAATGGTCATTTTACCCTACAACTAACAATGTAGCTAGTACGTCTTCATAATTATTTAATCTCAGAAGTCTTAGACTTCTATCTACGTGAAAGTGTGCTAATACACTTATCGCCTTTAACAGGCAACTGAGTGAGTACAGTTACAGAGCAAGTGATTACTAAAGAGTCGAGCATTATAACAGGTAAGTCCTTTGGGCTTACTTAGCTGACTGCTAAATATGAGTA